>CM053762.1:31028612-31056029 GCA_028658305.1 Pachyuromys duprasi
ACAAAACAAAAACAGCTGGTCACATCACAGACATACCCTAGAGCAGAGTGAATGCACACATGCTTACTAGGCGCCTTTGTCTGTTCACTCATGAATGATCCAGGGCCCAGCCAGAGAAATGGTGCTGCCCCTGTTATAAGTGGCTCTTCCATCTCATTTAATTCAATTAAGTAAAATCTCTCACAGGTATGGCCATGGGCCATCTTGATCTACAAACTCCCGCACTGAGTCACTCTTCCCTAGAGCCTGTTGGGTTGACAATTAAAATTAGTCATTGTATTGACTTAAGTAGCTAAACCAGGTTGGTCGGCAAAAGGTACCTTGCTTGCCCTTTGGATGGCTCTCTGTTAGCTTCTTGCCTTTATGCTAAAGTCAGTAAAAGCGATTGGCTGAAAATATGTAGGTAACACCACCATCCTTGCCTGGTGCCTAACAATTCTCCCCCAGGTCCTGAGCCCCTGCCTTTTCCGCTCTGCTTTGCGCTGACATGGACCAGTGTGGGAAGCTTAAGAAGTGATGGTGGCCAGCTCTTCGGACTGTGTGTGGTGAGCTGAGAACATACCTTCCCGTGAAAGTTAAGCCAAGGGCAACAATTCCTCTCAGGCTGAGTGGCCAGGCAGCGTTCTTGAAATCTCGCTGGACTAGAGGATGAAGCAGAAGGAAATGACACCCTGTCAGATGCCACCACCCTGGGACTGGTGAGATGGATCAGGTACTGAAGTACCTACAGTGCAAGCATGGGGATCTGAATTTGGATCCTCAGAACGCCCGTGAAAGGTTGGCATGGTGGAATGTGCCAATCATTTCAGTCCTGGGGGGATGCTGACCCCATTGGTCAGCAAATATAGCTTAGCTAATGAGCGATTAAGGAAAGACATTGCAAAACAACCTCTGGCCTGCACATACACACACACACACACACACACACCATGGGGAAAACAGTCAGTTTATATTCTGGAAAGGGAAATGTAATAGGAAATATGGTCTCTTTACCAACCTGTAGGCCTTGATTTTTTTTAAACCTACTTTATTTGGGGTTCCTTATGTCTCTTTCTCCCTTCTCCATCTTAATTCCCTCTAACACCCCAACACCAGGTAGGAGAGAGAAGGTTAGTGGGGAAAACAGGTGGAGTTCTTGTTAGCTACTTTGCTGGTTAGGGTTCCTATACACCCCTACCTCCCTTCCAACCCAGCAATCTTAGGAAAGAGTTTCGAAAGAAGGTTAATAGGTACAAGGGACGTGGATCGTTTTAGAAGTAGTTCCTTGGGATGATTCTACTCTTCATTGTCAGGATACTTGCAGTCCAGTCAAACATCAATCCAGCCATAGCAAAAGCAGCAGCAAGGATCAGCAGCAGCAGGGTTTAGCAGAAGCAGTGCAAAGAGTTCTCCGGAGTGTCGCAAAGCGAATTGAAGCAAAGCTATGTGAAGCAAAATGAAGAGTAGCAAAGCTTAGTGCCCTCACTCTCTGTCTGTGGGCTTCTATTTACACCTTCTTAAAGTCCGCCAAAGGATGTTTTTCAGTTTGCAAAAAATGACAGGGCACTTTCCTGTTGACAAGGCTGTTTATCAGCTGACAAAGATCACAAGCCTCCCACGAGGCTGCTATAAGCTATGGGCAAAGCATCCCTGCATCCCACACTTGGTACTATAACAAAAACATATCCACACAACACAATCAAAACTTTCACTGCACCAACCAAGTTCTCAAGTAATTGAGAAATAAGACAAGGAAGTGAAGCATGCAGTGACCAGAATCAATCATGATGAGTATGGGGCTGCTGTTTCTAGATTGCCGTCTCCATCCTAGAACGTGGCAGACATAACCATGAGGGCTGCAGTGAACTCAACAAGGCCTCCCTCACCCACAGGGGCAGGCCTGTAATAGAATAGAAGAACAGGGCAGGAACGGAAGTACAGGAGCGCTCATCAGTTGACATGCCTCTCAGCTCAGCCTCTGCTGTGGTATCCACGGTCACAGCTACACTTTCCACCACTCCATGGGGACCTGTGTCTGGCCTTAGGAGGAGGGTGAGCCCAAGCCAGGTACAGTATGACAGATCTTGGATCTCCTAAAGTGGACTCTGTCAGGTGCCTTACTTTATAGACCCTGAGGTTTGGGGGTATGAAGTAACTTCTCCATAGTCATCTATCACAGTGGCTCGAGAGCCAGGAAGCTGCTTGAGACTGCACCCCCTCCATGCCTCTTCCGTGTGTGTCAAAGCCGTTGGTAGCAGTAGCTCCTGTAAAGTTGACTGTGAAGATAGCCAGTGATGATCATGCAGGTTGTCCCAAGCCCTGCGTTCCCAGCCACCTGGAGAATTCCTTTCTCGCTAGCTGACACCTGACCACCTTCCACACCTGTCTCTGCCAGTGCTGCCTCTAGGGTGCACGTAGGCAGAGGACCAAGAGTGTGAGGGTCAGTGTATCCCCCTGGATGCAGCAAGGAGTCTGGGACACATTCCATGGAGCAGGATGCCTATGGCTCAATAGAGAATGCTTCTTTTTTCATTTTTTTCTAAGAGAGAACTAAACTCACTGGACATGACTAGAGATTTATTTTCCAATTTGGAACAATCAAAGCATGACAATGAAGCATTGCCAGGAGAGAGAAAAGTGCAAGAGTATATTCTGACCGTGCTGTGGAAGGGAGCGTTCAAATGCCTGCTTAAGAAACGAGGCGGGACTGTATATATTTATATAGAATGACCTTCAGAAGATAGCCAACATTCCAGTTTGCTTCCTGTTACTGTAATAAAACATTTTAACCAACACAAATTATTAGGGAAGGAAAGGGTTTGTTTCAGCTTACACTTCCAGGTAACAGCCTGTCACTGAGGAAAGACTGAGCAGGGACTCAAGCAGGAACTGAAGTGAGGTGGAACCATGGGGGAATGCCGCTCCCTGACGCACCCCATCCCCACACCCCAGCACATTCTGGCTCATGCTCAGCCATCTTTCTTAGATAGCCCAGGCCCACTTGCCTTGGGATGCTGACATACACAGCAGACTGGACAGCCCCGTATCAATCATTTATCAATACATTCTCCCTTAGGCATGGCCACAGGCTGCTCTGATTTTGGTAATTTGTCCATTAATGTTGCCTTCCTCTTTCCAGGTAACTCTAGGTTGTGTCAAGTTCACACACACACAATACACAGCATAGTAGGCATGAGGAAAGAAAGCTGTAGGAAGATGTTTGCCTATGAAGTGACAAGAGCTGGGCTGGTGGCTCAGACTTGAGGCAGGAGAATCACAAGTTGAAACACTGCCTTGAGTTCAAGGCCAATCTGAACAACTTTGTGAGAACTTGCTTTAAAACAGCATGAAGAAGAAAGCTGGGAATGTAGCCAAGTGTAGAGCGCTTGGGCTGGCATGTTCAAGGCCATAGGCATGTTCAAGGCCATAGGATCTGTCCCCGGTACTAAAATAAATATTTATTCCATATTAGTTTTTCATGAAAAAATAAGCAGTTGTGGAAATCATTAACTTTGGAGGGAGTGCCTGACAAATAGAGTGTGTGTGTGGGAGGGATAATCTCACTGTTAATTTTCTATTGTATTCAAATTTCTTCTAAAATATGGATTTTCTCAGCAGAATAATACAAACTCCCTTACTTTAATTTTTTTCTTCTGTGTTAAAAATGAAAAGTAAATTTGGCCTGATGAGTTTAACATGAGCACCAGTAGCTTAAAAATGCAATCACAGTGACTAAAATCTCTTTAATACTTCCACAATGACCTCAACTTTTGACAACCTAATCGGGATGTCCATCATCCCTGAGCCTTTAAATCACAATGGACCTGGTAGGGAAAGTCTGTCCTGCACTGGCTTCCACTGAGCCCCCTGAAGCCTGTTCGGAGAACACAGTGGGAGTTATAATTGTGCCTTTTTTGTGTGCGGCCAAGTTACTGCTTCTCTCTAATCTTGTAGAAGAATTTTAATTCAGAACATGGCTGCTGTGGCAAAGATCACATCCAAAGACCATCTAGGTCTGTGTGATCTGTCTGGAATAAAAACACGTCTCTAGTCCAAGAGACAGGGGCAAGCAGATCTGAGTTCAAGTCCAGCCTAGTACAGAGTAAGTTTCAGGTAAAGAAAAGCATAAGTCCAGGCATAGTGGTACACACACCTTTAATCCCAAACAATAAAGGTAAAGTTAGTTTGTAAATAGAAGCACCCATGTTTGAAAGTGATGTCTAACTGATTAGCAAAAAAGGTGATGAATCCGAGAAAGATTTGACAGAAAATGATACGTGCAACTCTCAGGAGAAGAGGGGAAAGGGAAGCTACTTAAGAAGCAAAACAAAGAGAGAGGTGGGGGGAGACAGTTTTACCACGACAGTAGTGGGCAGACAAGTCGCAGAGAGAGAACACTCAGGTGAAGACTGAATGAGCCAGGAGATTAGAGCAGTTTGTTGGAGTTAGTTTGAGACCAAGCAGAGCAATTCAGAGGCTGAGAGGAAAAAAAAAAAAAAAACCAACAACAACAACAAAAAAAACCATATAGAATAAGTCAGCTGGGATAAGAGTTTGAGCCAGAACAGCTGAGTGGAACTAGCCAGCCCAGAGCTCAGTAAGAACAAGAATGGATGAGCTTATTAAGCAGTAAGTCTCAAAGGATGAAAACATTCTAAGCCTAGTTTAAGTTTTATAGAGGCTAGAAGCTTCCAGGGCTTGGCCTAGGTTAGCAGACAGAGGCAATGAGCCCCAGAGAAAACAATTGAAACAGGTAAATAAAAGTTCCTTTTTACATAATGTTGCTTCCTTGTTCATAAAAAAAGAAGCTGGACCAGTTAGTCTGAACCTGTCCTATTTAGGGAATGAAAATATCATCTTAGGGAATAGCTGGAAAGATGGCTCAGAGGTTAAGAATACTAACTGTTCTTCCAAAGGTCCTGAGTTCAATTCCCAGAAATCACATGGTATCTTATAACCATCTATAATATCTGGTGCCCACTTCTGGCCTGCAGGCACACATGCAGGCAGAATACTATATAAATAATAAATAAATAAATCTTTAAAAAAAAGAATTAGAGAATGATGAGAATAATCTGGGAATTCATAAGGTTAGGGTCATCTTGTATCCTCTACTCCTTCCTACTTAAAAAAATAACTTTTTGAAATTAAAAAAAAGCTGTCTAGTATCCTGTCTTGGAGCTTGATTTCAACTTTCTGAGAAATCATTTTAAAATACTTGTTTCCTATGTTTTTATTTAATGTGATTGGGTGTTTTGTCTGTAAGTATATGTCTATGCGCCATGTTACTGTCGTACCCAAGGAGGCCAGAAGAAGGTGTTAGATCGCCTGGAACTGGAGTTGTAGTCAGTTGTGAACTGCCATGTGGGAATCAAAGAGGGTCCAACCCTAAGAAATCTTGTTGCTATGGCAAGAACCTTGCCCTCTCTTAGCTTAGCAGATTCTAAGATCACCTCTCCCTACAACACACACACCACACCACACCGTACCACATCACATCACATCACACCACCACTACCACCAAGGTCTGGGCTTCATCACTTGCAGATCTTCTTGGAACTCTGAAGCATCCTCAGACATTATGGCTTCTCTCTCTCCTCTCTGTGCTGCTCCCAGCCTCACTCCCCTCTTAACTGCTAATTATAACCTCTGAGCCTGATATAGAAAGTACCGAAGAGAACATTCCATCTCTGTCCCTTAGTGGTCCCAGGGGTATCTTGGATCAGGGATGGAGGTTCACTCCTTGGTGAGATGCCCAGGGGCCACTGATTGGGATCCAGAACTGACTTTGCAGAAGGACAGGTCCAAGGGCACAAAAAGAACATTAGTACCATGTTCTAGCTCATCTGCTTAAACCTGTCTAAAGATCTTTGGTTAATGCAGAAATCAAGTACTCATTATATCTAAGGCTCTGAAAAGAAATCGGAACTCCCCTACCACAGAAACCAAAGTCCATGGAAACACAAGTCTCTTCTGTAAATGGAGTAGCCTGTGTTCAGCAGACACTATTCAGTCTTCTCTAGATAACTTACCCAGTATGGCGTAAATGCTCTGGCCATAATTGAGATTGTATCCCTTACAGAAAAACGACAATAAAAAGCTCTGTTGAATACTCAGTACACAATGTTTTCTGGCTATTTCAAGTGTGACACTGAAGGGTGAAGAAGGTATTTGGCAGAGAGATGGCTCCTGGGTGACCCTGGAGAAGCATAAAGGACTGAACTGTCCACTAGATCTAGCCAGCTCTTGTCATGCATGATTATGACAGCTGGACACTGAAGACCTCGGGGATGTGCCTCAGGCAGGTGAGGGGGAATGTGGGGCAGCATCTCATGAGGTACTGTGTTTACACTGTCATGAGTCTTTAAGCTGCTTGAGCTTGCTAGAATGGAAGATCATTCTAGAGATGAAAGAAACACACACACACACACACTCTCTCTCTCTCTCTCTCTATATATATATATATAATTTATTATTTATTACAATTTATTCACTTTGTATCCTAGCTGTAGCCCCCTCCTTTATCTCCTCCTAGTCCCACCCTTCCTCCCTCTTTTCCCCCCTCTACCCCTCCCCTAGTCCACTGATAGGGAGGTCCTCCTCCTCTATCTGAGAAGATACACTTTTTAATGTTCTTAATTCATGTTTTATCTGAGGGAGTGAAATTTTCTTTTTCTTTTCAGTTACTTCCCTCCTCAGCTCTTTTAGAGGAAGATGCACAAGCACAGGGAATGCACCTATACCCTTAGGCACTGTTAACATCGTGTGGTTCCCTCTCTTTTGGTCTCCTTGCCGTTCCCCTCCCATCTCCCTCTCTCTGTCCATATCTCCCTCTCTGTCTGCCTTTCTCTCTCTCTCTCTCCCACACACATGCACAAAAACACATAGACTTTTTAAAGAATCGATTAGCTTTATTAAGGTTATTTACAGGAATATGGGTGGAAGATTACCGGAAGCAGTAAAACGGACTCTAAGACAGTTGCCTCACCAAAGCCCAGCCCATCACGATAGCTGCAAAAGAGCAGGCTGCACAATATGCTGGCAGCTTAACAGGCTAGAGAGCTTATCTTTCCAGGGAGCTCACTCTGTTGATACGAGCCCCTTTCGGGTGTCTTCAGCTTCTTTCAGACAGTTCAGCTTACCTGAGAGTATCTCTCAGAAGCTCTTACAGGTTAGAGACACTGGTGAATTTGGTCAGAATTAGGAATTTCGGAAGGTATTGAGTTGTTC
Organism: Pachyuromys duprasi; assembly: GCA_028658305.1. Lineage (NCBI taxonomy): Eukaryota > Metazoa > Chordata > Mammalia > Rodentia > Muridae > Pachyuromys > Pachyuromys duprasi. The sequence continues at coordinate 31,035,822 of CM053762.1, forward strand.
CTAAAGATACAGTTCTGGAGATATTTCTCTCCCCTTTGACATCCTGTACCTGTACAATTTTACACTTAGACTATACTGTTGCTTCAGTGTCACTCTCTACTTCAACATCCAGCCTTAAAATATCCTGTTGGTTTACTTCCCCTTCAAAATGTTTTAATCTAGTGGACCCACGTGAAGCCTGAGCTGCCCATCGGCTACTTATTTGTAGAGGACCTGGGTCCCATGCCTGGTCCCTAGTTGGTGCTTCAGACTCCGCAGGCCCCTCTGGGCCCTGGTTAGTTGGCTCTGTTGGTCTTCTTGTGGAGCTTTTGTCACCTCTAGGTCCTTTTATCCCCTCACACTTTTCCACTAGACTCCCTACACTTCACCCAGTGTTTGGCTGTGAACCTCAGCATCTATTTTGAACTCTTGCTAGGTGGAGCATCTCAGAGGACAACTCTGATAGGCCCCTGTCTGCAAGCATAGCAGAATATCCTTAATAGTGTCAGGGGTTGGCTTTCTTCCACGGGGTAGGTCTTGAGTTGTGCCAGACACTGGTTGGGCATTCCCTCAATCTCTGCTGTATTTGTTCTATCTTGGTCCCTACAGGTCTAATAGGCAGGGTAAATTTTGTATCAAAGTTTTGTAGGTTGGTTGGTGATTTCCTCCCTCCACTAGGAGTCTTGTCTAATTAGAGGATGTCCTCTTCAGTCTCCATGGCTCCTACTACAGGGAGGCTCAGCTAGAGTGCCTCTCATATCCTCCCTGAGGCCTAGTCTCACTTAGGTCTACTTTGTTTGACTTACAGGAGCTTCTCAGTTTCATGAGATCCCATTTATTAATTGTTGATCTCAGTGCCTGTGCTGTTGGAAAACACATGTACTTTTAACCTAAGTACTAGCCAACTGTGGCTATCATGACATCTCTCTATGTGTCCCACCATTTCCACCTGAGAACCAGGGCATTATCCTGCATCGCCGCAAAGGCCGTTGTCATACCTAAGAACATGTAGCTAAGAGCTATGCTATTTTCTAATACAGAATGAACAGTCAAAGATCTCCATGTGTTTTTCGTTTGTATGTGTGTGTGCACATATGTATGTGTTTGCATGCACGTGGAAGCCAAGTGTCAACCTTGGGTATCATTTGATGGGCACTATGAGGTGGTTGATATTGAGGTGGGTCAGGCTGGGCAGTGGTGGCACACTCCTTTCACTCCAGCACTCAGGAGGCCGAGACAGGCCACTTATTAGGTGCCACTGTAGACTGGAAGAATATTAGGTGTTTGTTTGTTTGTTTGTTGTAGGCACTCACAGTTATGTGACTGCTACCAGTCTTGAATGACATATGCATTTAAGACATTGGAAGGACATGTTAAAGACCACAAGAGCTCTGACGTTGCCCCGAATGCATAGATGAATAGATGGCCATGAGCTTAGAAGACAATGATAGAAACTTGTGGCTTAAGAATGTTTTGGTGTCAAGCTAAGAGGGGTGAACTTCAGGTGGGTGATTAATATTGATAGTCACTTTGACCAGCTCCAGACTCACTTAGGAGATAAGCCTCTGTCCAAGCCTGAGAGGGGCTATCTAGACTAGGTTAGCATCTGGGCATGTCTGTAAAGGACCATCTAGATTATATCAATATACATGGAAAGACCTATCCTCACTCCAGGACAAATAAAAAGGAGAAAGGGAGCCGAGCAATAGAACCCACCCCTCTCTCCTTCCTGACTGCTGATGCAGCGGGACCAGCTGTTTCAAGCTCCGGATGTCATGACATCCCCACCACGGTGGACGGCACCCAGGAACTGGAAGCCACAGTCAACTCTTTCTCTCCTAAGTTGATCCTTGTCAGGTATTTTGTCTCGGCACTGGAAAAAGTCACTAAGACAAGCTTAGCTACTTTGTTTTTTTTTTTTTTAACAGGGTCTCTCTCTCTCTCATAGGTATAACAAATTGAGCTCAGGGATCTATTTCTCTCTCTACCTCCCCGACAATAGGATCATAAAGAATGTACCACTGTGCCTGACTCTCTCTCTCTCTCTCTTTAAATGTGGTTTTGGGTTAGAATTCAGGCTTTGTTGCTTGAGAGGCAACCGCTTTACTGACTGATCTCTCTCCTTCCACTCTGTTGTTCTTTTGATAGTAGACATTAGCCAGTAACTGTTCATATGTCTCATACTATTCTTTAAGTGTTTCCATGCTTTTCGACACAGGCTGTTCCAGGCCAATTTGCTTCTCTTCTGCCTGTCTTGAACACAACCATTTCCCCAAGGAGTCTTGGTTCCTTCTACAAAAGACATGTCAGAATCAAATTGTAGGTGAGCTACCTGCTGCTTGGCTATTTTATTTCTCTTGCCTTTACTATGGATAGAGACAAGAAGACAAAAGCAAGCAGGCATATACATAACAACACATACATAATACATAGACACAGAAACACTTTGTGCACATCTTAGATATTACTTATTGAACTAAAGCATCACTATTTCCCCACCTTGCCTTGTCTCAGACCATACTCATCTCTCCTGTAGATCATAAGACCTTCACTAAGCAATACGATTTCAAATTTTCCACCTTGACCATCACAAACTACTCTAAATTGGAGAGAATAAACACCATGTTTTCTGATGCTTAGCAGTGATAAACTGTAGCCCCCACCCCAACCCCAATTAGCAATTGTGTACCAATGGTCTCAGAACCAAAGGAGCCTGGAGAGCAGGGTCTCTGATGGGTGTGAATGACACTGTTTCCGGGGACAGCTCATTAATTGAAATGGTAGGGCCAACTTATAGAGCAGGAATGGAGGGAAAAGGTCAAGGGAGGAGCTGTGGAAAGGTGTGGTGGGAGTGGGGGGACAGGAAGGTGGGGGTACAGGAAGGTGGGGGTGGAGGGATGGGAAGGTGGGGGTGGGGGAATGGGAAGGTGGGGGGCAGAGACCTTCCAAGTTTATCATCCAAATTAGCAGACTGGAGAAGCCAGTCCTCTGTTTGGGAAACAGAAGCTTAACTGACCTTATCATGATGTGGCCTTTGTCTCTATGCAATTGAGCAGGCCCAAGCCTCATTTGGGTAGGGATCAACCCCACTCTTGCTGAGCTCTCTGAGAGATGTCCAGGGTACGAGCAGTGCTCTCCTTCCCTTATCTGGCTTGGGAACCTACACTCTTACATTCTGGTTATATTGTCCTCCTCTCTTTAGTGGATACAGAGGGTGGGAGAGGCAGTGGTAATGATTGGCATTGTCTGAAGAGATACAATGAGAGCAGAGCAAAAGGGATCAGAGAGGGCCCAAGAGATTTCTCCAGCATTTGAGACTTTTGCATGACTGAACTCACCAAATAAGAGTGAGGATGCTAAGAGACAAAACAGAAGACAAAGAGTTGTAAAAAAGACCTCCCCAAAATGCAGAAGATACTTTTTAATTGTTGGAGTAATGCTTTGTATGTTTCCTAATGAGAGAAACAGTGCATACAATTAGACTCAGTGAAACCCAGGGGAGAGACAGCTGGTTTTTATGAATCTCAATAAGGTTCTATGGGGCGTGGGGGTGGGACTCAGTTGTTCTTGGCTTTGATGCTGACATTTTCTCAGTTGTGGCATTTGATCCAGCAAAAATGCTCTACATGGTTGTTCTTTGGAAATGAGGAATTGATTTATTTTTAAAAGGTTTCTCCTGCCTTTGGCAGGGGACCAAAAATCTCTTTCAAGTTTTGGAAATAACTTCCTTTGGAGACCTAACCTCTCCCTCACCCCAGCCAACCATTGGGACCACTGAGTAGTATAAGCAGCAGAATTTCTCCTTGTAACTTCAGCAGGCTGTCCCTGCTGCTACAAAGCACCATATTGCAATTTCAGAGAGGAGAGTGAGATGGAAACCTTGGCCATCATATTCACCGGGAGTGTTTTTAAAGACCAGGGTTGTAGTCATGGCCTGAAAACTTGGCAGTTATGTGACTCCATTTAGTCATCAACTGAGAAGTGGGACTGAGCCTGTTGCTTGTCTCTTTGTTTAAACACGTGCTTGTCTAAGACGCAGAGCAGGGTTTCAGGTGACATACAAAAATGACACTTCTCTAAGCGCTGTGATGTCAGAATAAATGATTAGGAGTCTTGGGGGAGAGCGGAAGTCACTCTAAGCCAAAGGAAAGGGACCTGTTGCAAATGGCCCTTGGCTTTGTTTCTGCCCTTTGCTGACCAGCCCAGTGGTGGCCAGCTCCGTGCGGCTAGTGAGCCCCCAAACAGCTCCAAGTTTGAATCAGGGTTTGTTATGTAAACTGTGAAATACACACTGGATTTCAAAGGCGATATAAACAAAAAAGTTAAAATACACGTGAACAATTTTACATTGATTTTTGTTAGATATACTGAGTTAAGATGTTTTTATTAAAATAAATTCCCTTATTTCTTTTCATATTTTTAAGTGCCTTACTTAAAAATGTTAAGCTTTACAAATGGCTCTTGTTATGCTTGTATAAGGTAGTTGCTCTAACCTGTTTCACGTGAAGGGGGGGACAAGAAAGCTAACGAGATGGCTCATTGGTTAAGTGCACAAACTACTCCTCCAGAGGACAGCAGCTTAGTTCCCAGCCCCCACACGCAGCGCACAGCTGCCTGTAACTCTCATTCCGAGGGGTCTGGTGCCCTCTTCTGGCCTCTACAAGCACAGCACTCAAATGCGAAACCTGCCCCCCCCCCCCCGCCACCTAATTACAAATAAAATAAAAATGTTTTTAAAATAACAAAAAGGAAAATGTATTCTCTCACCTGCCTAAAAGAAGGGAATCGCTTTGGTATTACACATTTATATATAATGAGATATTTCAAAGCCACATGCAGAAATGGCAGCCCTTTCCCCTGCTGTAGTCCCTTCTCTGTTGAGAAGCCACATAGTGGCTCATGTCCCCTCTTTCAGGTCTGAAGATTTCTGACCAACTGTATATGACTCAGCATTTGCAACTTATTCCTCATTGGTTCATTCATTCACCCATCCATTTATTTAACATTAAAAAAATGTTTTAATTCAGACATAGTTTTTCTGTGTTATCAATGCAAAAAAGAATTATTATTTACCCTGGCTTTAAAATTCCTGGTAAATGTCAAGGAAAGAAGTGGGCCACAGAGACTCAGTGATTTACAATATGCCGCAAAGACCTGAGTCTGAGAGTTGTGTAAACTGTCATGAGGCCAGGAGAAAGGCCACTAATTCTTGGCTTGGTTTGGGGGTAATCCATAACTTGATGACTCAGGATGTTATTCAAAGTTTATTTAAAGAAATTAAAAAATAACAATTATAAACTTTGAAATCGTATCTGATTCAACCTGTATTAAAATAACTTTATTGTAAGTAAAAAAAAAGAAATATTTCTCCATCTAATTATGCTTATTTATGTATTCATATATAGTCTTTTCACTAATTATAGCCTTGGCTGGACTTTCCAACAAAGTAAGTGTACGTTACATATTGTATTGATGTTGTATTGGGAGCTTGGCTTACATCAGGGAGAGGGTCCCCTGAGTCCCTCTGCTTTGAACCTGCATCTGTAATCCTACATCCTCTCAGACATCAGTGAGTACATATGACTTTTGAGAACCTGATGAAGAAAACTTTTATTGCAGGACTCCCCAGCTCAGAGTCCAACAGAGGTGCTGAAGTGAGTGTGGGCTTGTTGTATATTGTTTTATTTTTGTGGTGGTGGCAGTATTTACTTTGTGGGGGATGGGGAGCATCTTTTGCTCTTTCTCTTGGTTAGGAACAGGCTGAAAACTTGGTAATGAGGCTTTGGGGAACTCCCGGTATTTAAACAGTTCTAATGGCTTTTGGAAGAGCACTCACTGTGGTCTTGTGAGGTAGCCAAGCAGGCTGAAATTTTACAAAAAGCAAGTCTTCTGTGAGAGCAGGTCCCACACAACAGAGATGTAGTTTGTATAGTCTGGAGCAAATGGTCAAATATTCAAGGCTTTAAGAAATGATGCTGTTTATTAGTATCCATGAAAAGAATTTCCCATGGAAAGTAGTGGAAAAGATTTGTTTCCATTACTCATTTCACAAGCTGGCTGTGATGGAAATTGTTTAGATCATCAGTCCTCAGCTGGAAACTTAATGAAAGTGGGTGACAAAGACTGTTTAATGGATACCCTGAAGCCAGAGTAGGTGGTAGTGTTGGGGAGTGATATGCCAATACCATTTGTGCTAATCTGTGTTGACAAATGACATTACATCTGTTACTTGTCTCTGGGTTTTATATGTCATAAAATACCTGAGTATAATATGTCATCTCATAAATCTGTTTATTTTCAATAAATTTTCCCCTGTAAAGTTCCTAGAACATTATTATGTAACAGGTGGATGGCCCTTAATCCAAAAAAGTTGACAGTTCATAAAGGTATCACGTTAAGCAAAATAAACTAGGCACAAAAAGACATGTTAAAAGTGACCATGCAAGAGGTCAGCATGCATACTGGCTTATGTACAGCCCATCTGCTGGTTTCTGTCTGGAACACTGGCGCTGTGTTGGATGTATGTCCCTGTGCCCTGACTCAGCCAGTCGGGTATTATTGTATTTCTACAAAGCTTTTTTTAGAAATTGGTGCAAGCAAATAGCCCACAGGAAGTACAGAGAGGTGGCAGGGAAGCCAGCATCACATATTTCCTAAGGTCACCTTTAGCTTTCTGTTGGCTACTAAGATAGTTATTGCAATATTTTTTATGTCCCTACTTTGTTCACTACAGAGGCATTTTTATCTCCAATTTATGTTTCTTACCATTTACATCTTTACCTCTCCTTATATCACATTGAGGACCACCCGTGAGGCGTTTTTTTTTTTTTTTTAATCTTATCACAACCTGATGGGCACAGTTGATTAACCCAGGATTGACCTCTGGAATAGGTCATTTTATCATTTTGTACTTAATCACTAAAGAGAAAATGGGGCTTCCATTTCCAAAAAGTGGACTAGATACAGTTTCCCCATTTCTCCAGCTAAGTATAACTACAGATTTTATACATTGCATACAATACAAAGCCACAGAAGTTGAGAAAGGTAGGAGAACAAATAAGGAAGACTAAAGAGGCCTCAGGAACCAAGAACTCGCTTTTCTGAGCTCCCAGGGCTTTCTTGCTGCCTTATGTATTGTATACCCACAGCTGGAGATGGCAGTGACTTGGAAGTCCAATAGGAATAAGGAGTCCCTGGAAAGGCAGGCTGGCTCCACATAGCCCCTTCCCACACAGGGCAGTCAGTCCACCAGACAGAAGACTATCACATGACATAATCCTCCCGTGTCCAAGTTAACCGAAATCACTCTTTACACCAAGCATTTGTGCTTACTATATTCTGGAGCGTTCATTTTCCCTATTATTTTAAATTCTTATGCATTTGAAAACATTTTCATGAATTTCATACATGGATATAATGTATTTTGAGCATATCTATTCTACTATCCCCTTCTAACTCCTCCTAGACCATCCCCAACACATCTCCTTCATCATTTGATTAGAAGTCCATTGTGTCCAGTTGGTGCTCATATGAGCAAAGCTGTGGAGCCATTCACTGGAGCATAGGCAGCATACTAGGAGCCACATCCCGAAGAAAAGTGATTCTCTCTCCCCCAGCACTCATCGACTGCAAATAGCTTTTCAGCAAGGTGCAGGGCTTCATGTGTCCCTCTCCCATACATGCTGGAATGTTGACTGGCTTAATCTTGTGCATGTCTTGTACGTGTACCCACAGCTGTCCTGAGTTTATGAGTGTAATAGCTCAGTCAAATCCAGAAGACACTGCTTGCAGCAGTTCACCCCAACCTGCGGATTTTACCAACATCTTACAACCATGGTATTCCCCAAGTTTTGAGAAGATGGAGCAGGAATGGTAGTGTTATAGATGACCATTTAGGGCTTGAGTCACTTATTCTCTGCTCATTGGCGAGCTGTGAGTCACCCACTGCAGAGATCAAGCTTTTCTAATAAGGTCTGAGAGTTGCACTGATCTTTGGATACAAAGATAAGTGTTTAGAAGACATTTTCATGCTATGTCCATTCAGCAAAATAATAGTAGTAGGTTCTCCTCCAGGGTTTATGGTATCCCAAATCGTTGGATTACTGGCTGGGCTTATAGTACCAGGCAGGCATGAGTTTCTCTTGTAGAGGAGGCCTTAAATCCAATCAGAAAGTCATTGGTTACCTCCATAACATTTATGCCACTGTGACAACCATGTGCAATATGTATCAGGCCAGTTGTTACTACAGCTCATAAGAGTCACAGATGAATAAGATTGTTGATGGATTTCCTTTGACAGTAATCATCAAAGTAGCTTCTGTCAGTGTGGAAGGTGGTCAGCAGGAAGGAGACTTCCTGGTCTTGATTTTTCCGTGTCTGAGGCCAAAGAATGTAGTGTTTTCAGCAGTGTGGTCTTACCTTCAAGGTCTGGCCCCCAGCCAAAAGCAGTGGCAAAAGCCTGTATTGTTTTGAGGGTTCTCTCAGACTTTCCTAACCACAGATCAACAAAATGAAGTGAGGCATCCTACAGCTGGCACTGGGATTTTTGTTTAATAACCTATGAATTTTATAATGAACCTTTGTAATTATATAAGATTAGGCTTTTGCTGTGTTTTGGGGATCCCTCACCAGGTACCCTTTCTGTGTAATCTTCCCTGATTTGCAGCATGCTTGCCATTTGGTCCTTCTCCATCATGCCAGAATTGAACTCTTCTGATTCCCTACAGCTGCTAGCACTCTGCAACAGTCTCCACAAACTGTTGTGCATTGTGCAGAGCACTATGATTTGGAACCTTTTAGAGTTAGAGAAGTGAGGAAGTGCAAAGGCAGTGACCTACCCCCTGGGGCCCCAAGTCTTTCATTCTGTTCTCTGCAAAGCCTGGGTGGGGGAGTGCAGAGAAGCCCATGCATTGTTTCCTCATTATTGTGATATGATGCATGACAGAAACATCTTACAGGGTGTATGTGACTCCCAGTTCAGAGTGTGTGGCTTAGCATGGCAGGGAAGACTTGCCAGGTAGAGTTTAATCTCTGGTGGTGTAGCCTTGCAGTGCAACTTCTTCACATCTTGATGAGTCAGGACACAGAAACTCACTCTGTGACCTGTCTGAGAGCTAAGCTCTATATCCCAAAGTTTACAGTCTCTCCTAAACAGCAGCACTAGTGAGGGATCAAATGTTCAGTACATAATGATGTTATGCCCAACTTGTGAGACCCCCAAAGACTACCAGGAATTGACTCCACTGCAAACACATGAACATTTATTCAATACAAACTCAAGCTCCAGATGCAAACCTTCCTGTTGAAGGAGGAGAGGAGTGTGGCCCTGAGGTCTAGGGGACCAGGGTTTTTAAATGGCAAAACTGCAGGGGGGTGGAGCTCCAAACCTTGGTGTTATATGATTGGGTAAGGGGTCTACTTTAAGTGCCAAGACCATAAACAGTCCTGCCCAGCGATCTGGAGGGTATCTGATCATGAGCAATGCCTGGAATGTGCCAAACATAAGACTGACTAATCCATTGGCCTTTCTCCAGCCATGGAATATTAATCAAACTTGTGATTTTAAAGATGCTGAACACTATTAAGCCTCACATTCTTTACTGTAAATCTATGGAGTGGTTTCTTGTTCTATTTCCCCTTCAATAATAACCATATTGTACATTGAGTATATGCCATGGGCCTAGGCTTATACAAGGTATGATGTTAAACTAGGGAATGCATCATTGCCCAGACACACAGCTTGTTTTAATTTACTCTGTAAATGAGAAACTAGAAACAAAGAGGTCAACTCATTTGCATTGAAAAACAAGTAATATGTTTGGCTTTGACTAGAGGGCTGACTTCAGTGTCTTGAGGGACCTTGTTCACCATCAAAGATACGCTTAGAGGTACAGCAATAGAAGCATTGCTATAAACTGGTGACATTGGCTGCTGATACCATTTGTGCTAATCTGTGTTGACAAATGATGTTACATCTGCTACTTGTCTCTGGGTTTTATATGTCATAAAATACCTGAGTATAATATGTCATCTCATAAATCTGTTTATTTTCAATAAAATTTCCCCTGTAAAGTTCCTAGAACATTATTATGTAACAGGTGGATGGCCCTTATCCTCAGAAAGTTGATAGTTCATAAAGGTATTATGTTAAGTGAAATAAACCAGGCACAAAAAGACACATATTAAAAGTTCATTTCTGAGAGGAGAAGTGTAGAATCCCAGTCGTTAGAGGCAACATAGATTGCTGGTAGGGATAGGTTAAATAATGGAGGCTAAATTACAGCTGTGGGGTAGGGCTGAGTTTTAGTGTCCTGCAGTACAGCAGAGTGGCTATGACAAAAACATGCTATATGTTTTATATGGGCAGTAGAGTTTGAAGGTTTCCAACACAGTGATAAATGTGATAAATGACTAATAATATACTGTGTCCACATGTAAAACCATTACTGTACCACACATACATGTGTGATATGTGTTGGTTTTTGTTTGTTTTTTTTAAAGAGTTCACATGATAGATGGTTGTGAGCCACCATGTGGTTGCTGGGAATTGAACTCATGACCTTTAGAAGAGCAGACAGTGCTCTTATCCACTGAGCCATCTCTCCAGCCCCCATGTGTTGGTTTTTAAGAATCTCTTAGTATAGAGAGAAGGCCACAAGGCAATGAAGTCTCCATAAGGCTAAATTCCATGACTATAGCCACACTGCTGGGAGCTGGGATGTGGGGGGTGGGTTCAGGAGTACAGGGTGAAAGGGATGTTGAAATTACTGGCCCAGTGTTGTCTCTCTAGCAGGAGTGGAATTCATACCCAGGTGAGCTTGATTTGGATGGCTGTAAGAAAGTGGTCATGCCTGGTTCTTCCATCTCTCTGTCTTAGTTCTGGGCTCGTTGACACAATCTAAAATTAGACACAAAACCAGTAAGCTTTGTCATTCAGACAGCCTTCATGTCCACTTCTTGGAAAGGTCCTCTATGGATTCCAGGGAAGGGAGACTTTCTGTAGCGGTCTCTGCCAGGCTGGAGAGGGAAAAGGAATGAGAAGACTCAGATTCTTATTAGAACACTAATGCCCCTTTCAGAAGCAGGGCTACTTCTGAAGAAAAGTGGAGAATCATGCAAGGGACCATCCATGCAATATGAAGACTGACAGTGAGTATTGTTCGCTGCTTCCACTGACAAAGCAGGATGGTGTCACCAAGCAAGTTGCACAGTCTTCTCTGTATCTTTCCATTCTCTGAAAATATTCTCATAATAAAACTAAGCATGTGCCATGTCAAGTATACAGGGTGGTGAATCTCAATGCATTGTAAGCACATTATTGATTTTAAATTAAAACAACAACTTTCCTGGAAAGGTAGATTGTTCCCCTGAGGTCTAGCTCAGATGTCCCTTCTGCCATCAGGATGCCTCTTAGTCCCTTTACCTGAAGGAACAAGCCCCAAAATCACAACCAAACAATAACTCTGACTTTCTGCCAGATCCAGATCTTTCTCCTGCTTCCTTGTCTTGATGGCCTCTATTGTCAGCCAGCGCGCCCCTGACTGGGCTTGCAGTGATAGGGGCTCTGCCCATGTCCCTTGAATGGAAGCAGTTAGCACTTTAAGCTCTGAGTCTCTTATTTTACCTCCTGGGGTGGTCAGTGTGGCTGGGTGTCGTTTCAATGTGAATTATGATATCATGGAAGGACACGATGCTAAGAACATCCTGCTGCTAGCAATGAGCTCATAGGAATAAAGCATATTCTACCTTCGAAGACCCTTTAGACCTTCCTGTTCCTGACCACACAGGCAGGAAGGGACATCCGAGGAAGTGGTTCTCAGCCTTCCTAATGCTGCAGCCCTTTAATGTCATGACCCCCAAATACGAAATTATTTTACTGCTATTTCATAACCGTAATTTTGCTACTCTTATGAAACATGATGTTACTATCTCATATGCAGGATCTATGATATGCAACCCCTGCGAAAGGGTCATTCAATCCCCAAAGGTTGAGGACTTGAACCACTGATCTAAGGAGTTTATACAATCATTAAAACTCTCCGCCAGTGCTCTCAATCAGCAGGGAGTTCTAGGTCAAAGCTTTTCTATAACTCAATAACAGAGCTAAGGCATTTTCGTATGACCTGTGAAAATCTGGCACCTGGACCAAAGGTGTCAGATGAATCAGCCAAAATCTCAACGCCACTGGCCATGCCTTCTGTGGACAGATGACAGGCAAGTTCCCCAGGAGACAACTGTCTCAAAACTGGTATCTTTCTATCATCATGGTTTGAAATGTTATTTTTGCTAAATGAAAAATAAAACAAACAGGAAATTCCTTCCCTATGAACTCATACTCGGGGGCACAGTAAAAGATTCCAAAGGCAGTGTAGACATGCTATTGCCCCCAAAGCAGCATCCCAATGTGGAGCAGCTCATCATACCATCACTTTCCTTGTCTTGACACAGTTTCTTTCAGAGCAAGCCCAGGGCTTCCCTGGCATCTGTCACTACCCTAGTCCTTTCACCAATCTTCTCTGGGGAGAAAGCCAGTCTGTTAAAGAATATTATTTCTACTTACTTAACAGAGCAAGTGAGCTTCTTTTGTGTTTGGCTACATCATGTCAGAACTATTTGAGCTGTAACCCATATTGGATTCTAAAGTGCCCAGAGTCATGGGGGTTTCTAGTCTCTTGTTTACTATATGCCCATCAAACTAGGGAATATAATACCTTCCTGCTCATCACTCCACTTTTAAAAATTATTTATTTTAATCCATAGTCAGGGTCAGGGTAAGTCATATTACCTAATAGCTCCTATAACAAACTCCTAAATTTCAGTGCCTTAGCACAAAGGCAGTTTATCTTTGTTCATAGAATGTTTATGTACCAGTTTGGAATGGAACCTGACCTTCTTGGACCACATTGTAGCAGCTTTTGTAAGTCTGCATGTCTTTTATTTTCTTCTTCCTTTTTTTTCTTTCTTCTGCTCTCTTCTTTCTTCCCTCTCTCCCTCCCTACTACTCCCTTCTCTCTTTCTTTTATCCTTTCTTTCTTTAACAGGGCCTTTCTGGTTCCAGATCTGGCTGTCCTGGAACTGGCCTTGCTGACCAGACTGGCCTTGAACTCATAGAGATCCACCTGCCTCTGCCTCTCAAATGCTGGAACTATAAGTGTGTGCCACCATGTGCAGTTCTTTTGTCTGCTTCTCACGAACAAAAGTCTCCTTAGAAGTTGGGCTTGGTGACATATGACTTTAGTCACAGCATTGTGGAGGTGAAGCAGAGGCAGGGGTTTTGAGGCCAGTCAAGTCTACAAGTGAGTTTCAGGCCACCTAAGGCCACATAATGAGATTCTGTCCCAGAAAGGAGGTGGGGTTAGGAAGAAGGAAGGAAGGCAGGGAGGCAGGGAGGCAGCCAGGCAAGCTTCTGAAGCTCTGTGGTAGTTGGATGAAAATGGTCCCATAGGCCCATAAGGAGTGGCCCTAATAGGAGGTATGGCCTTGTTGGAGTAGGTGTGGCTTTGTTAGAAGAAGTGATTCTCAGTCATTTCCAGCTGCCTGCATGTCCAGATATAGAACTCTTAGTTACCTCTTCAGTACCATGTATGCCTGTGTACTGCCACGCTTCCCACCATGATGACAATGAACTAGACCTCTGAACTGTAAGCCAGTCCAATTAAAGGCTTGCCTTTGTAAGAGCTGATAATGGTCATGAGGTCTCTTCACAGCAATAAAACCCTAACTAGGAGGAGCCAGGTTTCACAGTTGAATACTTAGCTGGTTTGGGCCTTGTCCTAAGGGTACCCTTCTTAGGTTTATAATGCAGAAAAGGCTTCTCTTTAATGATGCTACTTTTTTTTTTAAACAATTAAGTGCCTTTTCAGCACATACCTTTGTGGTAACACTGAGATTTGTAATGCTCTTTTTCTATCTAGCCTGTGCATTTTATATTTTTTCCAACTTACTTGCTCATTTTTTGTTGTAGACCTTACAGAAGAGTTATCAGTAGTAACTTTTCCACAGATGCAATGTCATATTACCTTTAATTTGCTTCACCAAAGAAATTAATCCATTGATTTTAAATTTAGCCTTACGTAAATTCTCAGGACATGGGCAGAATGCAGCCATATTTCTTGCAAAAACATCACATGAATGGCCTTTAGTCAAGTTGCTAACATAGTCTTTGTTCCACTTCGAAACCCCTTAAGTCAGGTGCCCACTGCCTGCACTATTCTCACCACTACTGTTTTTCAGGGTCCTTGTAGAATGACATGTTAAACTCTGCTTGCAGCCTTTAACTACTTTCTCAGTCCAAACATTCAAAGTTTTCCACATTTTACACCCAAACAACATGGTCAAGTTTTTCACAGCAACAACCCCACTCCTGGTACCAACTTCCGAATTACTTACTTTTCTCTTGCTGTGATCAAATGCTGTGACCAGAAGTAACTTAAGGAAGAAAGTTTATTTTGGCTCCTGGTTCCAGAGGAAGGGTTTATCATGGCAAGGAGGCATGGCCCCAGGGGGCTGGAGCAGGAAGAGATCACATCTCAACCTCACAGAGGAAGCAGAGAGTAAAGTAGAAATAGGGCAGGTGATTAATCCTCAAAGATTATCCACCCAAATAACATACTTTCTCCAGCAAGGCTGCATCTCCTAAAGATTCTATAACCTCCCCAAAATAATGCCACTAACTGGGAATCAAATATTTCACTTCCTGAGCCTATGGAGGACATTTCTTATTGAAAATACTATACCAACAATCCAAGTCTTGATATCAGAATTTGATACCTAAGATTATAATTTTAACTGACAAGATACAGGGTGGCATTTCATTGTATTTTTAAGCAGTCCACTTGCTGTATTCATCTCCTCTTCTTTTCTTCCTGGCTCATTCTATGTTTACCAGAATACACCCTCCAGTAGCCCTCTAAGAGAAGGGTTATGAGAGGGGAATTTTTCTTGTACCTCTTGACTATCTTAGTATTTTCCTGACCTGAATATTTTGTCAATATTTTTTCTGAATTCTAGGTCAAAAGCTATCCTCATCTTGTTGTAAAGTCATTCATCTACTGTCATTGACTTGACATTCATTTTTAGTTTGAAAGCTGTATCACTATTATAATTATTTATTGTTTATAATATGATATTCATGACTGAGGAATTAACTATCTTCTTTTATCTCTCATGTTAGTAAGGTGCCTCTTTTCCATTCATTGTACTGTTTCCTTTAGAACCCTTCACTCTGGAGAGTTATAGGCTTCAGCTCTGGGACTTCTCTTGGAGAAAGCCTCTGTGTTCTGGTTCTGCCTTTGTCCTTCAGTTAGCCACATACTAGACTGCCTGGGTGGCTTCTCTCATTCTTAATTTCTACCCCTTTCTTTCTTTTTGTGTTCTGTACCTGATCAGAAACTTCTTCAACTTTCCCTCACCTGGTTATTAATATTAGCCCCTAAATGTTCTCTTAATTTCCTTTTTCTTATTTTGAACTTTTTCTCTGATTCTTGAAGATATTATAAGATTTTGGATAATTTATGTTCTCTTCACTGCATCACTTCTGTTCCTCCTAGTTTATTTTATTTGTATCTTTGCTATTTTATGTTTGAAGTTGCCTTTACCTTCCTTTTAAAAAATTATTTTTATTAATTACAGTTTATTCACTTTGTATCCCAGCTGTAACCTCCTCCCTCGTCCCCTCCCAATCCTTCCTCATCTCCTCCCATGCCCCTCTCCAAGTCCACTGATAGGAGAGGTCCTCCTCCCCTTCCCTCTGACCCTAGATTATCAGGTCTCATCAGGACTAGCTGCATTGTCTTCCCCTGTAGCCTGGTAAGGCTACCCTCTCCCCTCAAGGGGAGGTGATCAAACAGCCAGCTACTGAGTTCATGTCAGAAACAGTCCCTCTTCCCATTACTAGGGAAACCACTTGGACACTGAGCTGCCATGGACTATATCTGTGCAGGGGTTCTAGGTTATCTCCATGCATGGTCTTTGATTGGAGTATCAGTCTCAGAAAAGACCCCTGTGCTCAGATTTTTTTGGTTCTTTGCCCTCCTTGTGGTGCTCCTGTTCCCTCCAGGTCTTTCTATCTCCCCCTTCTTTCATAAGATTCCCTATACTCTGCCCAAAGTTTGGCTATGAGTCTTAGCATCTGCTTTGATACCCTGCTGGGTAGAGTCTTTCAGAGGCCCTCTGTGGTAGGCTCCTGTCCTGTTTCTGGTTTTCTCCCATTTCCGATGTCCATCCCTTTACCTGCCTTTTTACCTTGGCACATATGTTTTTCTTAGAAATTGCTACTTTTGAAGCTGACATAAAGTTCAATGACATAGATGGGTGGAGAGATGGGCTTGAATCTTTGTGGGACTACAGATAGTTGAACAGGCTTTTGCAGGTCTGTTGTCCCAGAGATTTAAAATAAAAAAATCTGATCTCAAGTTCTACCAAATTCTGAACAAGAGAAGAAAAGTGGAGTCTTCACCATCTAGCAAATAGACTTTTATTTACTCCACATCCTTCTTTTTAAAAATAGTTTTATTGTGCTGGAGGGATGGCTCAGTGGTTAAGAGTACTGTCTGTTCTTCTAAAGGACTCAGGTTCAATTCCCAGCACTCACATGGCAGTTAACAGCTGTCTGTAACTCCAGTTCCAAGGGATCTGACACCCTGACACCAATACACATAAAATAAAATTAAATAAATTATTTTTAAAAATAGTTTTATTTATGTGGATATGCGTATCTGTGCACATGTGTGCAGTCCCTGTGGAGGCCAGTAGAGGGTGCTGGATCCTCTGGAGCTGGAGTTCCAGGCCTTTAAAAGGTGCCTCGTACCAGTGCTGGATCAATCCTGGTCCTCTGTAATAGCAGTGTGTGCTCTTAGCTACTGAGCCCTCTCTCCAGCTCCACATCCTTCAGGAACTTTCCTCCTAAACTATAATGTGTGCCCACATAGTCAGTGGCTGTAGAAGCAAAGCACCGAAAGTTGACAGGGTAAGATGGTGGGAGGAGATGGGAACTTGGGTGTGTCTCCTACAGACTTGGTCAACCTGCTGCTTTCAAGGACAGCTCCTCTCTTCTTTTCCTTGTTCCTTGGTAAGTGTTTTTGTTTTTTGTTTTGTTTGTTTGTTTTTAGAGCTAAGGGCCTTGCCTCTATTGGGCCTGTGTTCCCCTACTGAGCTACAACCCCAGCCTACCCCTCCTTCATTCTCAGGGGTGCCCCTCTCGGCCTAGAAGGAACTTGAGTGTTCTGAGGTCTGACTCCCTGCACTCTAAGTGGTTAGGAAGCTCCATTTTTCCATACCTAGTGCTTACTGTTTACTGGACCTGCTTCTGCTCTTCCCTAAACTTTCTTGCTATTTCTCAATCTTCAGCGCACTGTGCTTACTGCTCTTTGCAGGGCTTGCTTCTAAAAGCTACCATGCTACCATCTTACTAAAATGTCCGGGGAAGTGTCTGTGTTGAGATTACAGGGTTTAGGAGGATGAATGGCCAGTCTCGCCACACCACTGTCTTGCTGTTGGTGTTTGGTGTACAGTGCCGCTGCACTTCGCTGTAGGAACTTGGATTCTGTGTGTGCATCATTGACCACTCTTCCATATCTGCATGTTCTGTATTCCAGATTCAACCAAACAAAGATGATTAGGTATTATAAATAGCCTAGAGATGAATTACAGTCCATGGGATGATGTGCTAACATATATGAGAAAATACTGCAGCGTTTACAGAGAGACTTGAGCATCTGTGGGTTTTCTTATTGGAGAGGGCGCTCTTGGATCAATTCCCCACCGATTCCAGACATCAAGGGATGAATATGTTCCGGTTTCATTCCTTCAAAAGATAGCAAAAACCCAGCTGCTCTGCTGTGCCCTGTGGGTTACCTAGAGCCACCGCTTCCTGCTCTGGGACTCTGCCTCCTCATTTACTAGAGATGGAAATGCCAGTTGCAGGGTGATGACATTATATGCTATTTTAATCCACCCCAACAGGCAGCTGTGTTCATAGAATTATGTGATTTCAGTGTGATAGAGCATCTAAAGCCTGAGTCATTTCCCACGAGGCTAGATGCTGCATTTATGGAATAGACTTTTTTGTTGTTTGTGCTAAAGCATTCTCCCTCCTTATGTCCTTCTAAGCTGAATCATTGTCATTTGATTCTCCTTGCCCAAATGTATTAATTGGGGTGACAGAGTTCTTCTTACAGAGTTCCCCCCTTCTTACATATCTTAGCTTCGTGTATTTTTGTCAAACCAATACAGTTCTCAGCCCCCGCCCCTAGATTCCTGTTGTGACCATCAGTAAGGGGAGGATTTTCAGGGTCTAAGAGAACATGTCTCCACAGCCTGTACTTTTTTTTTTAATCTTTGGGAACTCAGAGCCCCTAAATTCCCTTCTGAACAGCACTAAGTGTCCATTTGTATCTCTTGTTTCAGGGATGTGCACAGCTTCTGAGATCTGAGGCTCTTTAGGCTCCCACGTCTTAGCCTGACCCTGGCCCTGGGAAGAAGCTGGAGGAAGGAGGCAAAGAAATGGTGGGATTTGAAGAGGGAGACGGGAGGAAGGAGCATCAGGGAGGAGTAATAAAATCAATGGGCTGATGCCACTGGGAGCAGGCCTACAGGGAACCCGCCATCCTACATCTCAGTTGCTAGTGCAGCTTGCCTCAGCTTCCCCTTGTGTGTTTGAGGAAATATGCTTGTATCTTCTGCTTGTACCCTTCCCTCCCATTTGAGTCTGGAGAGACTTTTATTCCCTCACAAGTCTGTCTTTGTTGGGTAGTGGGTTGAGCTCAGACTACACGGATTGTTCACTCCAACTCATGCAGGACTGCAGCAAATGGGTGATGGATTTGCCAGTCTCTGCATCCTTCTCCACCCTGGGTGGCAAACTGACCTTCCCTTACTCCTGCCCCTTCTTCCCCATTGCTTAGCTGTTCTGCTCAGATTACCCTTTCTCTACAATGTCCAGCTAATCATGATGGAGCCATTAGCCATCTTACCAAACTTCCAACTTTTACTTCATGTTGGAGCCTTCCTATCCCTTGTCCCTCTATTGCATCTACTGGCTCATGTAGATTTTACCAACTTTACATCCGTGAAATGTTACATGCTCACAGCTTTCTGTCCTCAGAGTGGTCCCACCTGACCCACTCAACCCACTGCTCTCGAAGACTCTGAATTACTTTACACTCCATCCCAAATTCCCACACAACATGAAGTTTTCAGTGAATAGGATCTTTATTTCTTTCCCATCCATTGTAATCCCAGAGTCAGACATCAGTTGTGTCTTTTGTTGTTGTGCGGTTGCTTTCTTCTTCCTAGAACTTTGTTTGGCTTGTGATTCGGTTTGAATATGAAATGTCCTCCCCATTGGCCCGTGTGTTGAATGCTTAGTTTCCAGCTGGCTGTGCTCTGGGTAAGGCAGTAGAAGCTTTAGAAGGCAGGACCTAGCTGAAGGAAGTAGGCAGGCCTTTGGAGGTTAGAACTGGTCCCCTCCCCCTGTCTCTGCTTTCTGTGTGCCTGAGGTGAGCACCCTATACCACATGATCCCACTGCCATGATGCTCTGCCTCTTACCACGGACACAGAATGGATGGAGTGCTATGGGCTGAAATTCTTCCTCTCTTAACTTGTTTCCATCAGGTGTTTTGCCATAGCCACACAAACTCTGGCTCTGTGTCCAACCTCACCTGTCTTCATCACCTTCCCTATCTCTAGATTTATCCCAGGGTTCTCAGCAAGGAACTTCAGGACAGCCATCTCCTAGTAACCTCTCCTGGTCTTTCACTTTCAGAGTCCCTACAGTACTTTGAAATATAGTTTTCTATTAAAAATATTTTTATTACATGCATTTGTTATGTATAGATTTGTGTGTACACACATGTACCAGGGCATGCATCTGGAGGGAATCTTGTAGTATTTAGTTCTCTGTATTCTGTGGGACCTGGGAACCGAATCCAGGTGGTCAGGCTTGGGACTCATGAGGCCATCCTGCTGGCTCAAACTCTGATTTTCTTTAGCCACTTGCTGTGTTCTAATTGATAAACTTGCATTCACAAATGAGTGATCACTCACCTGCAAACAGGTTGTACGGAGTAGGGGTCAGCTGTATCTGTGGCAGAGTACCCTGCATGTACTGGTCACATTGGACTTCAGCCACTTCTTTTTTTTTTTTTTTTAATTTATTTATTTTTATCTCAATCACAGGTTGGGTACTTTGAATCCCAGGCGTAGCCCCCTCCCCCATTCCCCCCCACCC
>CM053762.1:31056529-31146883 GCA_028658305.1 Pachyuromys duprasi
TCTCACCGTAGGAGTTCCGCTCACCTGGCACTCACAATGCTGGCGTTTTAGGTCCCAGAGTTCAGTCTCCTGGTTGCTGCGTTGTTTCTGCTCTCCTACTCCTCAGACACAGTGTTCTCTCGTGGCAGCCATCTTGGATCCCCCTCAGCCACTTCTTAACCTGTTTTGTCAGTGATTTTTACTTCTTTCCCAGACTCCCATTCTTTCCTTCCTAGTTATTTTGAATTAGATAATTACATATAGTAACGTAAACGGGCATGCCTCTTCCTTGTATAATCTGTGGCCAGCCCAGGTTTTCAGTTGTTTAGTCCACTAGCCTCTGTTCCTCAATGTTGTCCTACTCTTCACTTGAGTTCATTGAACATGAGTATGGCATGTCTGTTCTCTACCCTCGAGCATCCTTCTTGTCCGCTGGGTCGAGTGTCGTCCTAATGCTTTGTAGTCCTCTGCACTAGAAGTAATTCTTTAAGTTTCCTCAGCCTTCCTCCTTGCTGTCCCTACTTCCTCTGAATATACAAATAGCCAGAAACATTGTCCCAACGCACAGTTTTGTGTGTGTATGTGTGTGTCTATCTCAGAAGCCACCAGCCCCTTAGAGAGCAGTGGCTTCTTTCCTTTCTTTCTTTCTTCCCTTTTTTGAGATGGTTTCTCTGTACAGCCTTGGCCGTCCTGGTCTCCATTTGTAGACCAGGCTGGCTAGCAATCTGCCTGCCTCTGTCTCCCTGTGTGCTGGGATTAAAGGCATGCACGGCCATGCCCGACTGGCTTTCTTATTTTTATCTTCATAACACCTGCATGTAGTCATTGGGCAGTTACTCAGTAAGTTCTGGAATTTAAAAAAAATCTAGAAATGCTGGGAACTAAAGGAACAAACCACATCCATGAGGCCAAGGCTGGCCCTTGTCAGTCTCTTGAGAGAGAAAAGTGGAGCGAACCTGGGCGGCAACAGGATTTTCTGCATGGTGCAGTGGGTAGCCTCCTTCTGGGATTTCATCCATCCTCCTGATGAAATGCTTGAGCAGTTTTCTGACCCTTCTAAATGCTCCGGAAGTTCTGGGAAGCGGAACTCATCTCCTTTGGTGAGTAGCATATAGTCAGTCATCTTTTCATGGTTTATTTCAGAAGCAAGGGTGAAGCGCCGGCATGAAGCAAGGGCACCACAGTGCCTGTGCTGGCGTAGTTTCAGCAGTCAAATGCATGAAGATGCCTTTAGCTCTCTCTTCAGCACAGATTGACGTGCAAATTCGGTACATATTTGCTTTGATCTGTCCACCGAGTTAGCCTTAGTTGCTGCTTCAGACACTCCACATCTATGAATGACGGTAAGGGAGCCTGAAGCAGACCCGTAGAGTATTGGATGAAGCAGTGTTATGCAGTCAGAGCATCAGTGATATGGGCAGAGTCCCTGTCACAGAAATAGCTGCCTGTCTCTGTATTCAGCACAGGGACTTTGAAATCAGCAGGCAAGAAACAGTTACACAGAGGACTTCAGCTCTATATGCAGCTTAAGAATCATCACCCACTTGTTTATTTATTTTTTATTTTTGTTGATAATAAAGTTATTTTCATACAATATATCCTGATCTTGGTTTCCCCTTTCCCATGTCTCCCTAGATCCTTCCTACATACCCACGATTCCAATTCCACATCTCCTTTTTTTAATGAGATAAAAGTTTTGTTATCAGCAATAGCACTTTACCATCAGTTCATGGAGAGCAACCAATATCCCTGGAAATAGCCTGAGTTGTTTTGGGTTTCTATGGGACCCCTTTGCCCAACAACACAAGCAGATATAACCCATTTTTACTTGGTGGCAAGAGATGTCTACTTGGGGCTTTTTCTCCCCCACTATTTGTTGATATCATTTAGATTTCTTTCACATATGCATATAGTTTGAGAAGCTTCTAAAAATAAATAACTTAATAAATTAAAAAAGAAGCTTCTAAATTTTCTGTAAGACTCCTCAAATGGCCCTTAGTATCCCTGCCTTTCTTCATTCCCCTCTCTGTTTAAGCCTCCTGAATAACCATACACTTGTATCCTTCAATTGTATGTTCAGAGCAGGTCAGCTTCATCACAGAGCATGATGTCTGTATCATCCACAGAGGAGCAACACTCTGATAGCATGCTCTTACCATCTTCCTTAGGCTTTGTGGGAGCTGCACCCACAATGTATTAGCATATCCTGATTGGCTTTGAATCTGGACCTTGGATGCTTCCATAGGAGCCAGAGTAGGGTCAAGGATCCCAGAAGCAGTCAAAACCAGCGATGCATCCCAGAGTTAGGTGTCATTGGCAAGCATGCTGCTACACAAGGCTTTTGTTTTCATAAAAAGCCAGGCTGCAGAGCACCGGCATGGAGTGGCCAGAGAAAACTAGAGGCTTTCTTTTAGTCAAACCAGGACCGCCACCCTCTTTGAGTTTACCCAAGAGTCTGTGAAGTATGGCCCTGTACTTTTGGAGTTCACCTAGGCATGGCATTTCACTATGTTTACACAAGCAGCAGCCTACTATTTAAGCCCTCACCAAAGCCACACAGTCTATAATGCTTTACAGAGCCAAATTCTGGGTGTGCTCTTCCATGGTGTGATAACTGTTAGGTTGCAAGAATGCTTGGGCAGCCTGGAGGCTGTGAGGCTGCAGTGGGGGTCAGGAGGCCATCAGCTGCAAATGCTAGGCATTAGGGGGTGGGGGAATACCAGGTGGCCATAGAGGCAAACATACTGGTATAAGGTGTGCTCCCTCAACCTTGTTAACCAGACTGTGTTTTTTAAAAAATCTTTGTTGTTAACTTTGCCTTCAAAAGTACATAAAACAGAACTCTGACACATGCTTGTAAATGATTTGTCTCCATTTCCTTTTTTTTCTTTTCCAAAAGGCAAAAAAAAAAAAAGTACAGTTCATCCTAAAACTGTTTCTGAGCTTCTCTTGACAACTTGCATGTAAGAGCTTCCTTCCTGGCTCAGGCTTCTCTGACCCTGACAGCAAGCTTGTCACGTGCTGAGCCTGGAAGGCTGAAAGGAAATTCTCACGGAAAAGGAGGTGGGGAGCAAGCAGAGTCAGTTCCTTACCACAAGAGGGAGAATGATGAGGGGACACTCTCAAGGAGCTGCCACACAGACTGGCAGTATGTGTAGGTCACATGACACCATGAGGACTTGCTGATGAGTGTGGATTTTACGTGGATACTGAGAAACGAGATTGCCTAAGACAAGCTTGCGTGTGTGTGTGTGTGTGTGTGTGTGTGCTATAACATTCGAATTTTAAAAAATAGCATCCTTATGACTTACAATAGGTCAAGATGTGCAGTTGGTAAAAACAAATCGTCCCCAGCTCTGATGGCTTGGCACAAGCATGCTTTGCTCATGCTACATGTCAAACAGAGGAACAGAGGGCTCTGCTTCACACAGCCACCAGTCAGGTTCCAGGCTAACAGACGCTTGTCCATTCTATGATCGTCACAAGCCTCCACGATTCACTGCAACAGATGAAAAAGTAGAGAAGCGTGAAGCAAGTAAAGGCCTCTGCTCGCCTTGCAAACTCTCATGTCTCAAGTGGAAGATGGCCTTTCTGTATGCCCGGGGAAAGAGGCCACTGAAACATTGGTAAATACTAGAACTGTCCACCTGCACAGCAGGTGTGTGAGCAGGGGAACACATGGGATGTCAGAAGGTGCATTCTTGAGGTGGAAAAGAAAACCACAGTAGCTGCTTCCTTGTGGTTTTTTAGAGAAAAATGAGGACACAGGTCTCGGCACTCGAGGGCTGAATGGGGTAACAGCGCATGAATTTGAGTCCATCCAATAGAGTGTATAGTCACATATAGTATATAGTACATAGCTATATAGTAAAGTCCTGTCTTTTTAAAAGCATGAGCACAGAGGGGAGGGGCACATGCAGGCCTGCAGAGAAATATAAGACACCTGTTGACCTTTTCCTCAGTAAAACAGGCCACATATATGTAGCCACACACATTCGGACATACTTAGTGACCACAAACAGTAATTTAAATACATGCAAAACTAGAGTGCGGTGAATGTGCTGTGGGTGATGGTGGAGGGCACAGGTTGTTTCTCTTCCTGTCTTTAGTGATGAGGGAAGATAACTGAACCGGTTGGAATCCTCACACACACTCTCCTGCAGTGATGCTGACGGCCTGGCTCCCTCTTGAGGTTCAGCCCTGCGTGCTGGCTGCGGCTGCCAGGCTGGCCTGATCCTGGATTTCAGGGCCTTGGCAGCCCTCGTGGACTCTTTGCTTTTGAAGTTGGCACCCTTCTGCCATCACTCACCCCTGAAATGGAAACCAAATGATCATTCTGAGGCATTTCTAGTTGCTTTTGATGTCGCTGGAGAAGCTTCCTATGTTCTCTGTGGATAGGGGAAAAAACTTTATCTAAGAGCAAATCACGCTTTCTAAATGACAGAAATGTTTGGCTGGAGTTAAAAACTAAAGGTTAAGGATAAAGGTCCTTTTTTTTTTTTAAATTTAATCCATTGGCCTTGGTTCTGTCAGAGCTACTCAGGGAAAATTTTAAAAGCAAAGGTCAGCATTTACTCAGAACTGACCAGTTCACGCGTGAGACAGGATTTTAAAACGACATCTTAGCCACACCAGCACATTTTCATTAGCAGTCTTGGGCCTTTGGGTGCCCTCAGGCCAGCTGTTTGGGGGTACGCTGTCGATGTGTTGATCTCAGGGAGAGTCCACAGTTGCTTTCTTCATCCATGCTGCAAGTAAAGACTATTATGGGCTGTTGCTATAAGAGTCTCAAGAGTCTTTCATTTTGCTGTCAGCTCTCTGTAGACTCGGTGGTAACCAAAAGCAAGCGTGGACTTTGAGGCAGTGTGACAGCGTTGAGACAGCAGCAGAGAAAATCATGATTGAAAACTTGGGGAACCATACTCGCCTCTCGCTCTGTTCTTCAACCCCAGTGTCTTGAGACCCTTGAGTTGTCTCACTAGAGGGATATAGACACAGATGGGGACAAAGTCACCGGGGTCAGAAGCAACTTAAGGAAGGGTCTATGTAGCTCACAGTCTGAGGATACTGTCCATCATGACAGTAATGGCATGGCATCAGCTGGAGGAGGAAGTAGGTTGGCTCATCTTGGTGGTCTCTGTAGGGAGCAGTCTCAGGCTACAGAGCTTCTGGGGGAAGGAATATGTGAGTGGTGTTTTCTGCACACACTGTGAACATTAGTACTTACATTGGAGGAGGGTCTTGCTGTCCCCACGAGTGAGGCATTGGGGTCCTTGACGTGGCCATCTTCATGTCCCCATGTCCTCAGGGCCTCTTTCAGAGAAGTCAACCACGACACACGTTGCCTGGCCTCAGCATCCTTCTAGAGCTCTGACAGGAGCCTCTGCAGTCCCTGCTACTCTTGCACCTTCCACACGGGCAATGTGTAACTGTTGCCTTTTGGTTGCTGTAGTGAAATACCAGGAGCAAGAGCAACTTAGAAAAGAGTTGATTTTAGTTTATGGTTCCAGAGGGGAAATCCATAATGGTGAGGCAGAAAGCAGCTAGAGCAGGAAGCTGGATGATCCCATCTTTTATCCACACACAGGAGGCAGAGAATGAGAGCAGGAAGTGATGTAAGACTATTCACCCGTAAAGCCACCCCAGCATGGCTCTACCTCCTAATGGTTCCATAACCTCCCCAAATAACACCAGCAACAGGGGACCAAATGTTCAAATACAAGGGCTTATTGGGGGGACATTAAAAACCACCACCTGATGCTGCCATATTCTGCTGTCAGCTCAAGATGGAGCCCAGGCCCTTGGATCATAGTTGCCGCAGCCTGTATGTTTTCCAAGCCGACCACCTTAGGAACATACTTCCCTGGGTGGTCGCTGTCCAGCAGGGGACCTAATAGAGCCATTTTCACTCCGTTCTCCTTCCTTTCAAATAACTTTGTATGTCACAAGTTGGATCCCTGAATAGGTGGGATCCGGCCCTCAAAGCACCTTTCCAAGTCCAAGTGCAGAATGGAAGTCTTCCTTTCACATTGCTCATCTCTTTAATAATCACAGCTGCTTTCCCAGGACCTGCCATGCCTGAAGCTATCAACTCTCCTTCCCACCAGCTTGTTCATTTTTCCGAGCTTTCTGATACCTTGCTCTCACTGTAGACCCGAACACAGGTCTAAGTAATAACCACACCGCAGCTCGAATGTTCTCCTGTGTCGAGATTTTTTTATACCCCAAATAGTCCACTACGTTTGAATCCAGCCTCACTCAGGTTCTTAGGTCATGGCAGAATGCCACCAGGTTGTTTGCCAGAGTATTGTATGAATGGTCTCTAGCTTTATAGAGTTTGTTCCCCTCTGAAACTCATGAATTGGTCCTCTGTGGTCCCTGTTCTTCTTGGTATTCTGGTCTTCCAAACTACTGCCCAAATGGCCCATTACGCTCTGCTTATAAAACTTCTGTGGCTTTTATGGTTCTTCCTACAGTCCCTCACCCCGTACCAAAGCCATTCCAAATGTCTAGGAACTGCATGGTCAGATTTATGATGGCCATGACCCCACTCTCGGTACCAGTTTTCTGCATTAGTCACTCTTCATATTGTGGTAACAATACCTGGCAAGGCTACTTTGGAAGGAAGGGTTTATCTCTTTCTCATGGGTTGAGGTATAGTATGGCGGTGGGGAAGCAGAAATGTGAGGCACTTGACCACATTACACACACATTCAGGAAGCAGAGACAGATGAATGTAGGTGCTCAGCTCCTTTTTACCTCAGTCTGAGAACCACGCCCATACAGGGATCTGGCCATGCAGTGTGTTTCCAAGTCATCTCACTGATGCTGCTCAGTTTTCTGTTTTTGAACAGAAACTCCCAACTCATGAGGAGAGGACAGTTCAGGGTGTGCCTCAGGGGCCATGAAGGACCATGGCTCATGGAGCTGGATATTTGCCACTCATCATAACAGTTAATGAAGCTGTTAAACCGAGTTAAACTGCGTTAGCAACTTCAGAGTTTAAGAGTCTTCTAAGCCTGCAGGCTGTTTTCCTCAGCTACATATACCTGTGTTTCTCTGGTTACAGTGTGGTGTGGAGTAGTTTTTGCCCGAGACCCAGATAGAGCACTGTTAATCCCACTTATGAGGACCCAGCAACCCTGATGTGACTCATGTCTAGCCATGCACACGGTACACATAATGGCTATAACTTTTTTTTTTGAGGTGGGGGCCTCACTGTGTTATCTAACATGGTCTCAAATGCTCCGTCTTCCCACTTCAGCCTCCCAGTAGCAGGGATTACAGATGTAAACCACCCCACCTCTAATCTCCTGTTTAAACAAAACGAAGTGGCATATATCAGTATATGCAGATATCAATGGTTAGCATCATGACCACGTTAGTGCTCATGGTCTTGGTTTCTATCCTGCATTAGGGGATGGAGGACAAATATTATGGGGAGGAAAGAGATCCACTTAGGTGCTCAAGTTCCCTCTATACATTTCCTGGAGTTTACACGAAGTCTGTGGGCCTCCTCCTGTATGTGTTGAGTCATTTCTAAATTACATGTAATGCCATAATGCTGAAAACAATGACAACATTGTACAAGCTGTGTTGTTTGGGGGATAGTGACACAGAAAGGGGTCTTGGTATAGGCTCAGTACAGATGTAGGGCTTTTGTTAACCAAATATTTTCAATTCCCAGTCTGTCACTGTTGGTGACAGAGTCCCAGGAGGGGGAGGTGGGCTAGGTGAGGGGTGAGAGGGAGGTAAGGTTGCTTGGTCTCTAGTATGTGAAAAAAGGAACATGGTGGACTTCCCAGAAGTGGGTGGAGCTGTTTGTTGTTAGGAACAAATGAGCATGATTTCTGTTTTGTTGCCTCACCGTGTGATCTTATCAATGTCACTCTGCCTTGAAACAAACAACAACATATCACCATTGTTGATGAACAGGGGCCCTCTCCAGAGTAACTGACTCTTCCATGTCTCCGCCTCAGTAACTTGAACTCCTTCTACATTACAGGTTCTTTATTAAATGCATGTATTTATCTTGTATTTCAAAAGTATTTGCTATGTATCTGAAGTTAAACTCAGTTGAGTGTCCTGTACTTTTATTTGGCCCTGTGTCCTGATGAGCCTTTGATTGCTTGACTAACTAAATCCAGACCCTGATCTAAGCTTGTTGAGCTACAATGGAGTCTCTTTCCCCTGGCACTGGATGGCCACTGCACGTAGCCAGTATACCCTTGTCTCTCTGACCACAACCAGTATTTACCAAGGCAACCACCTCCTTCTCACACTCCAGAGCACCTGACATTCACCGGAAGCTTCTTTGCCCCTCCAAAGCTGTGCCCTGTGACTTGGCTTTGCTTTACAGGGGAGTAGGCAATGGCTGGCAGACAGAAAGCTGGCTGCTACTAGAGGTCCGCATCTCTTTTCACATCCTATCTAGACTGAGGATAGGGCACAGGCTCAGAGGATTGCAGGACCGGTGGCTATGATGGTTTCCCTGCAGGAGAAGACTAAGGGTCCTTGGGAAATGAAGACCTCCATACTCTGCTCCTAGGCTGAAATGCCTGTGGGTTCTCACTGCAAAAAGAAAACAACCACCAAACATGCACCCAGGATTAAAACCATTTCCAAAACACATTATTAAAGCAAGCTGTGACCCACATATTTGTTGTCTGCTCAAGAGTTTTTCAAGCTCTTGAAAAGACTGGAAAAAGTGAAACACCAGAAAATAAAGAGGGAGTGCGGGTAGGAGTCATTGTGGGATGGTTCTCTGGGGATGTGTTGCAACGTCTGAGTTTCAGAAACGCAAGCTTTGATGTTGAGGATGAACCCACCCAGCTAAAACCATCGCTGGACAGGGAACGGGAGGTTGAGGGGTGGCGGGGTTGGGGGGGGGGCAGTGTCTACAGCCTAGATGTGAGTGTGTTTTATGCAATGAAAGACAAGCAAGGGGAAGAGCAGTTTTTTTGGAACGCAACGTTAAATCCCGTGAATAGAACAGTACAGCAACACACAGGCCCTAGTGTACAAAGGAACTGGCCGCCTTCTTGTGTGGCTTTGCATATAACAGCAAAAAGCTAGCAGTAGAGCCCCGAGGCCTTGGGGTGAGGGGCAGCTTTTTTCCATCTCTGACCTCAACTGCCTCACAACTATTGGACCTTCTCATCACCTGCCGGCACCTCGGAGGATTTGCTGGAAGCTGGTCCTCACAGGGACTCTTAAATCTGGGTGATTGTTTTGTTAGCTTTTAAAAGTAGCCCCAAAGGTTTACCTTCTGCTAAAATCTTGACTTGTTCTTCCAATGTTTCCCTTTAAGAATGAGAGTCATTGGGTTAATATTACCTCTGAGAGAGACGTCAGCACAGAACCTTGCCATGTGGCTCTGGCTGAGACTTTATAGGCACAGGGTACCAAGCTAGCTGTGCGGAGTACTGTTTGTCAGCAGACTTGCATTCACAGAAGATGCCACTTCTTCTGTGATGAGTCATAGGAACATGGCCTGAGGCCCAGAGCTCTTGCCTGCCAGCACTGCTTAAGGTCCCAGGTGCTCACTGATACTTACTTTTCTGCAATTATACTTATCAATATGTTTATATTAACTACTAATTGGAAGCAATGACTGGTTTGAAGAACTGTTTCTTGAGCATGCCTTCAGCCTATATTCTCAGAGCTTGGGAGGCAGCGGCTGGAAGACCACAAGTTTGAAGACAGGATGCGCTACCTAGTACGACTAGAATAAAACAAAGAAAACCTCATGTTCATATTCTTAGAGTAACAGTTGAAGACTGCGTGGGTTGGGGCATCAGGGGCATGCCTTCAGGCCATGTGTTGCTAAGCCTGACTTTCTGCCCTCCTTTAAAGAAAGTATTTCACTCCTGGGTTATATGGTAGAATGTGAAAGTCTTCTGTATAAAAACTGCATTAAGCTGGTTTCAGATGCTCCCTTACAGCTCTTTCCTACTCCCACAGAGACCCTCTTTCATCTCTGAATGTCTCTTCCTTTCTTTTTAAAAAAAAAAATCTATGTAATCGTGTATTTGTGAGTATGTCTGTGAGTAGAGCGTGAATGTGAATGCAAGTTCCCATGGAGGCCAGCAGAGGGCACTGGATCCCCTGGTGCTGGAGTTACAGGCCATTGTGAGTAGCCTGATGTGGGTGCTGGGAACAGAAATCAGATCCTCTGACAGACAGTAACACTCTTAACTGCTGCGTCGGCTCTCTAGACCCTTTCCTCCTTTTCTGAGAGGAATTGAGCTTCATTGTCCAGAAAAGTAGAATGCAACATTGTGTTTGCCAGACAAGTTATGCAAAAACCAACTCTCTGGCCCAGACATTCATAGTCTAGTGCATATGACTGCCTCTCTCTAGCCTGGAGGGTTTTATAGGTTACTCCGTACTTCTTCCTCCCTTTAAAATGTAAATACATTTAAATGAGCATGGTATGGCTAGTAACAGCCTGTCTCTGTGGTCAGACACAATCCTATCTCTTACCTTCTTAATATCCCTATGTAAGCTTCACTGACATAGGGATATTAAATGATCGACTTCCTGAGAGTTGTGCTGATCAGATCAGACAATGCTCATGGTAGACTCTAGAATGTCGCACAATAATTATTCAGTTTGTGTTAGCTATGGTTTTCTTTTCAGTTTACTTTCTTATACAATACATTGGGACCATAAAAATATCTGCCTTTAAAAAACAGCCAATACAGAAAAAATGACCAAATACAAAAGAATGAAGCTTAAGGTTATGGAACACTTAAAGGGCTTGTGAGATTCGAGGCCTTGTGAACTCCTGATGACTTGCTAAGACTCAGACAAAGCCTTTATTCTCATGCTCCACACTAGCTAAATGAAAAGTGAGTCAATTCCTTTAGATAATTTTGATGGACCACAGGCAAAGCTTATGACTTCTTCAGCAAAACCTTAATCATTCTTGGTTTTTAATCCTAAAAATGTATCTTTTTTATATTGGGGCCATCACACGGCAAATGTAACTGACCTCCATCCTGTATGAGGTGTTGTGGTCCCTGTTTAATATAGCCCAAACAGACAGGAATGGGCAGCAAAGCTCCCAATAACTGCTTACAAAAACAACAAAAACCAAACCAAACCAAAATAAAAAACATGTGCTGGGCAGAACTCTTTTCTAGGATGGCCTCCATGGTTCCTCGTTAGTGTGTGCAGGGCCATGATGGTTCTCTCTCCCATGACTGGATTGTGTGCTAGAAGAGAGATGGGGTTCCCTCACAATAGAAGGAAAGGGGCATCTAGAGATAAAAGAATGACTCCATGGAATTAAAGGGATCATTTGTTTGTATGTGGAAGACCTCCAAGAACCCACCAAAGGAATATGAGATACAGCCTACTGCTCTTGCCTGTCAGGGCTCTTGATGGTCCCAGGTTATCAATGATGGCAGTAAGTCAGCAGTTTAAGCCACAGATCATGCTAAGTCCCTTCCCTGTCACCACCACGCAAAAATATCTACAGTTCAGGTGTGGTGTCTTGCTGGGTTTGAACAAGTAAGTGGCCTGGCTATGAGAGGGTAGATTCCAAAACCTGAGAGAAATCATTGGTGACAGCTGAGAAGAGAACATGGACCTTAGTCCTCCATTTGTGAAGCACTGAATTTCATCCACAACCTGTGTGAATCTGGGGTACAATCTTGAGTACCCAATAACAACAGGAGCCAGCGGGCATCCTGATTTCCCTGCATAGGAGAGTGCCCGAGCAATCCCGTGGCAGGTTGGCATGGAACATGTGTGTTATGGGAGACAGTCTGAGGTGCTCTGATCTTCTGCAGGTACCTGTGGCTATCTGTGGCTATCTCCTGCTTATTGGGAAATCCTGCAAGACATAGCAGAGGAGGAACAGCATGCTGGGTTTCTTGGTGACTTTTAGGGTGAACCTTGAGCCCGGATCTCAAGAACAGACATGCCCTCATCTTCCAGGCTCTTTGCCGCAGTTCATTTTGGTCTTCAGTCTTCAGTGGTGTCAATGCTTTGCATCTCTAACTAAGAACAGTTCACTCATCCTCCTTGAAATCCTGACTGTCGCTTTCAAATACCCTATAAAAAGTAACCATGTGTGATGACTGTTCTTGGTTGTCAGCTTGACTACATCCGGAATGAACTAAAAACCCAAACGGCTGGGCTTACCTGTGAGGGTTTCTTTTTTCCTTAATTAAATTATTTAAAGTGCAAAGTTTCACTTCTAATATGGATCTGTGAGGTGAGAAGATATACCTTAGTCTGGCCTACACCTTCTGCTGGCAGCTTATCTAAAGAACATGGAAGAAGGAAGCTTGCTCTCATTCACCCTGACTCTGTACTTGGGCAAGGACAGCCATGAAGATATCATGTTTTGGTGTGGAGGCTATAAACAAATTGTGGTGAAGAGGTAAACTCACAAATATGAATCCATGAATAAGGAGGCTCTCCCAGACTTCTTGGGTCCTTTGAGGATGCATCTTTAGGAAGATCGGAAGGGAATGGGTTACGAAAAGTGAGCCTGTCCATGGCTGAAGGTTTGCTCTGGCCATGCCTGAGGTGAGCAGGTTATATTTGCTGGTGCTTGCCAATGACACGCAGAAATGCTTAGACACAAAAGACCCACACACTCGGCTCTGTGTGTCCCAGTTTGTAAACCAGGAACAGTAAGATGCACCCAGGTGAAGACAGGAAGTGGCCAGCAGGAACCAGAATTCCTGTGTTCTCTCGAAGCTGCCCGATGCTAAGGGCCATAAACTGCTGGGATAGTGCTTCCTGCCCAGCCCCAGTTTCCAGTCTGTTTGCATCACTGCCCGTGAGTTCTCTGCCACTTGGCCAGGAGGAGGGAAATGTTCAGAAGTACTAGAAGGTATCCAGAGTAATTCTGGAATTGTGCCTGAGCCCTAAGGTGGGCTTGAAGCAGAGAAGTCCAGATGGAGGCTGTGGCCTGGTGCACACAGATCCACTCCTGCAGCAGCACAGCCTTGGGTGGATCTGCCTGGCTGCAGCTGCTTAACAGAGCTCTTCCCTGCCCCTGTCCCAACCATTTGCCTTTGCTTGTGCATGGAACCTGCTTTAGGGGGTTGGAAAGGATTTAAGGTTGTGTGAAAGTGTCCTCTTCGGAGGTGGGTCACTGGCTTCCAGTGAATGGACAGTGCTCCAGGTAAAATTGGGGTGAGGGTGTCCATCTCTGCCAAGGCCAGCATGATGTCTGGGATTTCATGTTTTATAGAAACAGCTATAAGTTCATTGACACAACAAAAACACTTTATAAAAAAAAACAAGTATGTGATATTAAACCTCTGGACAACTAGAGTTGGTAAATTCTCCACATTTTGTAAAATAATCAACATCAGAACACTGTCAACATTGCCCCAATCTAACTTAGGCCTGGCTCGTCATTGGTCATTGAAAGTCTTAGAGTGGGTAAATTTGTATAGGTAGACTTCCCCCTCCCTCTCCCCTCCACCCCATTCTTTTCTTCCCTTTCCTTTCCCCCTTTCTTCCTCCATTCCTCTATCTCTTCCTCTTCCTCATCTCCCCCTCCCACTTTTATTCCTCAATGAATATATTTTCAAAGTTTCATTTCCCACACTCTGGATGTCTGTTAGCATCTTCTCCACAGGACTGTAAGAATAGCTGATGGTCACATTGTTAGACTTAGTTCCGAGTGCAGAACCATTTCTTCATAAAGAAGACCCAAGATAAATAAATTCAGGAATTGGAGGGACAGCGGTGTGCAGCATGGATATATTTAATTATCCAGCTGTTTCTAGGGTTAGCATGGCTTTTTTTTTTTTTTAAACCTGAATGGCCAAGGGAGTAGTGTTTAAAGTGCTTCAGTCCACCTGGGTTCTTACCCAGCAACCTGGCACTGCTTTAGCTGGTGTGAAAGGAGGCAAGGCTGTGTTCCAGGAGAGTGTTATTCACAAACCAGGTGGAGGCTTGTAGTTTGCCCGGCCACACTGAGAACGTACATATGTCAGAAGTCACCCCCACAAAAGAGGCTTGGTGGGTTTGTACGTAGCACAGACGTCCTGTGGTGCATGCCATGAGAGGAGGAGCAGAGTTAGCCACCACAGTGAGTCCCCAAGTTCCTTTGTGGGCACACCACCCTTTGCACAGGCCCCTCTCCTGCACTGTTTGCATGCCACGCCTGTGAACTTATGCCTGTTACACGGATATGTTTTGTATGTACCACACGTGTTTGCTGAGCTGGCATATCGATGGAAAGTACCAGTTACTCACAGGCACTGTACTGGGCTATCATGTAAAGGGACAAGTATCGACTCTCCTCCGGTGGAGTTGCCAGACTTGTTTGAAGTCAGAGGTGCACGGTGGCTTTAAACGTGGAGGGTGGAGGCAGCCGGAGCGCAGGAGGAAACCATTTGATTCTGTTTGGGAGGACCTGAGTGGCAGTGGGAAGCCAGAAGGTGAGGACAGTGCCTAGGCTCCACACAAGGCCATCCAGGACCCTCCATCACTCTCTCTGGCTCAGGTCGGCGGGAGGGATTACATGCAGAGGATTGGGTGCAGTGGGTCGGTGCTAGTCTTGGAAACGAGAACTAGCTATTTGGTGTACACTCTCACAGAACTCCTGACAGTAGTCATTAGTGTGACTGTCGAGCAACAGCTGTGTACTAAACGCAGCCTGGCGACTGTTTCGAAGGGAGTGGGTCCTAGGTGGGAACGAGCTGTACACTGATTCATGGGACTATATGTCTGGCATATGGGGACTTTCTGTTGAGTCGAAGCTTCCTGTTGAACCTAGCGCCGCTCTACAAAGTAAGATCTACTTCAAAAAATTTAACACAAAGAAAAAGAGAAACTTAAGAGAGAAAAGGGGCAGGCCGACAGTTGGCATTGACTTTCCATCCACAGAGAGAGTGTGTCGTGTGTCCCTGTTCTTGCACGTGGGGTGGGCCCACTTCCCCCACCAACCCTGGTGTGCCACCGATACAGCCATTTGTACACTGCTGGCTGCACAGGTGTTAGAATGGGCAGCACACATGTAGAAGAAGTGAAGGCGGCTGCGTGGTGTGGGTGTCTCCGTTCACCATTGGGTGCTGCTGCTGGTATTGCTGGACTGGAGATGCAGGTCTGCAGCTGTCTGCGGCTCACTTCCCCAGACCGAGCAATCGAATGACTCACCCAGCCTCTGAAGGCTTGGCTGTACACAGCCCAAGGTGGGAACGAGCTGTACACTGATTCATGGGACCATATGCCTGGCATACAGGGACTTTCTGTTGAGTTGAAGCTTTCTGTTGAACCTAGCGCCGCTCTTACAAAGTTAAACCTACTTTGTAGCCCACCTGTTAGAGCCCCCATCCCAGGAGCCAGGGCAAGATCATCTCCATGTCTGCCAGCCCTTCCTTTGCTTAATGCAATTATTTCTTTGCTTTGAGTAGGAAAATGCCCAGATCATCAAAGAAGTGGAAGTGGACAAAGTCTCTGCACTCTCCAGGGAGCAGGTGGCGGCCATCAAGCAGCTGTGGCTGGATCCGGGAATCCAGGAGTGCTATGACAGGAGGCGGGAGTACCAGCTGTCAGACTCTGCCAAGTAGTGAGTATTCAGCCCCCCACAGCTGCCTGTGTACGGCAGGTTAGGCTGACTTCGTTCCCTGCATGGCAGAGAGGAGGCCGTGTTTTCCCCGTTCCTGGCAAGACTTTTAGCCTCTTCTCCCCCAATTCTCTGGGTGTTCCCAGAGGTCCCCCGATGTCAGCACCCTTCTTCTAGTCTAATTAAACTGGATATTACTTTAGCAGAATTGATCTAGGTTTTGGTGCTGAAGTTATGATTTAAGCAAAGAATACCACTTGCCTGTGGTTTTCCCCTTCCTCTTCATATCCCTCTGGAAGCCACAGGCAGGCCTTGCTGAATCAGCTGTTGGTCTTCTGCTGCCCTCTTGTGATAGACATAGGCATCTGCAAGAGCAGTCCACAGGACTCTAAGCTGGCTTATTGGAACCTCTTAGGTATTTTGGATCCGTAAAGCTCTAGCTTTAAACCATCAACCCATAAAAATTTCTATTGCACACTACCTTGGAGAGATCACACTTCCTTTTAAGAGTCTCCTAGGACTGTGTGCTGCCCAGCAGGTGACTGAGCACACAGTTTACTCCTTGGGGTTGTTGCTAGTTTATGCTTCTGCGACTGGGTATTTTTTCCTTCCTCCATATCACTGTTCTTCCTCCCAAGACCAGACACCCCCATCAAACTACCCGATTCCTCTTAAGTGCTGGCCTCCTTCTGAGCAAGCTTAGATGGGACAAAGCAGCTGCCACGGAAGGCATTGTTACTTCCTGTGGCCTTTTATGGCTTTCCCTAGACATGTATCTCAGCCAGTGCTCAATTCAGTCCAGGTTGGCACAACTGAGCCGACCACATCAGCAGAAAAGCACGATCTCAGGAAAACAAAAAGAACCAGAAAGGTGTTAGATTGGAAATGGAGAGCGGAGAAAGAAAGCCTTTTAAGGAGGTAGGCAGGAGTCAGGGGTTGCTCAAGGTCAGAGCTAGTGGGCCCTCACCCAGAAGCAGCCTGCTGTTACTGGCTATTTGGTGGGGCTTGTGTGTTTACATTCATTTGGAGAAAGCTCACCAGAGCTGCAGTTGGATTAATTTAACATAGATCTTGAAAGCGAAAGAAAGTCTACTGAGAGGCAGGGGTGGCTGTGGAGGTATATGGAGTTATACAGAAAAATACCATCTAATAAACCAGAGAGCTGCCAGTCTTGAGAGTGTGAATGTGGTGGCACATGCTGGAATACCAGCGCTGGGGAAGTGGGACCAAGGTAACCAGAACTGCTGACATTCTCAGCCATGTGAGTTTCATGCCAGCAGGCAACCTGGGCTGGTCCCTGTGTCTAAAAAGCAGACAATAGTACAATAACAATAATAACAACAACAAAACAACAACTTCCCTACCCCAAGTCACAACATAAGTCACTTGTGCATTTTTTTGGGAGGGGACAGACCAGTGGTCTCAGTCATCTGCTAGAAATGTCTGCATATTTAGATGTCATTTATACTGCCCAAATGAGTGCACCAGGCAGTGTGCTAAGAGCTATGTGGTAACCAACCAATGCTCTCTAATCTCAGAAACTGTATAGTCTACTGGTTCTAATCTGCTGTCATTTTTTTTTACGCTGCTTTATTTGGGTCCTTCTATCTACTACCCTTCTCCATCTCAATCCTTTCCAACACCCAAGCAACAGGTAGGAGAGAAAAGAAGATTAGAAGGGAAGGGAAAGGGGAGCATAGACTTCGGTAGGCTACTTCTTGCTGATTAGGGACCTAGAGCTCCTTGAGGCAAGTCCAACCTTCATCGCCAGAATCTCCAGCAGTTCAGCAAAGCAGTAATCCAGTAACAGCAAACACAACGGCAAACACAGCAGCAGGATGAACTAGCAGTACCAACCAACCAATCAATTAATCAATCAGCCACCCAGTCAACCTCTGCAGTGTGTCCCCCTTGTCCCGCATTCATTACTTTGGATCACCTTCCAGAGGCCCCAGCACATACCCCAAGCCACAGACGATATTATATCCTATATTTTTTCCTATACATATGTAAGCATGATAAGGCAAGCTTATAAATTAGATACAGTAGGAGATTTGCCCAAACTAAAAATAAGGCAATTAGCTGGGACATGGTAAGTAGAATCTGAGCTACTTGGTTATCATCAAGGTGCTCCCCTGACAGTTGGTGTGATACCTGAAACACCTCCTGAGTGACCAGCAGGTGGGTAGCGTATACCGCGCGGATACACTAGAAAGGGTATTTTGCACATCCAGGAACTGCAACAGATTTTGTCCTGCAACTCAGAATGACACTGGGTTGAACACTTAACACATTCTTGCTTGGTAGCTTTACAAAACACAAAAACAATACAAAAATGGATTATTTATTTCTGGTATTATTTTCCCATTTCTTAGTTTGGACCATAAATGACCATGGGTATTTGAAACCCTGGAGGGAAACACTGGATAAAGGAGAAGACCACCATAAAGTAAAGTAATAACACATGGGAGCGGGCCTTGCGTTTCCAACCGAGGCCTGTAAGGCTCATCTCCAGGCTGGACTGCTGGGGGGTGCTAGAGAAAGCAGCAGAGCCCCCAACGCTAATGCTAGCGGGGTCTTTTAGAAAGCTGTAAAGTAAGTAAGCAAAACTTTAAGACATAGTCTCTAGTCCTGGCTGGCCTTACACTCTCTACATAGTTCAGCCCAACCCTGAACTCTGGATCCTCCTCCCTTTCCTCCTGTGTGTTGGGATTGCAGGCATGTGCTACCACATCTGTTGTAGGACGTGCTGGGGATGAAATCCTGCGCTGTGTGCATTCTAGGCAAGCACTCTAACAACTGAACCACACACACTGCCTGTAGTGTTTTTAAAATTCTTTCATTGAACTTTAGAAAAAAAAATAGATGTACTTTGAAGCGAGAACTTTAATACATAGTTCCAAATAACATGAGACAAATTTGGGATTAATGTTTTAGATGTCTCATTTCCAAGTGTGCTTAACAGGAAAACGTGATTTTGAGGGAACTTTTCCATGGCCTGCTGGCCATCTGTGTATTTTCATAGAAGCTGCTCTTAATGCACTACTAATTAGTGCCTTCAGAGAACAGCGTCTACATTATGTAATGTTTTTGGGTGAAAGCAAGTGGGCAGGTCCTTTGGCCACCCATAGGCTCCAATGTCATTTTCCACCTCTCCGGCCACTAGCCCAGTGCTTCCCTCATCATCACATAGATGATGCCACTGAGAGACTGCATTCTCAGGAGGCTCACAAATGTGCTTCTGAGTCCTGGTCCCTTCAGAACTATCTCAGGAGGAGAGAAAGACCTGGCATAACCACCTCTAGATGTCACTGCTGGCCTCCGTGTCTAATGGGGCCCCTGTGGTCAGAGAGGACTTCCCCTGAGCAAGGAAGGAGGTGTTTCCCTTTTCGAAATGGCGGAGCCTCAGCATCTCGACTTTTTATTGTCACAGTTACCTGACTGACATAGACCGAATCGCCATGCCCTCTTTTGTGCCAACACAACAGGATGTGCTTCGTGTCCGAGTGCCCACCACCGGCATCATAGAATACCCATTTGACCTGGAAAACATCATCTTCCGGTAAGTCTGCCTTCCAGAGTCCTAAGGATCTGTCTGTTCATGGGGCATGTCTGGAAGCGGAGTCTCAGGTGTGCTCTTAGCTCTTAGCTTGAGACATTCTGGGGTCTCAAGCACCATAACAGAGGGACTGCCAGGCTCTTCCTACCGGAGAGGAGCCTTTGTGCATGTTGTCACATAGATGTGTGCTCCTGTGACCACACAGTCTGCTGATGCCTTTTCACTAATGTTAGATAAGATTTCTCTCTCTTGTTCCATTGTCTGAGATTTATCCTTTGAGAAAAGATCTCCATAGAACTTTATTGAACTTTGTACAAGTCAATAGTAAGAGAGGGCATTTACAAAGCAATGAAAATTTGAAGGCACTTCTAAAAATTATTTTGTGTGTGTGTGTGTGTGTGTGTGTGTGCCTCAGTGTACATGTATGTACAACAGTGTGTGCAAGAGCCTGTGGAGAAAACGAGGGCATCTGAAGCCTGGGTCTGGAGTTACAGGCAGTAGTGAGCCACCATGTGGGTGCTGGGGGCTGAACTCAAGCCCTTTGCAAGAGCAGTGACCTTTTTGACCCTGGAGCTGCCTCTCTAACACCTCAAAGCTCTTGCATGTGTCGTATTCCCCTTTTCCTTTTTAATGATGATCATTTTACACACTTCTAGCCCTCCCGGGTCGAATCTGATATTGACACGATTCTGTTCTAGCACTCCTTCACCTGGAGGGGAGGGGGTTAAAAAGACTCTCTACATCTTTGTTATCCATGTCTAATTTAATGCTCACTCTCTCCTGAGCTGACCTGTGGATTTAAACATTTTCACCCTCGAAGGCTGCCTGAAACCTCCCACACACCTCAGAATGAGTTTGCTCAAGCTTTGGTGAACAGGCTTTTTGCCTTTCCAGAACCTTAGGACTGGGTTTGACATCACCGGCTTGCAGCTTGATGGTGCCTCCCCAGTGCAGCCTTTCTGGATGAAGAATTCTGATGTTTGAAGTTGAGGTCTTAGTAGAATGTCTTCATGCTGAGGTCTCTTGATCTTTGGGCTTTCTCTCCTAGCTCCATTCCTCTCTGTGACTCGAGGCAAGCAGCACGCACAGCATTGCAGGCATACCTGCACCCCTAAAACCTGGCTCAGAGGCACCTTCCCAGACAGTAGTCAGGGGAGCCTCAGTGAGCCTGTGGATCATCTAAACGTACTGGTTCGGGGTATTGAGAAATTGGAGTGTGGGTGGGGTGAGGTTTGGGAGTAGTAGGTGTGACCTGGCAGTTTGTGTGCTCTATCTAACCCGTACAGTCTGCCATGGTGTTAGAAAAAAAATATTTGTGCCAACACTTAAAAATAGACGTTTTACCCAAAACTTACTAGTGTTTCCTAAACTATCCACAGACCTGGTAATAGTGAGCCTGCATTTTGTGGAGTAGTACTAGTGGGCCTCAGTGACATGACAGCTATTCCTTCAGACTCATAAGTGTGCTTAGGGCTTTCCGCCAACAATTCCTGGGCTGTGTCCCTGATTTAGCTCCCAGATTCAGATAAAGTCTTTGGATTTCCATACCAAGCAGAGAACACAAGCAGAGGGAAAGAAGGGGCTGTATCCAGTTAATATGGGAAGGATCCGTGGATAAATGAGATGAACCAGGGAGTCAGGACTAGGATGGAGGGGGCGCTAACGGGTGGCTCAGTGGTTAAGAGAGTTCAGTTGCCAGCACCCACAGTGAGTGGCTCACAGCTCCCTATAAGTCCAGCTCCAGAAATCCAATGACCTCTTTTGGCCTCCAGGGCATCTGCAGTCATATGAGTGTGACAACACACCCTGGATCTCAAAGTTGTAAAAACAAAACAAAACAAATTATACATTTAAATATAGGACCTGAGAAAGCAGAGGTACCAGGAAGATGGCTTGCCTTTGTCCCTTTTGTGTCCTAGGACCCTGTGTGGGTGGTTGGAGTTAAGCCCAAGCGGATGCTGGTGTTTTGTCCAGGATGACTGCAGCAGGTTCTTACCCAGGCAGTCTCCAGGCAGGCTCCATCTGACTCCTTCGCTTGGAAACCTCCAATGTCCTCTACTGCCTGAGGCAGCACTGTTCTAACATATTGACATTAAGAGCCTCTTCCCTCTAAAAATCACCGAGGACCTCAGTGGGCACTAACTCCATGGTCTAATGGCTTGTGTCCTTTCCTTGGAGCTGTACATTCCAACCTTTGACTGTCCACCTTTGTTGAGCAGAATGGTGGATGTTGGTGGCCAGCGATCTGAACGACGGAAATGGATTCACTGCTTTGAGAGCGTCACGTCCATCATTTTCTTGGTTGCTCTGAGCGAATACGACCAGGTTCTGGCTGAGTGTGACAATGAGGTATGTTTGGGGGTAAAGAACTTAGAGAGGTGTGCTGCTGGGGGTGGTAACTGTGGAGGGCAGTTCTATTTCTGCGATTTTCAAGAAGGTATCTACGTGAGGAGACAGACCCTCTTTCTCCAGCCAGCACTCAGGTGACTGCCAGCAACTGCAGCATGCAGGTGAACTGTGTAACCTAAACACTGTCACCTGTCACTTAACAACAGAATGCATTCTGAGACAGACATCATTGGATTTCAGAGCCAGGTTTGCTGGCACATGCCTTTTATCCCAGCATTTAGGAGGCAGAGACAGGCAAATCTCTGTGAGTTCCAGGCCAGCCAAAGCTGCATGGTAAGAGCCTGTCTCAAAAAACCCAAACCAAACCCAAAGGAAACAAGATAAGAACCAAACAAGAATGAAAACCCCGAACAAAAAAACAGAAGAGTTTTAATAACTGTGTGACTAATTTATATGGTGCAGCCTATTGCATACCGAGAGTCGTGGACGAGAACCCTGGATGTAGTGTAGTTGCCTACCTTAGGAAAAACTGAATGCCTGGGTCAAATACTAGAGACTCTTGCCTTAATTGATTGACAGTTGCTGTGGCCTGAGAGCAAAGATTGTTCACAACACTCCCCCAGGTAAACATATGTGTCATGAAGAGCAGAAACCAGGAAGAATCGTAGAGTCCTGGGACTGGATCAGGAGAGCTCAGTTTACCAAGTCAGTCCTTAGAAACCGTGTAAAAACCCAAGCTGCACACAAAGCTGAGATTCTTACTGCTGGTGGCATGTTGGGAAACATCCTGCCTTTGGGGCTCTGGGCTATAGTTACATTTACTGGGTTCCAATGGGAGCAGTTTCATTTCCAAGACCCTTCAGAGACCCTAATACATACAACACTGTCTAATGATTCTCCCCCAACCCCACCCCTTTCAAGACTGGGTCTCATGTAGCCTAAGCTGGCCTCACTCACATTGGCTGTAAAGCAAAGGATGACCTGCACCTTCTGATCCTCCAGCCTTACACTACCTCCTAAGCACTGTGCCATTGTATGGACTGAACTCAGGGCTTCCTCATGCTAGGCATTCCCAGCCTGAGTGATAATGTTTCTAATAGACGCCATCTGAGCAGTCCTCAGCCTCCAGAAAATGGCACTCCAAACTAGGTTTCCAATGAAGTGGTCAGAGCAGAGGTTCCCAGTGCATGGAGAAGTTCAGGAGGTACCAGAGATGGCATCTGTCCTTACTCCCTTGAAAAGGTCTCACTCAAAGCATCTGGTCCTGATCCAGACCAGACTGTGCCTCCTACAAAGCTGCAAGGTTCTGGCTGGGTCTAGTTATGTTAGATGCTCTAACAGAGAGTGAGCAGGACTGTTAGTCACTTTGTGAGGTTGTTTTCTGAGGGGTACCAATGTCCTCCTAATGGGCTCTCCCTCTGCGTGTAAGCAAGAATTCCTGGCTCCTGATACAAGGACATAAATGTAAATCATTTTTGCCCTGCCCAGGATCAGGTGGCGGTCCATGAACAAACCATATCTTGTATCTCTTGAGTGAAAGCTTCTCTCCAAGGAGTACTACTATATTAGCTAACTGGTGGAGGGTTAACTCATTTACTTTTGCCATTGGACCAACAGGGGCTGCTGCCTACCTCTCCCAAGTGGAATTTCAAAAAAGAGATAGTTATCAACTTAAAAAATTAGAATTCTTAGGACTTACTTACAGCATTTCTCAGAAGAGTCAAAGGATTGGGTGCTCAAGGGATCAAGAGGTTGGTCCAATATTCTTATTACATTCTCCTCTCCTAAAGACCATAGGTGTTTGGAGAGACTGTAAATGGTTGTTATTCCAGCCCATTCCTTCCAGAAGTAGATACGAGGTGGATCCACTCACTATGCGAAATGCATTTTTCCCCTTGGAGGTTAAGATAATGCTATGCTTTAGAGAATCTTTAAAAGTGGATGAGTTGCTTCTCTGAGAACACTTTCTGGACCCCAGACTTCAGGGTGGAAAATGCGTAGGTGTGGGCAAATGGCATATTCCTTTGGAGCGTGTGTTGGGCTTTGATGTTTTTACGGTTGCTTTCTTCTCTAAAGGAAAGGTCCTGCCTTTTCCCTCTTAGAAATACTTCAGAGAAAATGCTGTGTAGAAGAGTAGTTGTCACAAGATATGATTTGTTTCTGAGCTCTCTGGGTCCTCGAATTTGAGAGTTTTATTTTTGACGTGTGTTGTTTAAAAAGTACTGTCAGTAAGTGTATCGTCACTGGACTCACTTCTCTATGGGTCTGGAAAGGTTAAAGTTTTGGAATACTGTGCTCATGCACCCAACTGGGATAGCACCCCACTTATACAGTGCTGTGCAGTGTTAGTTCCCCTCCTACCTGAGTGTGGCATGCCTCACGTAGGGGTGTGGTCTTCC
Source organism: Pachyuromys duprasi (assembly GCA_028658305.1). Taxonomy (NCBI): domain Eukaryota; kingdom Metazoa; phylum Chordata; class Mammalia; order Rodentia; family Muridae; genus Pachyuromys; species Pachyuromys duprasi. The sequence continues at coordinate 31,080,360 of CM053762.1, forward strand.
TGGAAGAGCTTTTCCCCTCCTGTGCTCCAGTCCATCTGAGGCGTTGTTCAGCACACACCCACTTGGGGCTGGTGTCTTACTACCTGGTAATCAGTTACGGAAAACAAACACCTTTTCAAACTATATAAACTTTCTGTTCCAAGTTACATAAAAGCCTTGTTTAGGGCAAGAGTTAGAGTGCCCCAAAGAGAAGGCCCAGAAAGAGTAAAGTAGTCAGGTGAGAGAGAGGGCAGCTGGAAGCAGGTGTGGTGCATGCTTTCCATCCGAAGAGCAGTGGCCCTAAGGGCAGAGGGGACTGATGGGTACATGCAGATACTTCGCATGCTGTAGCCAAGTCTTGCTTTTCTTCCTTGCTCATCCTAACTTCCTGTTTCTCACTAGAACCGTATGGAAGAGAGCAAAGCCTTGTTTAAAACCATCATCACCTACCCCTGGTTTCTGAACTCATCTGTGATTTTGTTTCTAAACAAGAAGGATCTTTTGGAAGAGAAAATCATGTACTCTCATCTAATTAGCTATTTCCCAGAATACACAGGTAAGTATTCATTTTGGGAACAGTGTTTTCACATCAGCCTTGTTGACCTCCTCTTCTCCAGCATCAGTCTCTAGTCTTCAGCATGGCTTTTTGGGGCCTCCCTGAAGGGCTCTCAATCTCCCAGTTCAAATCACAGTTCTCATTACTCTGCTCATGTTTTCACCTGTCACTGCAAGGGCCTGAATGCACTTGCCAACTCATTTGGCTGACTCCACCTGGCTAGTCAGGCCCCATCTCAGGCACCTCCCCTAGGAAAACCCTTGAACCTTCCTGTCTACAGCTTGCATTTGTGTGTCACCCCAATCCTGTTGCCCTGGCAGCCTGCTCATTCCGCTGGAGTCTTGTCTGCATTCACTCAGTTTTCCCTGGCAACTGGAGCAGAGCTGGCCCTGGCAGCTTCTGTCAGAACACGAGCTGCTCTGTGGGGTTACAGGGTGGCATCTTAGACACAGGATGGGTGTTGAAGTCTTGAATATATGCAGCCTGCTCATGGCAGGACAGCTCTCACTCTTGCTAATCACTCCTGGCACAAGAGGTCTCAAATAATGTGCTCTTGACATTCATTGATATTTCCATGTTAGTGTTTCAGCATTATCCCCCACCCCCTTTGATTAAATACTCTGGTAGTATAGTTCAGAACTATCAAGCTTTAAAACCAATCTAGCAACACTAGTTTTTGCATCACAACCCCTGCCCTCCAGTCCACAGCTGCCTGTGTGTAAAAGTGGCTAGGAAAACAAAACTAGGCCACCAGGCCACTATTTTTAGACAAACCACTTTTACAGTACAATTTTTAGATATACCCGTAGACACTTTAAAAAGACCAAATATTGGGCTAGGGAATGGCTCAGTTGGTAAAAAGACCAGAACCCACCTAAAAAAGCCAGGCATGACAGTGAGGACTTGTAATCACAGAGCTGGGGGTGGGTGGGTGCGGGGACAGTAGGTCCCTGGGATTTGCTGGCCAGTCAGTTGAGCCTAGTTGGTGGGCTATAAGCCAATGAAAAACTCAGTCAGCTAGAGGTACATGGCATTCCTGAGAATAACATGAAACTGTTCTCTGGTCACATGCATGAACATACACACACACCATAAAATGTAAAGTATTCTTGGAATACTATTTTATGGATTAATAATGCAATGTAATACCTACTCCAGGTAAACTTTCCTTAGATATAAAGTAAGTCTGATAAAGAAGTACCCCAAATAAGAACAAAAATACATTAAAAATGGACCGTGGGAGGACACGGTGGTAAGCCTGTATCTTTCCCTATTCCTCTCATGACCAGGACCAAAGCAAGATGTCAAGGCTGCCAGGGACTTTATACTGAAGCTATATCAAGACCAGAATCCTGACAAAGAGAAGGTCATCTACTCTCACTTCACATGTGCGACAGACACAGAGAACATCCGCTTTGTGTTTGCTGCTGTCAAAGACACCATCCTGCAGCTGAACCTACGGGAGTTCAACTTGGTCTAAGTGCTGTGGCCCGCTCTCCTGAGACAGAGGGGATCCGAGTTCTTCCCGCCTGATCCGCAAGTGCTTCTGACCAGCTGGACCAGGACCCAAGGACATTATGCAGCTCACAGGAACAGAGATGGGTAGTGCAACTAGAAGGATCTTTGTTTTATCAACCCTTTTTAAAGTGTCTAATTCTTGACTAATTCTTTTCCTTACCTTTTGGCTGTAAGATTCAGTATAATTTTTGAGTTTGGTATTTTACAGAATTTTAAAAGGTCACTGTGATTTTTCCATTATTTTTTAAACTAAAGTGTTCAATAGCTATTAAAAAATCATACAACAGAGGGACGTGTTAATTTATAGATCATGCCTTCAGACCTCTAGGATTAATTTAAATGACTAAAACATCTTAATACACTTGAAGATTTTTAAATAAATATTAAGAAACATTTCTAACATCCTTCCCCTTAATGCTGATGAGTGACTCATTTAATATTTGACCAAACAACCAAAGATCTCTTTCTATGTCCGCCCCCACCTTTTGGTTGTTATTTAAAAAAAAATAACAAACAGGTAGACATCCAATTCAGATTTGCCATGTAACCTAGAATTGGGCTTGATCGTCGTGCCTGGACTTTCCAAGTGTTTTTTGGAACTGTGGGTGGTGCCACAATGCTCAGCCAAAGATGTTTTTCTTTTCTGAGACAGGGTCTCATGCTGGTCTCAAACATACTATGCATTGGAGGATGACCTTGTACTTCTGATTCTGTTTTCATATATACAACCTATTTAAGGCAGGAGAGTTCTCACCTTATTGCTAACTCCTGGCATAAGATGCCTCAAATAGTATGATTTGACACTGACATTTACAGGTCAGTGCTGGGATGCATGTGCCGCCATGACCAGTTTATGTGATGCTTAGGATGGAACCCAGCGCTTTGTGCATGCTAGGCAATCATTCTGCACCAACTGAGCTACACCCCCAGCCAAAGATTGTTTTAAAAAGACTTCTTTTCAGCCAACTTTCTAAGCCAAATCCAAACATCTGATTTGGCCATAATTTGGTGGTGAAGTCAATACTGAGATATGATAAATGGACTCTAGTTAGTGCATGTGTGTATCCTAATGCATAAGGCCAGGTCTTATAACTTATGGAATGGCTAATGCATAACTTGTTTAACAAATGTTATGTAAACCTTACCAAAACTCTGATGGCAATCACAAATCTGTTGTTTGGACTGTGTATGCTATGCCTTTCTGGATATTGAGAATACACTGTTCTACTGTGTGCACTGAGAGATGTGTTCCTTGGAGTTCGTGGCTGATGGTTCTGTTAAAAAAAAATATACTGCAGCCTTAACAATTCGCAGCTTCCCTGCTTCCTCCTTTTTAGAGTCTTCACTTATCACGGTCTGCTGGAGCTTCTTAATGGCTGGCTCAGTATGCAGTGCAGACCCAGATCCCGGGAAGGAGCGGGCTTCATATTCAAGGCCTTGGGTAGCTTTGTCTGTTATGTTTACTAGGAGGTATATGTGCACTCAGGAACTTGGGGGACGTATCTACCTCTCGCCAATCTTCAAAGGGTCTCCGGCTTAAAATGGTTTAGTTTTTAAAATAGGGAGAAAGTGGCATATATCCGGTAGAAGCTGTGCTTTGAATAATGATCCCTTTTCAGGCTGACACTTTTTGGCGTTGCACTCTTGAGATGATGGGTGGTCACGAGGTGCAGCTTCCAGTGAGGGAGAGTAACCCCCCTGTGGTGCACTGATGGGATGGGTGTCCCAGAGGCGGGGTATGTGCACTTTCCGCTTCAATGCCTTCACTCAGTGGCTTTACTTACCTCAGTCTATAGAGCACTCTTAGGTTGGTGCCACATGTCCGAATTCCTAGAGCTGAACTAAGCCTTTCTTTCACCATGTTTCTGGACCTCCAGATTGTCAATTTACTGGAACAATTCCAAGTGTGAAATAATTCTACTGAAGTAGCATTATGTTTTAAAAGACAATCTTTACTCAAGGCATGAAGAACTGGGAAAATGGATATTAAATTTTATTTGAAACAATCAGTCACCATGACAAAGACAAAGCAGCTCTTCAAGTTATTAAAAATCATAGAAAACATTCACTTTGTAACCCCTTCCTATCACACACCATGGCTAAAGGTAATTAACTGGGTCTCACTAACCAATTAATCTTAAAAAAAAGCATATCAATACAATCAGAATTAAGGATGTTAAGTAATGTGTTCTTTTTTCAAGTACTTTCTAGCACTAAGGTACTGACAGTTTAACCTTTGGCTGACATACAAAAAATACCTTTCATGACAAGAGTTGTTCAAGAAATCAAAATTTGGTAACAAATACCTTTTTTAGTTACAGCAAAGTTAAACTCTCCCAATCAGAGTTAAGTTAGTAATTTCTGTCAATACTGTTTGTAGAAATTCTCTCTTAGCCTTTCTTTTAACGTACAGTCACCAACTGCTGAAAAAGCCATCTGAGGTTAGTAGCTGACTTCACCAACTATTCCCTCAAGCTTTTAGTCAATGCTGGGCACGCTTGGCTAGAAGGCTGTCCACTTCAGCTTGAAAAGTCAGGACACTGATCTCTTAAGTGTTAGTTAGGCCCCCAAGAAGACAGATTTTAGACAGGAGTTAGTTAGGCCCCCAAGAAGATATATTTTAGACAGGCAGGAAAAGGCAAATATTCCTGGTTTTATTCAATAACAACAACAAAAGACTGAAGACCAGAAAACTTTATTGGACTCACATATGGTTAAACTAGGCAGTCATCTTAGCATGCGCTCCAACTCTGTCCCCTCCAAGAAATAAGTACTGTGTCAATTGATAGGATTTCCAACCAATTTTTAGAAAGAAAAAGACTAGGATTAATTTTAAGATTAAGAACCACATTAGAAATGCCTATGTTAATAGACTATATAAAAATACACAAAACTAAGGCAGTCACTGTGTAATATATAATTAAGTCATGTTTACATACAAGAGATACTAGGAATAGAAAAGTGAAGAACATGCAGAAATAGATACTAAAAAAAAAAAAGCCATGTTTTCACCAAATAATAAACACATCAAAGAAGCTATTCAGTCAATATAAAAATAGTTAAGATACTAGTCTGGACATTTCATAAAAATGCAACTGTACAATTATAAAACTAGGAAAAGAAGGTACTTTTAAAGTACACCTTCCCTGGCAATTTTGTTAACTGTAACACAACTGTATAGTGAGGTGACCATTAAAAAAATGTATAGACACATGTTCTAAGAAGTCCCCAATACAATTTGTAATTTTTGGTGGGCATGAGTGTACTGTCATTGATATTTAGAATATTCTATCATAAGCTAGAATATATATGTTTTTGAAATGCTTTTCAGCCCAAATACTGGTAACTTTTGGATAGTCAATTATACAACCGTGGTAGGAGGATGTCATAAGAAAGAGTGGAGCTTTCATCATGCTTTGCTTTAGGTAATACTTTTAATCATTAGACACTTTTTATTTAACAATCTTTTACAAAGATTTTACTAGAAGGAAATACTGATGTTACAGAAATATGTTCACTGACAGAGAGAGAGTCTAAATCAAGGCAATCTGATAGACCACAGTAGGTGTTAAACAACTCAAACATATTTTGTACAAAGTATTTAATTTTGAAAAAATACTCATATCAACCTATAAAATGTGAAGATGTGCCAAGCTTTGGGTAACCTGAATTTTCCTCTTTTAAAGAATACTACAATGCTTAAAAAAACCTATAATGCTAAAGTAAAAATATTTTTAAATGACAAGATAATTTACTAAAGAAGCAATAAAGTGAAAAGGTTTCAAATCAAGACACATTAGTGGGGTTTCTGAAGATGCAGCCCCTTTCATTTAGCAAGCAAGGCACCGTTTTCTAGGTCAGTGGGAAAGTCATGCTAGTGGGTATAATGCTCACATCACCACACTACATATAACATAAGAAGCACAGTTTAGCCAACTAGTGTAAACTTAGCATTAACAATGAAGTATAAACTTCCAAAAACATTCATATGATCAGGCAGAGGGTAAAGGGTTCCTTTCTAGATGGAGAAGCCATATATGATTCTATGGCACACCAAAGGAAATGAGGCTGATGAGTCTCTTCTGAGGACACACGCATTGTTAGTTAAAAGGTGTTGGTGTTTGTATGGCGCTCTCAGCAAGGGGCTGTTCTGGTCCTCAAATAACATTGCCTACACAGCTACCCACTTTTAAGGATCCCTGCCACCTGTATGATGAACCAGAGATACAAGACTACTGAATCAAACATGTAATTGTAAATTATAAAATGTTATGCTAATGCCTCATCTAGTGGTTAAGGTTTCTAGTTTTCATTGTTGTTTAGACAGATATTTCCTAAAACAATCTGTGTCTTCTACTGCATAGTCAGAGAGTGATGGGTACACGATTCATAAAGAACAAGAGCTATTTCTTGGTTTTTATTGATACAGGAACGAGAATAGGCACGTGAGCTACATGTGTGCACTAGTGATAAAACCCATCCTGCTGGCCACCGGAAGACTGGCTAGGCTAACTTTTGCATTTTTACCATGGTATGCATGGGGAGTTACAAATCAAATTTGTCTGAACTCATGAAAGAAGTAATCAATGAAGTATTTAACTACTGGCAGTGCCTGGGATGCAAGGAAAATAATGTTCCAGATGAGGAGATGATACCAATCTTCTCCTCACAGGTTTAATCTAAAAACTTGGAGGAGCTCAGCAACAGAGAAAACTTGTACCTTACCTTGAAGAAAGGTCATCTTGGGGATATACAACTACAACAATTTGAGATATGTCATCTTTTGATTCAACTTATATTTAGCAGAAAAGCATTCTGAGGATGTTACCAATAGCAATGTGTTCTCTGCAATCAGAAAGTAACAGTAGCGGGTAGTGGGCAGCACTGGCAGTTACAGTCTTGCATGCTGTTCAGTCAGCTTTTACAGCAAAGCAAGGGCGCGGCAAGCCTGCAGATTAAACACCCAGCGACCACACAGACTCTGCAATTTCAACACCAGTTTTTAACAAGTTGGGACACATACAGTATATATTAAACACTGTATTATTCAATAACTGATTAATATATTCTGCTATAGTTCACAACTGGACATTCATTCTGTTTCACTTTAAATAGTCCATTAACAGTAAAGAGCAAAGATCTTGGACAAAAACCAAAGGGGTAAAAACTGTAGCCTTATTTTTCTATTATGATGGAGCTCATAATTTTTGTAGTGATTAGCCTATATGTTTAAACAAGTGTTTCTTGCCTGAATAACTACAGCATAAGCAAACCTAAAATTCTTAACCCAAAGCAATAGCATAGGTTACTGGTTAGATTTCAGGGTTTGCAATCTGACTCAGGAGAGGAGCTCTTCATTCTAGAGCAGAACTCATTGTAGCTAAGCTGTTGGAAAGGGGTTCTCTTTTTTGTATTTTTAAATCCCTTTTACCAGTCAACAGACGGTAACTATTATTAAGGCTTTAGATTTTTATTTTGAAAAGTGTCTATTAAAAACACAAAGTGTGCAAGACCACATAGTTCTCCTGAGTAAGTATTTCTAAGGCTCTGAAGGGCTTTACCTTTTGGGTATCATACTCATTTGTGAAGCCTTTCTTAAGTCTGTGGCCCAAGGGGTATTATGTCCAATCTCAAAAAATATTGTTTTTGTAGTTATAGTATGTATTTTAGTATAATCCAAATCATTTGTTTAAAAAAAGTAAGGAAAATACCAAAATATTTATTTGTAAAAAGAACTTCATGATCCTGAAGAAATTACCACAGTTTTCTTGTCACTGCTGAAGCAGTACTTAATTTGATCATTCTCCACCACTTCAGGAGGTGAAGCAACTATGAGAGAAGTTTAAAATGTTACATGGGAAAACTACATTTTGTTTGATAAGACTATGAGCGATCTCTTCCACTACTGATATCTTGAAGGAAATATTTCTTTTCATCAAATATTAAAGGTCATAACCAGATACATGATTTGGCTTAGGAAACTCAATGGGCCTTCTAGTACTTTAATCACACAGCTATTTACCCAACTGATTCTGTTTTTTAAAGCATCTAAAGCCACAGGATCCCTGAAAAGACTCCTATTCTCCACAGGAGTTCTAAGGTACAACATGGGAACTGCAGTAATGGATTCCTGTGCATCCAGGCAGTGTTCCCTCTTTATAGGCTTGGGGATGGTTCTCTTGCTTCTTCCAGCTTTGCAAGGATCCACTGTTGGGGAGAAATAAAACAACATTTTCAAATGTCAATGAACTTGTGATGAAACACAACAAAATGAATGGAAATCTAAAAGCCATCATTACGTTTAGACATAAATTGATAACCAATAGTTAACCTACTGTAGAAGAAAACATGGACACAGGCCTGAGTTCAGAGCAGTAATATTTCTGTAAGGTCCTTGGAACTACGCTCATATAAGAAAATCGGGTGAGACCAGACCACTGTGCCTGCTTACTAAGTCAGGAACCACAAGTACATTGAAGAAGGAAGGTGAGAGCTGCCCATATCACAATGTACCTCAACTTCAAGTAACTCGGCATGAAAAGCTGCCTCTGACTCAGGGACGAGAGTCAATCAAGCATAGATCTAGTACTTGAAAGCCAGAAACGCCACAGTTAAACCCTGAAGCACCAGGACCACATTTGAAAGGCTAACTCCTGCTCACTGGGCCAATGGCAGTGTGGATGATTACAATAGCCACTCCTCCCCCAACTTCTGGCAGCAGAGCGTAGAGGCTAGAACAAGACTCTTGTGACAGATTTGGTACTCAGCAGAATCTCAAGTTCCACATTAATACCTTACCTATGAATAATTACATGGATGGTAAATGGATTAAATACTCCAACTAAAAGACAATGTGACTGACTGCATTAAGAACTCATACAGCCCAAACCAACTCTAATTTGTGATTTATAAGAAATGCATTCATCTCCAAGGGCAAAAATGAATTAACAGTGAAGGGACTGTTGATTCTTGGTATTTGCTTACTTTTAAATACTGGAGTATTACAGTAAGCACTTAAAAGAAGAACATGATGAAGCCTGTAACTCCAGCTCTTCAGAGGCTGAAGCAGGAGAACTTTGGGCTCTACAATATCCTGGACTATATAGCAAGCTCCTGCCTCAAAAACAAAAATTAAAGAGGAACAATTTAATTTGAAAAGCCAGAAGTGCTGAATATATGGAAAGATGTTTGAAGGAAAATACCATTTAGTTATATGTACTAAGCTGTTAAAAACAAAAATGCTAAATAAAATTTAACTGCTGTGAAAAGTAATTCACTTATATGGCTTTACAGTGAGATGCTTCTATGTGACTTAAATAAAAGATTAGCTATATTTACCTGAGCATCTTCTGGAGTCTTGAAATTAATTATCTTTCCAAATTCTTTGGCATGGAATACAGACTTCACACGTTCCTAGAAGCAGAATTCATAACTTCATTAAAAAGAAAACTCAGTTGTAGAAATACAACAGAGAAATGCATTTTCCCCCTTATAGATGCTTACAATGTAAAGGAAAGCTATTCCAAGACAAAGCATCATTCATAAAAGTCAGTTCACAAAGAGACAACTTCAATGTACTATTTTAGAAAATATAAATATAGAAACATCTATTCCACACACCTTTGCTTCAATGCGCAGTCGTCTCTCATGGACGATGAATGGCTCTTTGGTGAATTCATCAAAACTGTACTGCCACTCACATGTAAGCTGTCCAAATGTCCCCTTTGTTACAAACAACACACCACTAAGAGTAGGGGAAGAAAGAACTCACTTTGAGAATTGAGGATCCTCGGTCAATAATGTAAGATTCATGTTTATTTTTTCACTTTTATTTTTTGCAAGCACACAGGTGATATTCACCTAGATGAAACTGTAAGCCATTTGGCCCAGGGCTTTTAATAAAACCTTGTTTTGCAAAAACTTTGTATGTGTGTGGGCTCAAGTGTATATATGTGTACATGTGTGCACAGAGTCCCAAACTGTTGGCTACCCCGGAACTGGAGTGTACCACCTGATGTAGGGCTAGAAACCAAACCTGGATTGCCTACAAGGGCAGCAAGTGTCATCCTTAACACCTGAGCCATTTCTACAGCTCTGCAAAAAAAAAAATCTACGAATTTAGGGCTTGAGGTATGCTTAATGGCAAATTAAGGTCAAAGTATGGCCCTGGGTTTGATTTCCAGTACCACAAACAAAACAAAATCCAATAAATTTAAAACAATGGAAGTCATAAAAGTATCTGTTTTCAAACCAGAATGGACTGAAATTAAAAACTAGTCAACAGAAAGATGAAAAACGACAACACTCCCCAATACATAGAAATAAAGGCATTTCTAAAAGCACGAGTTAAAAGTTGACTGAAATGGTGAAAATAGCACTGAGCATAAAAATATCGCGTGTAGGATGCAGCTGAAGCAGCGCTCAGTGGGACATGCACAGCCAGTTCCAGAAAATATCCAAGAATGATGTAACAGGTTAGAATAATACACTTTGTAGCCTACATCAGAAAGAGGCTTTCCTAATCACACTGAACAGAATTAACATACTGAAAATCCTTGGGGTTTTCTAGGGAAGAATCAAACCCGGTTACTGTCAAAATCAGAGAGAAATGAAAAACAAATACAATATCTTAGGCTGCATATTTCAATCAGAAATCAGAAAAATAGATTTCATCTATGGTTCTAATTAATCCTTCCTTCAAAGAACATTCTCCCACAGTTGCTCTTTATAGATGAGACATCAGTTTTAAGTTGATAGAACACACGCTTTCAAGAGACTGATTTAAGAAACAGCCCAAAGCTGAGACATAAGCCAATCAGGCTCTTGCTTTAGTCTTCCATCACAATTATGTATATCAGTCTGAGATGCTAAAAACATCCAGTGGTCCTCCAATCTACAGGCCTATCTGAAGATGTCATAGCTGGGAGTATCTTCATGAAATGTTCTATTCACATTGGTATACCCAGTTATGAAAGTAAATCTATGTATTCTTATGAAGAAACAACGTTAGGAGGACTGCTGAACTTGTAGAATTACTTGAATGGTATTCAGAGGGTAAAGTCTACCTGACAGATCAGTTCTACACAATTTCTGTACCTGGTGAAGTGGCTAAAGTAAATAAACTAGCTTACAATTCTGTTTATGAATGATTGTATTCATCTACAAGCATACACAAAGCTGAACATACGACTGAAGTTTATAGCAATAAGTATGGCTACATGAAAATGATCAACATGAGAGCGTGTCACCCATACCAATTAGAGAAAGAAAAGAAGTTACCGTCTTGTTATCATGAACATATCTGTTTTATTGATCATGACATGTGTAAAATATTTGTATTTTGCAAATCTTCCATTTTCCAAGACCTATAAAAAAGAATAAAAAACTGAAATATTCCTTTTTATGATTCTTAAGAACCATTTTTAATAGAGGCAATTCATTAACAGATAACAAAAATTGAATTAAATATGCATTCATTTTTGCTTGTTTCTTTTGTAAAGGTTTATTGCACTTCTTTATTTGAGGTTACCAAATAAAGCAATGGAAATCTTTAAGTACTAGTCTTAGATAGTCCACAGGTTCAAAGTGAATCTAATAGGTATTACAGTATCATAAACATTTTATCTTTGAATCCTATTACATTTGTACAAAAACAGTTAAGTACATATATTTAAACATAGGTACCAGTCTCTTCTGTGGTAATTCCTATCTGTTTTTCCAAACATGATTTTCTGTTCCAGTCTCAGAATTCGTTAAAAAATACGAAGAGTTTCTGGATGAACCCAAAGCCTGCTAACAATGCATAAGTTCACATTCAAGACTGTTAAAACACTATGAGATTGTCTGCTAACAATCTGTGGCTCCAGAAAATACAAATACAACTATACATATAGTTATTATTTGTTTCAACATCATTTGTTTAGGTTGTACATCAAGTACCTTGGCTTTTTAATACATAAAGTAGGCCAGATTCTTTTAAAGTGAGCAATGTATTTGTGACTAATAAACTAAAAAAAAATACATATTAAGAAACCCACACACCTATGGATACTTGGTTTTTGACAAAGGAGCCAAAACCATATAACGGAAAAAGATAGCATCTTCAACAAATGGTGCTGGACTAACTGGATCCCTACATGTAGAAAAATGCAAATAGATTCATACTTATCACCCTGCACAAAACTAAAGTCAAAGTAGATCAAAGACCTCAACATAAAACCTGACACACTAAATCGGTTAGAAGAAAAAGTAGGGAAATACCCTAGAACTCATTGGCACAGTTCAACTTCCTGAAGAGAGTACCAACAGCACAGGCTCCAATATCAACAATCAATAAATGGGATCTCATGAAACTGAAAAGCTTCTGTAAAGCAAAGGGCACTGTCATCAGAACAAAATAACAGCCTAAAGACTGGGAAAGGATCTTCAGCAACCCAGTATCTGTTAAAGGTCTAATATCCGAAATATATAAAGAGCTCAAGAAATTAAAAAAGCAACAAATCAAGTAATCCAATAAAAAAATGGGGTACAGAGCTAAACAGAGAACTCTCAATAGAAGAATATCGAATGGCAGAGAAACACTTAAAGAAATGTTCAACGTCTTTAGTCATAGGGAGATGCCAATCAAAGCGACCCTGAGATTTCACCTTACACCCATCAGAATGGCTAAGATCAAAAACTCAAATGTGACAACACATGCTGGAGAGGATGTGGAGAAAGGGGAACCCTCCTCCATTGCTGGTGAGAATGTAACCTTGTACAAACCACTTTGGAAATCAGTCTGTTGCTTTCTCAGAAAATTAGGAATAGTGCTACCTCAAGATCCAGCTATACCACTCCTAGGCATATATCCAAAATATGCCCAAGTATACAACAAGGACATTTGCCATGTTAATAGCAGCTTTATTAGTAATAGCCAGAATCTGGAAACAACCGATGTCCCTCAATGGAGAAATGGATAAAGAAATTGTGTTACATTTACACAATAGAATACTACTCAGCAATTAAAAGACAAGGAAATCATGAAATCTGCAGGCAAATGGTGGGAACTAGAAAACATCATCCTGAGTGAGGTAACCAGAAGCAGAAAGACACACATCGTATATACTCACTCATAAGTGGATATTAGATATAGAATACAGGATAATCATACTAAAATCAGTACACGTGAAGAAGCAAAGCAAGAAGGTAAGATGCTCAATCCTTATTCAGAAAGGAAAAGAGGATGGACATCAGAAGTGGGAGAAAACAGGTAACAGGACAGGAGCCTACCACAGAGGGCCTCTGAAAGACTCTACCCAGCAGGGTATCAAAACATATGCTGAGACTCATAGTCAAACTTTGGGCAGAGTGAAAGGAATCTTATGAAAGAAGTGGGTGAGAGAAAGACCTGGAGGGTACAGTTGCTCCACAAGGAGAGCAACAGAACCAAAAAATCTGGGCCCAGAGTTTTTTTTCTGAGACTGATACTCCAGCCAAGGCCCATGCATGGAGATAACCTAGAACCCCTGCACAGTAGTCCATGGCAGCTCAGTGTCCAAGTGGGTTCCCTTAGTAAGGGGAACAGGAGCTGTCTATGACATGAACTCATGGGCTGGCTCTTTGATGACCTCCCCCTGAAGGGGGAGCAGCTTTACCAGGCCACAGAGGAAGACAATGCAGGCACTCCTGATGAGACCTGATAGGCTAGGGTCAGAGGGAAGGGGAGAACCTCCCCAATTAGTAGACTTGTGGAGGGGCATGGTAGGAGACAAGGGAGGGGGCTACAACTGGGATACAATGTGAATAAACTGTAATTAATAAAAAATAAGTAATTAAAAAAAGAATTTAGGCATGTTAGGAGCCATGAAAATTCAAAGCTGTTATGAATAATGTAGAAAATTGGGTCCCATGAAGCTACATTAAAAAGAAAAGCATTTAGTTTAGGAAAAAAATGTATAATTACCTCAATATCTTTGTACAAAGACTAAGAGAAGTAGTGTTTGGTATGTCTCTAATCCCAGAACCTGGGAGGCAGAGGCAGGCTGATCGCTGTGAGTTTGAGGCCAACCTGGTCTACAAAGTGAAATCAGGACAACCAAGGCTACACAGGGAAACCCTGTCTCGAAAAACCAGAGAGAGAGAAAGGGGGAAGGGAGGGAGAGAGAGGAGAGAGAGAGAGACTAAGAGCGTCTTTGTCTTTATTGGCAGAGGAAGGAAGCAAATTGCCAAGCAACAGGGTGAAGCCTAGAAGTGACTGACATACAAGTTTTTTAGCTTTGAGATTATAAATATTATGGTAAATATCTTTTTCTCTACTTCAATATGTAGAACAATATGTTAAACACAATGTGAAAAAAAGGACATAGCTACAGACTGAGAAGAAATTGGTAAGGATTATTAGATAATTTATAAACTATGTAAATTTAAAAACAGGTGAAACAGATAACTATAAACTAAAAGCATAAAATTTTACAGAGAAGTGGTAGAAATTATTTTCAGATAGCAGTATATCTGAAAAACCTAGTAACACATTTCAAAATGAAAGAAAAAAAATCCCTTCATAGTGGAAAAGATAAGAATAAGCCAGATGGTGGTGGCGCCGCCTTTAAGCCCAGCACTCAGGGAAGCGAAGGCAGGGAGGTCACTGTGGGCAACCTGGTCTACAAAGTGAGTCCACAACAGCTAAGGCTACACAGAAAAAGTCTCAAAAAACCCAAAATTTACTTATTTATTTATTCTTGATTTATAAATAGTATGTATAACCTATATGATAAAGCCACAAAATTCTGAGATCAAGTTTCACATTGACCTCAAACTCCCAATTCTCCTGTCTTGGTGTTGCAAATGCAGGTGTGTACCACCAAGTAGTAGAGTATATGATGAAAAATTTTGAAAACGAAAATCCTTGCTTTATTCTTGGATGAACGTTATTCACTCTGAAGACCCCCCATGTGCCGATTTCCCTTCTGTTACTCATTCTGCCCCTCCCCTCTTTCTCTGGGTTTGGGGAAAGTACTGGTGAGAGTAGAGTGTTTTTTTTTTTTTTTTAACTTTACATTCTCTAATTTGTTTTTATTTGAAGTAAATAAGTTTGAAAGTGTTCTCTTTGTGTTTATGGCTAAATTCTAAAACCAAGAATGATTTCCTTTACACCACTATTATAAATGTCCGAAGCCTATACAGCCCGCTAATAACCTTCAAACCACATAAAAGCCAGTGTTCAACTCCCAGTTCCTAGCTTCTATGTCAGTACCAATGTATTGCAGTTGAAACTTTCATTGCTTTTCACTTACGACCAAATAATTCTACACTGTGCCTGGTCAAACTGAACCAATTTCAAAAGTCACAATAGTATCTGGTATAAGTAAGTTACAAATCTTTTACAAATGTATTTGGTATGACATTCTCTGTAATTAATCCTCAACTTTATATGCAACACTGGAAAAACAAATGGTGTTCTGGTCATAGCATGTTTTGAAACACAATAAACTGTCCCTTTCCTTACAGTGGATATGTCTTAATAAAAGACAGTCTCTCTGAGGGTAACTCTGCAGGGGTCTCCATTATCAGCAGGTGGAACAGCACAGGCAGAGACTAAACTCTGAAACCAAAACAACAGAAGCATAGGAGAGATGTGATTGGTTTCCAGCCATATTACAGTCCAGAAACATACTTTTGGTCACACTTTTCTGGTTCATTATTTTATTTTACACACACATTCTATATGAAGATTTATGCTCTTCTAAACACCACCAAAATCCCTGCAGACTTTGCCATGAATGTTACTGTTCGTCCAACACAATCTTTCCTTTATATGTGAATAAACTGAGGATCCAGTGATTCACCACCCATGACTGTTACAGCTAAATGACTAGCTTGGGATTAACTGCAAATATGGCTCAGAACACTGGCTTTCTGCACTTTGAATGCATATTTTCCACTATGCCATGGCCCCTTTTATAGTGTCAGTCACACATTCCCTAGTGTACTGTAAAAATATCTTTGATAATCCTGGTAGGTGCCAGTTACTGAGGCAGGCCGAAGCAACTCAAGTTAGGTGAGTACTTTAGACCAAAGGTCACAATCCTACATCCTTTTATTCCGAACAGATGCTGGTTTTGAAAATTTCCACTATAATAATTTCAGATAATATATAAAATAAAAGAATGAGTACAATAAAGGCTAGGCATCAATTGAAGTGCTTGGCTGAAGTGTCAAGAACTTAACAACAACTGGTACCTTAGGCCATATGTGGTGGAATGCTAAGTGAAAAATATTTTTGCCTTATTCATTAATAGTATATATCAATTACTTATCATTAGAGGACTGTCTAAAAGAAATAGAAACTACTAAAACTGCAGTCACTATGTATGTCAGAATCTGAAGATAACATTTCACATAGTTATTGGTAAAAAGTTCCTGTCTGAATTTGGAAAAAGACAAGTTTCTATGATTCTTTACTAGACTCTCCTAGAACAGTGTTTCATAATGTTATGAGGCTTGTATTTTGTTTTTTAAATATAGCAACATATGAGCCAAGAATAGGGGTACATGCCTTTAGTCCCAACATTTGGGAACATGGGAGTCAGAGGAAAGCAGATCTGTGAGCTTGAGGCCAGGTTGGTCTACAAAGTAGTGAGTTCCAAGACAGCATGGGCTACACAGAGAGACCCTGTCTCAAAAACAAAACAAAACTGAGCAAACAAATAAATAAGACAGCAATATGTGGAACTAAAATTAAAGTGAGCCACGTGTGCACACCTGTAATACCAGGACTTATCAGGATGATGTAGGCCGGCCCGAGTTTCCTCCTAAGTTCTAGGTCAGCCTTTACTACACAGCAAGACTGTCCCAGGAATTAGAGAGGAGTGTGGAAGAGGAAGGAACAGGGAGAAAGACAGGTAGCTGGATATTGCGCTCAAAGGAATCTTATCTTTAGAGAAAAGGAGTAAACTATAATTTTTAAGAATTATTAAGCATTTACAGTTTTAAATAAAGTTTTACCAAGTCACTTTAATTTGAAACTTAAATCCACAACTAAAAAAGTTATCAATCAAGCTTCATAGTGAACCATGGTATGAACAAGGACTTCAAAGCTCAGTGCTTTTTTACACAATGAAGAGAAAGGCAAGTCAGTTAAAATGTCCAATTTTAATCGTTTGTTGTTAGGTTTGAAGAGAAAATATTTAATTCCTCACACCCATGTCTTCCCCATATGCTATGAGGTACCCTGGTCAGCTGAAGCATAGGCTATGGTAACAGCTTAGGTAAGAAAACTTAGATAAAATCAAGGGAAGAAGTTAAATCTCAAGAGATGTGAACTGTTATCAACTAGTACAGCCAATAACAAAAAACCCAAACACAACAACAAGCCCAGAGAGAACAAAGAATTATGCTCATGAAATAGGTAAAGGCACTGTTCCTGGCCGACTATCAGCCCATTTAATACATTCTCAGAGCACAGTGTGTGCATGAAAAATAATGAAGTGCAGACTCAAAAGTTTCATTAAAGCATTTCAAGGAGGACATCTACTCTTCAGTATATATCCCTCATAAATATATATATATTTGAAACAATAGCATTTCTTTTATAATACAGTATAGTTAGAAACAGTCCAAATGAATTTGTTTTTATTTTAAGCAACTAGTATGTAGAAATTATCATGGTATTGTAACTATTCTACTAACCTTGAAAGGAAAGAAAAAAAGATGAGATTTAATGATGCTTTTATCCTGGCAAAGAGGAGACAAATGAGGAATACATAGTTTATTAATGGTGGCCAAGAGCTAGCAAAAATTGGTATTCATCTGGAATAATAAAAATACAATAGAGTTCTTATTAGGCACACTGATAATACAAATAGCAGTGATTCAACAAAGACAAATAAATATACAGTATTAAAACTGTATACTGGTTATAGTTTCACATGAGCCATGACTCCAGAAAAATTCAACTGTATGTGTGTTGTAACTTATTTTTTCTTTTTTTCAGTTTGGGCAATTTTAAAATTCAGAGTATCCTGGCAACTTACTCCAGAAAATTTAATTTCACAAGATATACCCATCCTTTCATCCTTGTATTGAAGCAATGCAACTATCCTAGAGAGCTCTAATGATTGTTACTGCCTCAGAGCTGAAATACTACAAACATATCTAAGTGTATTTCTCTACAGTACGTTGTAAAGGGTTTTGTAGGGTAGCATATGATTACATAACCCATTGAAATTATCAGGAGTGACTAAGTTATCAGCATCACTGGAATCTTTCAGACTCAACAGAAACAAAAATGGGATTTCCTTTCACATGACAAAATTTTAGAGGAATAAAAGAGGCTCACAATCAATTTCGTATAAAAATTATTTCATTTAGAAAATAAAAAATACCTTTCATAATACCAGTTAGTGCTTTGACAAACAGTGTAGTATGTCTCTCTGTTATTCACGGGCTTCCCCCATGTGAGAATCTGTCAGTTCACAGAAATTGGGGAAGAAAGGGCAGTAGCATTATGGTATGTAAGCCTCAAATTTTGTACATTTAGCTTAATTAGGGCTAAATATTTTCTAAACTAGTGCTTATTATAGTGTTTAAGCATATATACGTATATATAAACTCTATCTCCCTAGTAAAAAAAGAGGGTAAATTTCAAATGGAACCTACCTGAGCTTAATATTAAATGTTTTATAAAAAATATGTACTGAATTTCTATTATATTTACCTGTTCTTATATTTATAAGCTTAACAAATGTAATGGTAACAAAGTTTTAAAAAGATTTAGAAGTCAAATAGTCTTATTTTATTTACTGGTTTAAAAAAGGTAATTTACATTAATAAATTTTCAATTAAAATGAACAAAAATTGGGGCCTCTGCTAAGTAGAGCCATCACTTGAGAAGAAGACAGAATTAACTCCAAGTCTTGTTTAGGACGAACTTTTCACGCAATACTAGACAGTTCTAGGTGGTGGTCCTGTCAGAAACAAATGAGGTTGGACTTCCCATCACTTGGAGTAGCAATCAGAATTGCATCTAAGCTGGACAGTACATTTCCCACCAGCTCTGCTTTCTGAGGCACTACAAAGTCTACTTTGCTTATATACAAAAGAATGAGTCTCTCTTCAGTTTTCTCCTTCCTTTCAGTCATATCTTTCTGGAGAGGAAAAGTGAAGAGGAGTGGAACAGAATAAGCCATGTCTCCTACTTCTTGTCCACTTACTCAAAACTTTAGATGAAGTCAGAAGAAGTGTGTCCAGTACTATTCTGGTGGTCTGACTGCTAGTTTTAAGCCCTTTCTTCCAGATTAACTGTCCTTCTCTTCCTGAAGTAAAAGGAAAGACCACGGCGCTGAGGTAGTTATCTTCCAATGGCTATTAAGGCAGTGTTTGAAGCTAAACAAACACCTGTGATTTCTGAAAGAAAAAGACATACAACAAACAAAGACAGCCTCCCTCCTACAACTTATACAATAGCAAACTATAACTCCATGAAGAATTAAAAAGCAATATGGGTCAAATTAAAAACACTTGAAGTGGTATAGAATGTGTTATCATCCTGCGACAACTCAGCTTTCACTGTTTACAAACCATGGGAGTATGGACTGTATGCACCCATGCACCCTCACATATAAAGTCCAGATTTAATTTTTAGAGGGAAGACTTTTTTTTAGAACAAGAAATGTCAAGAGGTGAAAACACACTTAATGAAAAAGGAAAACTTCTACATCAGCTGGCTATGTTGCTAAGATGTAAGTGGAAATTATTCTGAGTAGAATTTTTTAATCTTTAGACATTCATAATCCTGTTCATAAAATTTTGTAATACAAAAATAGGAATTTATATACCTGAATCATAACTGTATGAATAAAAACTGTTAAAAAGGAAATAACCCATAAGTGGTAAAAAATCCAAACAAACTATATATATTTTAAGTTGTCTCTGTGAGCTGGGTTCTCATATCATTTGGGAAAAGGGCACATGCCACGGTGTGTGTAGAGATCAGAAGACAATGCACAAGTTCTGCTTTCGTCTCTCTGCCTTGGTTAAGGGGAGTCTGTTCCCCTCCCTGTGAGCCAGGCTATGCTTGCACTACTCTATCCAGCTTTCATGTGGCTTCTGGAGCTCTGTACCCAGGTTGTCAGGCTTGTGCGATGAGCCCTTTACTCACTGAGCTATCTTCCTTCCCCACTTTTCTTTAATGAAAAATATTTTAATGATATTGACAATGTAATTATTGAAAGTTTTCATATCAGCTATAAAGCACAGTATTATATTAGAATCAATGTTGATGAAATCACTCAGGTCTTTAGAGGCCCAATTACATAGAAAAACTTATTAACCTAATCAAATCTACCTATTTACCTAAGTATGAACTTGCCTGGTACTTTTTGAGACAAGAGCTCATTCTTTGGCCCAGGCTCTCCTCTTCCTGCCTCAGTCACCCAAATGTTGGGATTACATAGGTTTTTGCCACATTCAACCTGGCTAGCATCTCCAAGCCTGTTAATTCATAGAACTGCCAAGTTTTATTGAATACATTAAAAAAATTCCTTGTAGATATGTAGTAACAAATTGATAAATGGCAATTTATAATATAAAATTTTCTCAATGAAAATAAATTGTATCTACTTATCTTAATCCCCAATTTTTTAAAAACACAATATACTATTTTGTCTGGATTAAATTTTGAGTGCTGTATAAGACCCTCAAGAACACAGCTCCGTTTATACTCATCCTTTGCTATTTCACTGTTTAGAATGCACACACAAACACAAAATGAGGACTATGTGAAAAGCTAGTATTATAGAATTATTACATATTTCTGTAAAACTGATATTGGAAGGCACACTGTAGCCAGGTTAAATAGCTAAGTATTTTCTATATTGACTTTACTATAAATACTTAGAATTATGAATATGAAAATGCTTTACCACATTAAAACTATAAATTCATGAAAATAATAAATTATTTTCATATGTTCCCTAATTCAGAGCTATTCTGAATATATTTTGGTTCAAGATTTCCTATATGCTTTTTATTCATTTATTCACTGAACTTAGATTAAGTACGTGTACATGTTTTTTTAAAGATTTATTGTGTATACAACGTTCTGTCTGCATGTACACCTGCACACAAGAAGAGGGTACTAGATCTCACTATAGATGGTTATGAGCCACCATGTGGTTGCTGGGAATTGAACTCAGGACCTCTGGAAGAACAGCCAGTGCTCTTAACCTCTAAGCTACCTCTCTAGGCCACATATACATGTTTTTAACTGATCACTTACTACAAAGGAATAAGGTGAGAAGAATGAATAAAGCAGGCATCTTTTTACATGCTCATCATTACTTATCTAAATTAATGTTTGTACTTGATAGTATTTTACCTAATCTTCTTTGGCTTTTAATATCTGGAGGCTATGGTGAATTCATTGGTATGGAAATATATAATAAAAACTAAGGCTTAAAAATGCAGCAGAAAAAGAGCCAGTAAGTGATCCTCTTCCCATCAGTATTGCAAAGTTTAATGTGGTGTTTTACCATAGGATTTAAGCCAGACAAAATAGTAGCAATGACAGTAATGTTCTTCAGTGTTTATGACCCCGAGATACAAATAAATAGAATATTTTTCATAACAAGTATGAAATGTCAGTCAAAAGACATCTACAAAGCTCCAGTTTGTACATTTTCTATGATGACCTTAAACCTGAAACTCAGTGTTGTATCAATGAAAAATATTTTTAAAAAGCTAAAGTTTTTTATATGATTGTGTGTGTGTGCTTACCTGTGTGTTTCTGTGTAGGCCAGGGCACATGTACAGTGGTCAAAGGACACCACCATGTGGGATCTGTATCAAACTCATTTAATCAGGCTTGGCAGCAAGTGCCTTTACTCACTGAGCCATCTTAGCAGGCTCAAGGCTAAAATTTGTAAGAGTCTGATTAAATTGAGATTTAGTCTGGCTTCCTGGTTCAAAAAGAATACTGAAAATGTTATTCTGAATTTCTATTCATCTTACTATAATGTGAGTGCTAACTGATTTCATGTAAAGGCTCTTAGAAACTTAATCATTTATACATATGGTTATGATGTATAAATCATACAGGATGTTTCACCCTGCCAGTTTTCAGTACGGTTATTCAAGTGCCAGGAATGCTCAAGTGAGAATAAAGAATTCCCAATGGTGATGACTCAGGTAAGAGAAAATATTCTTATTTTATTCACCCAGGCAAGTATCATGCAGAGATTTAGAATATAAAGTTAAACCATATAAAAAGGCACAGTATTACAAAATACGTTTTCAAATATTGCTTTGACTTTCCTACTGGACAAACAACATTTTAAAACTTGCTCATTATCCAGTCATAAAGAAATAAAAAAACTATTTACCTCATAAGACTCTCAAATGTGAACTCTTTTTCTATCCATTAGTTAGGTGCAGAACAATAATTTGTCTCTCCAATTCTACATGTCCAACCAAGATGACAATAATACAAAACAACATAGCAATTTTCAGGCTAAACTTTTCTCTAATAAAAGCAATGCTTTTTTAAAAAGCAAAACTCAAAAACCAATTAGTATTTGTAGGTAAAGACACTTAAAAAATTTTCACTGTGCCAGAAAACCAGAAAAGGGCAATTATACTGCTAAGGACAGACCATACTCTTAGAGGTTAAACTAAGTAACAAGGAACCCTAAGAAGACATCAATAAAGCTCACAGACAACTGCGTTGTTTTTAATATTAGTGTGGAAGAAATTTTAAGTAAATGTTGTTCTACTTCTAATTTTCTTTTCACTAAAATGTCAAGCCATTGCAAAAATAACCACATTTTCTAGATAAATTCTTAGTAGGTTAAGGGCACTTCCATGAAATTTATACCGCAGAAAAACTCAACAGATGTCTTGCAAACCAAGAGTTTCTCTCCAAGAAAGGCCTTATGCTTGTAAATCTCCAATACCACTTTCCTCCTTTATGTACACAAAGTACAACAACTGTGCTCTTTCAGCTTCAAGTAGAAGAGGCAGCTTTGTGATATTGGCCATGGGTTACAAAGTAGCAGGTACATCAGAAATTCAGTGTGATATCATAGACATTTTTTATAGTCACTATTTTGATTTTCAAGAGAATTACTGTATTAAAATTTTTTTTGACAGATGCTTATTTTTAGGTCTAGCTATATACACGCTCAGCTGAGAGAAATTTCCAAAGGGGTGATTATGGTTATCTGTCCTTCTCTGCTGTTGTAGGGTGGTCATATTCAAAGAACACAGGAGATAATTGTTTATAGGAATGGAAAACTCGATATACACACGAGTTAAATACAGAAATCAAATAATGATTTGAAAAACAAAAAAATATTAACACATGTAAGTTCAATATAATTCAAAGTGTTTAGTGTATGTTAAATATTCCTTATTATTTTATTGATTTTTAAAGACATAGTAGTCATGATTACATATCACAACCACTAATAATTATTTACCTTTTTAGAGCATTTGGTTTTTGCTGTTTTTAGCACAGCTAATATACTAGCAAAGGAGGGAAAAAGAATTATATTTATCTGTTTGAAATTTTAAAAAAATTCAGTACCCAAAGTTTGCTTGTAAAACTCAGAGACAAAGATATGCTTTCTTCACAACATTCAAAAATGTTTAAATTTATAATTTAGTACAAAAATTCTATTATCTTGAATTAATTTCTATTTCAATAGAGATATATTATATGGATATTTAAGTTAGCTAATGAATCCAACTGTTTAATCAACTTTGTTAACTGTTTCAGAAGAAAATAAGTAATAATAAAATAACTATTAAAGATTTTAGATTATATGTATAGCTAATCTTTTATGACAAATCATAAATTTTTATATAATAATTTAACTTAGATGATTCTGCAATAGAAAAAAATCCACACAGCTTCAAATAATGCAAGTTTATTATGAAAAAAATTTTGACAAAAATACCTTTAAGTGCTAAATATAAAACCTTGAATGGTATTCCTATTCTTTCTCCCGTCAACTCTTTTTTCTTTAAACAATGGTAATACATTACAGCCCAGAAATTCACATAACATTTTTATTTTAAAAAAGGTGTTTTGCTAACAAATATGCAGATGATTTAGAGTAGAAGTCATGAACATTAAAACTATATTGAAATCTAAATTCATGTCTTAACGACAAACTGTGGGATACAAAGCTAAGGTATATAAAAGCAAATTTATAACATATGATATACTCTATACTTTGATAAATACATTTTTCTGCATGTAAATACATTATTTTGCTTTACCATGATGTTCATAAAAACATTTTATAACGAAACAGTGCTTCACTTCCATAAAAATGAACATATTGGTGTAACGATAGCAGATTACAAACATTCCAAGTAAAATGATAAGAAGCATATAACTTTAACACTTAATGTCTGACTAAGACTCTTCCTCCTCATCACTACTGTAACTGTGAGTCATAATCCATTCCCTGTAGACCTGAATTTTCTGTAAGCATGGCAAAGGAAAAAGAAGCATAAAGGTTAGTTAAGTATGAAAAACTGCAGGGAAAAACATGAAAATTATGAAATGTTAAGGTGTTACAGTAACGTTAAAGCAGAGTTTTCATCTGTGACTCATCCTGTAACTGTGGATATAATACTTTTAACTTAAAAAACCTAACAGTGACTTCCATATACTCATGGCAGACATGGTTCCGTGTATCAATAAGGTGTTTTAGGAATGTAGTGACTTTTCTACTGCCTTACAAGTCACTTAATTGTCTACTAAGAAGCACTGAAATAATATCCTGCTTTTTAGACAGAATGATATAAACAAACATATTTTATATTTACTTTGTATAAGCATATATAATTTAGTCAATACAGATAACCTTTTTGTAGAAAGAGAAAAAAGGTAGAAACATTAGAAAGTAGGAAGTAACAAATATTTTATAAAGCACTCTCAGTAAATCATTTAGGTGAAATCTAGGCAGATTACATTTCTATCTTTTGAGACAGGGTCTCATTATCCCAGGCTGACCTCATACTTGCTATGTAGTTTAAGATGACCTTGAAATTCTGATCCTCCTGCCTCCATTTCCCAACTGCTGGATTACAGGCATGTACCACCACGCCTGGCTTATGTAGTGCTCAGGACAGAACTTAGAGGTTCTTGCTTGCTATAGAAGAAAAGAACTCTACCATTTTTATTTTGCATTTTTATTACATTATATTTTAACAAATGTACTAAAATATAGCAGTTTTTCTTAGAAAAGCACTATTACTATCAGAACAGTAACTTTTTACATCTGTAAACAAGCAACGCTAACTGTAAACATACCAAGACATCTTATGAATTCCTGTAAGTATTCAAGTTACTAGTGTGTTTGACACTCTTGCTCAAAAATACACAAAGCTGACAAAGATCATGAGATTTTTATTTCCTGAGACAGAATCATTAGCAAAGACTGGTGCACTGAAAAGTCTTTAAACATGATGAGTGGAGATTCATGTTTTTTGTTTTGTTTTTTTTTTGAAATTCATGGTTTTAAATTCCAAAGAAAACAAGGTGTGGAATGAACTTTCTAGCCACTGAAATCCAATTATCAACCAAGAAAAACTTTTGGCATAATATGTTCCTGGATAATGAGGATAGTATGTTTCTAAATTCTCCTCACTACAAATTCCTATTTTATAGCAAACATATGTTAAAATAGTTCTTGAGAAATATTCTTATTTTTTAACTATATTTTGAAAACCATTCAACTTTCAGTATAGCAAAAAGGATGTTAATTTTTCTCTAAAAAGGGCAGGCAGATATTGGGTGGACTGGCCAGAGGTAACAGTAACAACTTTTCTGGCTGTGAAGAATAAGGCTCTCCTGGAAGAGGTTGCAGAACATGTCTTTAGGTATATCCTCCCAAGAGACTGCCAATTCTATCTCAATTTGCAAGTATTCTGGCACCTTAATAAGACAATCAAGGTAAAATTTACTGTACTTCAAAGCTATGGTTATGTTTTAATATACTGAACAGATGAACCAGAGAAGATGTAAAGTATATTTAATGCAATCATATATACTTTACTGCAGTAGTAAAATATTAAAAGTTTAAAATTTTTATCCTGGTTATTTTAAACTTGAGAAGTTCCATGTTTTAACAGTTTATTATTATCACGAATATTTTCGAACCTATAAAAAATGCTGACTCCTCATTTTCAAATAAATGGCTTAATTTTCCTCACCAAAACCATAGAAACAACCTTACAATGGGAGAGCCTAGGATATGAGTTATTACTTCTATCATAATCTAAGTTTTAAAACTTGAGTTATCAATGACAAAGTTGTCTAAACTGACAAACCATTCCAGCTTCAGACTATCTATTGTCTCCCAAACTGTACTTCTTTACTAGAAGACACTACTAGTGCAACAAGTCCCACACATACTAATATGAGCATCCTCAAAGAATGCTTAAGAACCATGGATGGTCAGCAGTGGCAGAGTTACTGAGCTTTATTTTCCCTTCCTTAGTGAATAAATTGGAAATGAAGATTATATTTAATATAAAAGTTAGTAGAGGTATGAAAGAGAAGAGGAAGTACCCAAAACAGAAACAACCTAACTAGCTAAATATGTGCTACCAACTCTAAACGGCATGAAGGCACACACTGGCTTTGCCAGCTCTAGGACACCCAAAGCAGAATCAGGAATAGTCTGTGAAAAGATGACTAACTGACATTCCTAAGTTACCTATACATAATCTTTTCTTTATATTCAAAATTTTGAAACAGCTGCAGAGTTTGTAAAACTTTAAGACTAAAATCTACTGTTGGCTTTTACTTGCAAAGTCATGCATTAACAGTTTTCATATCAAACTTTTTGATGCCTGTAAAAAAGAAAAAAAAATCTTATAGTAAACAGATATACTTTAAAGCCTAAGTAAATAAAAGTATAAAGCTAAATAAGACAAATAAAAGCCTAATCTATTTTTAGGTATTATGTAACTATTTTAAAATACCCTAAGTTCTGAGATTTGAATTTAGTTTGTAGTAAGACATTCCTTCACTTACCTGTAACATTTGATTTCCTGAACCATCCCGCAACCTGTAAGGTCTGATAACTCCATCTTCATTAAAAAACCGGGGAGGTCTCAGACTTTCAACTTCAGAAGTCTCTGTAGCTCTAAAACAAAAATAATACATATATACATACACATATATAACTTAATCATATAACTTAATTTTTAATTTCACTTTATGTGCATTAGTATGAAGAATTGGTGGTACAGACAGTTGCGAGCTGCCATGTGGCTGCTGGGAATTGAACCCAGGTCCTTTGGAAGAACAGACAGTGCTCTTAACCACTGAGCCATCTCTCCAGCCCCAACTTAATTTTTAAAATTATCAAACTCCTGCACTTATGGCCCAGGAAACATCATGAAAGAAGACATGGAAACGATATTAAGAGCCAGAATATCAGGAAGTCGACTGTGAGACAGTCTCTCCTAGAAGTGGCCATAAAAACAAGACTATATGGTATCAATGAACATGCTAATGCGGAAAGGAGGATTAACTTCTTCCAGAGAGGAAGCCCTACTGGTTGCCACACAGAGTGCTCAGCTGAGTACCACAGAACACAGATAACTGAGTAAAGTATATTTATTTGCATATATACACATGAAATAGATATAATAATAGACAAAGAAGGCTATAAACTTGAGGCATGGGAAGAGCTTGTGGGAAAGTAGCTCGGGAGGGCTGAGTAAAGAAGTTCCATTTCAATTAATAACATCAAAAACTTCTTAAAATAGCATAAAAATATTTAAATACTAATACAAATAATAAAACTAAAATAATCTCAGGTAAATAAGAACATCACATAACTTCTCTATTTTTAAATGCTTTTATGACACGATAATGAAATTTCCTAGAAAGAAACTGTATTAAAAAAATCTGTTAATCAATTCCCTTGGACTTCCTTTATGATGATGATCAGAAAAAAGATTTTGTTTTGTTTTAAATGGGAGATACACATGTAACCAAAAATCACACAAATGGCCAGGTGTTTGTGGTGCACACACGTAATCCCAGCACTCAGGGAGGCAGAGGCAGGTAAACTGCTGTGAGTTTGAGGCCAGCCTGGTCTACAAAGCCAGTCCAGGACAGCTAAGGCTACAACAGAGAAACCCTGTCTTGAAAAACAGAAAACAAAGACAAAAAACCCACAGAGATGTTCCAAATCATATGCAATTAAGCAAATGTAACTTCAAACCTCAATTAGATACTACTTTATATCCAATAGCTCTTTAAAAACAGGCAGAATGAGCACAGGTGAGGACTAGACAAAATTAAAAAAAAATTCTCTAACAAAGAACAAGAGGGTCAAAAAATGTAAGAAATTCTGTTCTTTACTGGTTATGAAATGTCTCTGCTTTGTAAATGTGTACTGACACGAGCCAAACAAACTCTTCCATCCTTATGTTGCTTTTGTCAGGACGATTTTGTAGAGGTTCAGGAAAAGAAGGCAGCCACTAAGTGAAGACATGGATTTGTCTTATTTGAAAATATAATATGAAATATCATATGGAATGAATACATTATTGTACATAATAACTTGTTTTGGACAGGGATGCCAGTTTAGGGAGGGGAAACCTAATCCAACAAATGAGTAACCAGTACTTTCCTCATTTGTTCTTTCTTACTTTCCAAACTTATCCAGCCCTATTCTTTTACCTCTGGCTGTTACTACTACCTATACAATAAAGTTCACAAATGGTTGGCCATCTTCACCTCTGCATCTGAGGGTAGCCAACTGGGATCAAAGGCTTTTCTGAGAAGGGAGTGTTGAATAACTACTTTATACAAAGAATGAGAATCTCTGTAATACAATGTTTAAAAGAGGGGATGGAAAATAATGATTATTAGAAAATAATATAGAAAATTCAAAATACACACCATTTGTCCAGAGAAAGCTGAACAAGGTTCTATCTATCTATCTATCTATCTATCTATCTATCTATCTATCTATCTATCTATCTATCTATCTATCTATCTATCTATCTATCATTGTTTTCCCCCTTCAGACATCCAGACATAGTCTTACTGAAACTCAGTAGGCCAGGCCAACCTCAAACTGTCCTCTGCCTCCAAAGCACTGGAACTAAAGGTATGTACCAATACATGTGACCATGAGTAGCAGTCTTAAAAATGAACAAAACTTAAATATTCATCTCCTGATGAACAGGTAACCGAAGGTGGTTTAAATGAAAAATGTCTCCCATAAGATCATGAATTTGAACACTTGGTCCTGAGCTGGTACTACTGGTTGTAGGGGAGGGGCATGAAACTTCAGGGATGTGGAATGGCTTCCCAGAAGTGTGTCACAGGGAGTAGTCTTTCAGGGCTTATAGATTTGTCACATGTCCAACTCACATTCTGTTTTCTCCTTGTGGTTAGAAATCTGATCAGCCAACTTCCTACTTCTGCCATCTGCTGCCACGGCCTCCCCACCATTAATAGACTGGAACTGTGAAACCATTGTAAACCTCTGAGACTGTATGCCAAAACAAATACTTCTATAAATTACTCTCGGGAATGGTATTTTATCATAGTAAAAAAAAAAAAGAAACTAATACAGTGATACATCTAAATAATAAGATATTACTCAGCAAAAAAGGGACGCTCTCCTTTTTGCTATATCATAAATGAACTTTGAAAGCATGCTGGGTAAAAGAAACCAGTCACAAAGGCTCCAAATTGTACAATCCATTTGCATATACTATCCAAAATAGGCAAATCCACACACAAAAAGGAAACTGTGATGGCTAATGCTAAGAGGATATGGAAATGGTGAGTGACTGCTAACAAGCATGAGATTTCTTTTGGGGATGATAAAAAAGGGGATTTGTTAGTGATGGCTATAGAACAATAATAAAAACTGCTGGATGTAATGTCCACTTCAAGGTGACGACTTTTATACTATGTTTCTAGGATATATACGAATAGAAGACCCTGATATAAACCCACACACTTATGGACACCTGAGTTTTGACAAAGATGCCTAAACCATACAATGGAAAAAAGATAGCATCTTCAACAAATGGTGCTAGACTAACTGAATGTTTACATATAGAAAAATACAAACAGATCCATATTTATCACCCTGCACAAAACTAAAGTCCAAGTGGATCAAAGATCTCAATAAAAAACCAGACACACTAAATCTGTTAGAAGAAAAAGTGGAGAAGAGCCTTGAACTCACTGGTACAGGAGACAACTTCCTAAACAGAACCAACACCAACACCAACACCACAGGCTCTAAGATTAGCAATCAATAAATGGGGCCTCATGAAAACTGAAAAGCTTCTGTAAAGGAAAGGACACTGTTGTCAGAACAAAATGACAGCCTACAGACTGGGAAAAGATCTTCACCAACTCTGTATCTGACAGAGGGCTGATATAAAGAACTTAAGACGTTAAACAGCAATAAATCAAGTAATCCAATTTTAAAAAATGCGGCACAGAACTAAATAGAGAATTCTCAATAGAGGAATATTGAATGGCAGAGAAACACTTAAAGAAATGTTCAACGCATCCTTAGTCATCAGGGAAATGCAAATGAAAATGACCCTGAGAGTTCACCTTACACCCATCTGAATGGCTAAGATCAAAAACTCAGTGACAACACATGGAGAGGATGTGGAGAACCCTCCTCCATTGTTGGTGAGAATGTAAACTTGTACAACCACTTTGGAAATCAATCTGGTGCTTTCTCATAAAATTAGGAATAGTGCTACCCCAAGATCCAGCTATACCACTCCTAGACATATATCCAAAAGATGCTCAAGTATACAACAAGGACATTTGCTCAAACATGTTTGCACCATATTTGTAATAGCCAGAAGCTGGTAATAATCCAGACGCCCCTCAGTTGAGGAATGGATACAGAAATTGTGGTACATTTATGCAGTGGAATATTAGTCTGCAATTAAAACCAAGGAAATCATGAAATGTGCAGGCAAATGGTGGGAACTGGAAAACATCATCCTCAGTGAGGTATCCCAGAAGCAGAAAGACATACAGGGTATATACTCACTCATAAGTGGATATTAGACATATAATATAGGATAAACATACTAAAAGCTGTACACCCAAGAAGCTAATCAAGAAGGAGGACTCTGGGTAAGATGCTCACTCCCCATTCAGAAAGGCAAAGAGGATGCACATCGGAAGAGGGAGAAAACAGGGAGCAGGACAGGAGCCTACTAGAGAGGGCCTCTGAAAGACTCTACCCAGCAGGGAAAGCAGATTGGGCAGAGTGCAGGGAATCTTATGAAAGGAGGAGGAGATAATAAGACCTGGAGAGGATAGAAGCTCCACAAGGAGAGCAACAGATCCAAAAAATCTGGGCACAGGGGTCTTTTCTGAGACTGATACTCCAACCAAGGACCATTCATGAAGAAAACCTAGAACTCCTGCAGAGATGTAGCCCATGGCAGCTCAGTTCCAAGTGAACCCAAGAGAACAGGGACTGTCTTTGACATGAACCAATTGGCCTGCTCTTTAATCACCTCCTCCTCAGGGGGTGCAGCCTCACCAGGCCACAGAGGAAGACAATGCAACCACTCCTGATGAGACCTGATAGACTAAGATTAGAAGGAAGGGGAGGAAGACCTCCCTATCAGTGGACTGGTGGAGGGGCATGTGTGGAGATGAGGGAGGAAAGGTGGGATTGGAGGAGGGAGAGAGCTACAGGTGGGATACAAAGTAAAAAATGTAATTAGTAAAAATATTAAATTTAAAAAATTAAAAAAAGAATTATTACAACTCAACAATAAAGAAGCAACCAGCCCCCCTCAGAATTTGAAAAGGGTTTAAAGGTAATTCTTATGCAAGTATAAAAAGAAACAGGAGGGATTTTTGTTTTTTTGGTACCGGAACCATTTGATATCTTAACTATAGTCGTAGATATATCAAACCACAAGAATCACAAAAGCATGCATAATTTGTACACATATAAGTAAATTAGTGTGTCAAACTACGGAAATCTGAATTCTATCATCAGACTCAGCCAATGTCCCTTCTTTGTCATTATACTATAGTTTACAAAATGTTAACCTGTGGAAAATGGGGAAGGTCTCTATAATGTCTGGATGATGGCTCCATAGACTTGTCTCCAGGAAGAATGCACAGTCTACAGTGTGATTAAAGGACATCAAAGTAAGGGAATAATACAGGTGTACTCTAAATGCTACCAAAAGTGTTCTTATAAATGGAAGAGAGATAGCAGACACACAAAGGAGAAAGGAATATGAAGATGACGGCAGAAAATAAAACAGTACAGCTAAGAAGCAA
The DNA here is from genome assembly GCA_028658305.1 of Pachyuromys duprasi. Lineage (NCBI taxonomy): Eukaryota > Metazoa > Chordata > Mammalia > Rodentia > Muridae > Pachyuromys > Pachyuromys duprasi. The sequence goes on from CM053762.1 coordinate 31,112,726, forward strand.
GGAATGCCGCCAGCCACTAGGATCTTCAAGATTCTTCAGGCAAGATCTTCCCTCCAAAGGAACAGAATTGTGAGAAAAAAAAGATCACTCTTGTCCCCAGGGTTGGTAATTTGTTACAGTAGTCAGGACATATAATGCACTATGGAAGGTATCCCTCTACATTATTTCCTACCATTGCATAAAAATGTACAACTAATTCCATCCATTTGCCTGCAAATTTCATGGTTTCCTTATTTTTAATTGCTAAGTAGTATTTTATTGTATAAATGTACCACAATTTCTGTACCCATTTCTTGGCTGAGAGACATCTAGGTTGTTTCCAGATTTTGGCAATTACGAATAAAGCTGCTATGAACATAGTTGAGCAAATGTCCTTGTTGTACTGCTGAGCATCTTTCAGGTGTATGCGTAGGAGTGGTATGGCTGGCTCTTGAGGTAGCACTATTCCTTATTTTCTCCTGCCTATTTTTAATCTCTAAGCAGTCGTGGACTCTGTTATAAACACTGCATTACATGGCCTAAACTCAAACCTTTAATGGTAGCATGGTACCTGTCTCCTAAATTCCAGACTCTCACACTAAATAACTTACTTGGCTTTTCCATCTAGGTGTGTAAAAGAAATTTAAGGCTCAATAAATTTACAAGACATCTTTCAAATTCTGTTGTTCTCACAACTTTCCCAGCATGTTCATAGAGTCTAACTTTGGAGTTCCTATTCTTTCTGGCTCATCAACATATAGATGCTTGTTAAAAATACACATGTAGAGGACAGGATCTCTTTTCATGGTTCCTAGCACTGTAATGGCCAACTTGCCACCATCTCTCTGGATTACAGTCAAGTAGTCCATTTCATCCTTGGATCTGCCTGTCCGTTCTTAATGCAGCCCCAGCTCACGTGCCTCCCCTGGCTTAAAAACCCCCAAAAATCTTAAGAAAAAGCTGATGTCCTCTTAAAATTATGAGACAGCACTGGGTCTGCACAGGAATGAGCTTATCAACAGCCAGGCAAGGGTAGAAGGGGACGAGGTCCCTCCTCCTTATTGCTATTCCCTATGGATAGATTCAGGGGAAGGAGGATTGTGTATCTACTGAGTTACAATAGTCCCAACCCAACGGTCACAGATGGTCTTGATTAAACTAAATTGATCACACATTGGAATCTAAAGTCATGAATATGTGGAAGAGGTTAAGGAAGGCTGATAGGGATGGATGAAGATGAGAGATGGTGGGAAAAGAGAATCATTAGAATGTATTATATTCATGTATAAAATTATCAAAGAACATAAAAACACTACCACTTATATCTATAAGTGAAGAGTCTGTATAACAGTGATCTGAAAACAGTAAAAAAAATCATGTTAGTTAAGTGAGCATTTTATCTTATGTCATATATTTCTAATGGTTATAGTGAAAATATTATTTCATTACAGAGACAGTTTTTCCTGTTTAAAAACAAAAAAGAATTCTACAAGGCCAGATGGCTGAAGTTCATGATTATAGAGAATTAATATGCTACAGACCATACCCAAATTATCTTGGGCTATGTTACTGCCCACTCCTGCTTGACCTAACATCCTATGACTATTCAAAACTTTTAAAATCTATTACTGGCAAGTTACTAGCTTCCATCAATACAAAAAACCAACCAAAAAAAAAATCCCCCAAACTAAGAATGTCCCCAGACAGCATGAGGGGGCCTGTGACAGATCTCTTCACTTTTCTGTATCTACCTACCCAACAAACACAATGTATTTGGAAGCATTTTGATTTCTAACTTGCTTTGTTTTCTCACTATTAAAGACTTATTGTTATCACAGTGACACATGATATCCAGGGTAATTTCAATCAATGGTCCTGAACCCTGGTCACTCTTATCAGAATAAACTATCTCTTACTGAAGGGCTCTCTAGCAAGCCCAAACATGGCAAACACAGCATTGAAGGTTTTGCCCTTTACCTTTTTTCCCTTGCTAAAAACCATTAGATTACATCCCTAAAGTTAGTCCCCAAGGTTCATTCCCTTGTTTGGACAATGACTCATTCCTGAAACACCAAGGTCCAATATCAAAATTCATTATTTGGTTATACTAGCTAACTTGTTCAGTCAGAATTTACAAACTCGCCCTAGCATAGATTCCCCTCCACTGTTGTAAAAATACACCTGCTGCTGCTTGCTATTTGTCTGACCCAGAGGCAGCCTCTCCCCAGTTTTCCCCTCCAGGGTTATAGATGTCCTTTGCACTGAGAACTTGGTGTCCGGTTGTGCCCTGTACTGACCAAGGAGCCTAACCTCCTTTATACCTAATCATTGAAAAATAAAAAGGAAGGAAGGAAAACAGCACTTTCCCACTACTACTTTGGTTAGCCTTCTTTCTCTTAATGTGCCCTTCCTTCTTCTTAGTTCGTCAGAACTGGGGGCTGAACCTAGGGTTTGCTCATACTCAACAATCACTCTACATTGAGCCACATCCCTAACTCTATCTACTTACCATCATGGAATTTTTTTTTAGCAACTAACATATCATACATTATTTATCAGCTACTTACTTTACTTTCCTACTAAAATGTACAATGTGTCTGAAGTGGAGCACTGCCATTGCGCTCAGTGCTGATTTCTTGAGTGACAAGAATACTCTGTAATTGATATTACAGAAATACATAAATATTCCCCCGTGTGTGTGTGTGTGTATGTGTGTGTGTAGCCAACAACTCATCAGTATGTTCAATTACCCATTTACTCAGTTTTATCTTCCTGATGAATCAATGATAAAATAAACGTTAAAAATTTTCATTATATATATATTTGGAAAGATCTTATAGTTTTATCAGTTTTGCTTTGTAAAAGTTGAGAAACTGAAATGAACAACACATTCAATCTTTTTGTATGTTTGTTTTGTTTTTCGAAACAGGGTTTCTCTGTGTAGCCTCAGCTGTCCTGGACTTGCTTTGTAGACCAGGCTGGCCTCAAACTCACAGAGATCTGCCTGCCTCTGCCTCCCTGAGTGATGGGATTACAGGCGTGTGCCATCATAGCCAGCTCCACATTTCAAAATTTTTATCTTCTGGAGTTTTTATCATTTGCTAATTATTTGATTCTCAAAACCTTTTTTCTAAAGTTAATTCCATCCCATTAATAAGCAAATACACTTTATCAATGATAACATTAACTACTTCATAGTAATTGTTCCTTTCCAAATCACATTTGATTACTTTATACTAAGTTCCAATGTTGTTTCCATATGGATCAATTATATCTAGCCACTAATTGATTATTTTACCTTCAATTCTTATAACCAATTCTTTGATCTGAAGTGTTTTTTCGTAAGTACATCCCTTAGTAGTTCTTGGCCTTTACTACTCCTTCTAAATGTTTACTTTGTACTTGATTCTTGAAGGTAATGAAGGTAGATTCAGAATGGCAAGGCTTTTCCTTGGGGGTGGGAAATCTAGCAGCTCTGTGAGAAGTGTACATAGCTTGCTACACATTTTGCATTCCTTGGATTTCAGACTTCTGAGATCTTGTAAAATTATGGCTCAAAATGATATTTTTATGAAGCCAAAACTACAGGGAGGAGAAACAAATCCCCTTTCCCTACTTTCATTCTAACTTGTACAAAGCCAAAAACAATGAAGAGAGAAAAAGGAATGTAACAGATCTTAAAATGAGATCATAAATGTAGGGGAAAGACAAATGCAATGTCAACTAAAGAATGGCGACATTTTTTATTTCTCAAAAGCAGGGAGAATTTGCTAATTTAAAACCAACACACACAGCACACACATCGATGTATTTTAGTTGAGTAAGCTTAGCTAGCCATACCGTTCTTGACAACAGCTGCTGGAAGCAGATGGCAAAAGAACTCTACAACGTTGAAGTCACATAATGAGAGCAGATTAGCAAGAATCAAAATTAGGAAGTCATATGCAATCTGCCATACCATCGTGTTCATAAGTAGGAACCTGCAAATCAACAGTAGATACACTTCATGGCATTAGAATGTTGCAAACTTGTCACTCACAAAGTTTTTACCTTTTGATTCCCTGAAAGGTACTGCTCGCCATGTCTATGATGCCACCTGTTGGCCTTGCCACAGCTCCAACTAAACCTTTTCCAACACCTTTGAAGAAACCAGCTGCCCCTTCCTTTTGAGCACCTAGAAAACACAACCAGTTCAAACAATTACAACAAATGAAAATTGAAACAACTTATGAGCTATGTGACAACCAAAGCAACTACACTTGCCTTTAATTGGTTTTGTAACAATTCCTGTAATGCCACTTACAAAACCCTGGAGGAAAAGCACAATTGAAGAATTATATTTCCATGTGATACTTAGGAGACAATTTTGCTTCAATAAACAAACAAACCAAAAAACTGTAGAGTTCTTTCTTCCAATAGATCACAATAATTGGCATAGTTATTTCCTAAGTGTTTCATTTAAATAGAATGCTTTTGGGGATCACTGAAATATTTTATATGCTCAATAGTAATGTAAGTAAACTTACATGTCTATTTCTTTATTCATAAAATATTGATTTAAAAGCTATTCCCTTACATGTTCATAACCCCATGAAAGTTCTTACAGAAACAAGGCCTTTTCCTCCACGAGTGATGCCTTCTCGAAGACCCGCTGGTTGCTTATTCATTGCTTCTCTTCTCTTCTGCTGGTAGTCTTCATCCATTGTCATGGCTGCTACCCCTTTAGCCATAGCACTGGTGATTTTGGAGGCGGCACCAGCTAGTCCACCTAGCACGAGAGAACTGTGTAGGGTAAAGGCTCAGCTGTCACTGCCGTCTGGCAGCACTGCTCAGCTGTCTACTGCTTACCAACGGCTCCGCCAACTAGTGCTTTCAGTCCTAGTGCCATTCCCTCCACGAACTCCTCAGGACCCTGGATAGCCCCCTAGGGACAGAAAGGGTGGCATTAAAAGGACGAACTCACGGACACGTGCAAAGGGACAGCGGCTGGAAGAACAATGGAAATGATGCCAACAACACTCAGTTCTCAGGGTAATTTCACAGCACTTAAAGTGTAAAGGGTAAAGGAGAATTTGTCTCAGATGAAGAAAGAACAGAACACAACTTTGCTCCATGCTGTTAACTGTAATGACAGAAGCATGCACATTTATAGTATTCTTAATAACTTAAAACTCTTATCACTTCTAATTTTTAAATCACAATTTAAAAATTGTCCAGAACAAAAAGTAATTCTACTTTGTTTCTGTTATGCATTTCATATGTAAAAGTAGGAAAACTCTACATGTGATTATGAAAAGTATAAAAAGATGTTGAATGCTTCTTTTCTATTCCTTATTAAAGCTGCTTGGCAGGATGCCAGATGTCTGGTTGTTTTTATAATTACATATTGTTGTGCAAAACAAAATTACCATACTCAGTGAGGTTCCTTTTCCTACAGCCTGAAATGTGCTCACTGTTTTTACTCTACACCAACACTTAAAATAGGGAGATCTTAACAAAATCTTAGCTTGAAATTTTGAAGGAAGAAGTAGAAATCCCTCTACTAAGATCAGAGTAATTTTGTGAGTCTCTTAAAAGTTGTTTACTTTTCACCAACCCTGTATCTGACAGAGGACTAATATCCAGTATATATAAAGAACTCAAGAGGTTAAAAAGCAACAAACAAGTAATCCAATTAGAAAATGGGGTACAGAGCTAAACAGAGAATTATCTGTACAGGAATACAGAATGGCAGAGAAACACTTAAAGAAATGTTCAACGTCCTTAGTCATCAGGGAGATGCAAATCCAAATGACCTGAGATTTCACCTTACACCCATCTGAATAGCTAAGATCAAAAACTCAAGTGACCACACATGTTGGAGAGGATGTGGAGAAAGGGGAACCCTCCTCCATTGCTGGTGGGAATGTAAACTTGTACAACCACTTTGGAAAACAATCTGGTGCTTTCTCATAAAATTAGGAATAGTGCTACCCCAAGATCCAGCTATACCACTCCTAGACATATATCCAAAAGATGCTCAAGTATACAACAAGGACATTTGCTCAACCATGTTTGTACCATATTTGTAACAGCCAGAAGCTGGAAACAATCCAGATGCCCCTCAGTTGAGGAATGGATACAGAAATTGTGGTATATTTATGTAATGGAATACTACTCTGCAATTAAAAACAAGGAAATCATGAAATGTGCAGGCAAATGGTGGGAACTGGAAAACATCATCCTCAGTGAGGTATCCCAGAAACAGAAGACACATGGTATATATTCACTTATAAGTGGATACTAGACATATAATATAGGATACACCTACAAAAATCTGTACACCTAAAGAAGCTGAGCTAGGAAGACTCTGGGTAAGATGACCAATCCTCATTCAGAAAGGCAAATGGGACGGACATTGGAAGAAGGAGAAAACAGGAAACAGGACAGGAGCCTACCACAGAGGGCCTCTGAAAGACTCTACCCAGCAGGGTATCAAAGCAGATGCTAAGACTCATAGCCAAACTTTGGGCAGAGTACAGGGAATATTATGAAAGAAGGGGGAGATAGTAAGATCTGGAGAGGACAGGAGCTCCACAAGGAGAGCAACAGAACCAAAATACCTGGGCACAGGGGTCTTTTCTGAGACTGATACCTCAACCAAGAACCATGCATGGAGATAGCCTAGAACCCCTGCTGAGATGTTGCCCATGGCAGCTCAATATCCAAGTGGGTTCCCACAGGGACTGTCTCTGACATGAACTCATGTGGCTAGCTCTTTGACTGCCTCCCCCTGATGGGGGAGCAGCCTTGCCAGGCGTCAGAGGAGGACAATGCAGCCAATTCTGAGGAGACCAGATAAGCTAGGGATAGATGGAAGGGGAACAGGACCTCCGCTATCAGTGGGCTTGGAGAGGGGCCTAGGAGAAGATGAGGAAGGGAGGGCAGAATTGGGAGGGGAGGAGGTAGGGCTACAGCTGGGATACAAAGTGAATAAACTGTAATTAATATAAAATATAAAAATTTAATTTAAAAAAGTTGTTTACATGTACAGATCAAGTTAACAACTGGAATGTATTATATACTAAGAAAACATTATTATATATTATCCATTACATAACACAAGTAAATATTTTACCTGGTAAGGCTCATAAAAAAATGCTTCTACTCCTTCTGAAAATTCTCTAATTAAGCCAAAGGGATTTCCCAAAACATCAAGTCCAAGAATGAGTACATACATTTGCTTAATAGCCTAAGAATGAAATATGAGTATCAGTCAACATCATGAGATACTATGCTTATAGAAAATATACATATCCAATTTACTCAGGATAACATTACTACAAATTTTAAGACCCAAACCTATCACTATTTTTTTTGTTTTTCATTTTATTTTATGAGCACAGTTGCTTTGCCTGCATATATGTTGGTGTGTCACATGCATGCAGTGTCTTCAGAGACAAGAAGGTGTCAGATTCTCTGGAACAGAAGAAAAAAGGCTGTGGGCCACCATTTGGGTCCTGGGAATCAAGCTCCAGTCCTTAGGAAGAGCAGCAAGTATTCTCCAGCCCCTTTATCACAATTCATTTAAAAATATAATTATTAAAAGTGCATACGTGTGTAATGTGTGTGGAGGTGCATACTGTGTGTGGGTAACTGCAGAAGGCAGATTTCAGCCTGTCTTGAGGCTGAACTACTGAGGTATCATCTTGAAAAACACTATTGGTCTAATCACTCTCCTCTGATGGAATGCACACCCCAGTGCTTTTGTCTCTGACCACTCAGTGCTGGGACTGCTAGTATGTACTAGCATATTTAACATTTTCACATGGGTTCTGGGGCTCAAATCAGGTCACCAAGCTTGCAAGGCAAGCACTTCAGTGACTGGGTCATTTCCAAAAGCCTACAAATACTTAATTTTTGAAAAGCAACTTGGAAGAGATAAAATGAAATCTAGATTATAGTCTGTAGAATACAGAAAAAGTTTTCAGTGTTCCATGACTTCTGAGTTAGCTAGTATCACAGTCTTACAGATTTCACAGTGTCACAAAATGCATGGCAAAAGTGGGGTGCCCACCCAGAACCCAAGAACCCTGAGATACAGGAACGCTTCTAGACTTGAAAAGCTCCAGAGAGACAATGTATGTAGCTGACTCAACAACTACACAGTAAAAATGTGTTTATCAGTGGCTGATAGTTTCAAGAAATATGAATTAACAAGTTATAAAAAATTTATGTATTTTAAATCACACTGATTCAGAAAAAACTGAAATAGTGTTTTTTAATTTTGTTTTGTTTTAAGAACAAGAACAAAAAGTTGAAATGATGGTTCGGCTTAAGTTCATATGAATAAATCTGAAAAAGGAAAAAGTTAAGTTTAAATTTTTGAAACTTGCTATTTGCTTTCCAGAGAAATCTGTATTTTACATGCATGCACAGATACAAGGTTTCACTAGTTTACATCTTTCAATTCCTTTGTAACATAATATCACACTGACCTGTTTGGAATAGTGTCTTATTACTTCAGATTGCAATTCAGATGTTGTCTGGAACTGGTAGTTGAGTTCAAAAAAGGCAAGCCTGAAAAAAACATTTACATAGACATAGACATGCATGCACAGAGGAGAGAATTATTTTTAACTATTGATGACTGGTTTTCTTTTCTTTAGAGTTTTCTTCTCCAGATCTATCCAAATACATTCATCCTATGTAATTCTACTCAAAGAAATTTTCTAAAAACCTGATAAAGTCTATAACTCTTATCCTTTGAAGAAAATCACCAAACACCAAGACAAAGATCTCAGTCATGGACTAGTGGAACTATTTCCCAACTTTGCCCTATAAAGATTCTCAAAGGGAGGGGAGGGGGAAAAGACTCCCAACGAAAATGTTTGACATGCTACAGGGCTGCCTGGGAATGGCCAGACTTCAGATTGCTGCAGCTCTTCCTTCTGGGATGAAAGCAGAGACAACAACTGGTGCACTAACTGGAGGGTGCTCTTTTTCTGACCAAGACAACAGGAAGATACGGTCCCCCTTACTTCGATGCTGTGTTCGTGATTTTGACTGTTTCCTAGTCAGAGCTGCCTCTGATTCTCATGTTCTTAATAAGCAGGCATGCTAAAACATATTACGTAGGAAGACCTTTTTTAAAGTAGTCTCCACTCAGACTCTGAATCAACAGGCAGATACTCCATTAGTTTCAAGTACAAATAGGGTTTTTTCCTGCTTGTGAGATGAGCTCTCACTATGTCATACATGTTCATCTTGAATTCCTGAACTCAACTCATTTTTCTACTTTAGCCTTGAGTGCTGGGACTAGGTATGTATTCCAATGTACCTGCCTAAAAATCAATGCTCCTATTGTAATTAAGTATTTCATTTGAATGGCTCCCTTTACTGTACTGTTTGGTCACACACTCTTGTGGACTTGAAAGCCCCACCTTCCAGACACCACACCTCTTAAGAACCCCTTCTTTTGAGGGATCTTTATCAGGCCAGAGTTTCTAAAGTACATAAAGCTGGATATTCAACATCTCTTTTTCTTAAGAAAATTACTTAAAAATTATTCTTAACTTAGTCATTAAGGGCAGATAAAATACTCAGTGTTATTCTGATTATAACCCACCTAAAGACAGAGCCCACGTTTTGCCTATAATTTTCAATATACTTTTCACAGTTACAAAAATTTAAATAAACATGAATGGACCATTCATCAGTTTATAGATGTAAGTATTAAACATACTTAAAAACTACATCTTGTACATCGGTAAGGGTGGCACCAATACTCTTCAGCAAAAGATTTAAAGAATGAAGGGGAATTAGTCCTCCACGGTGTCCTGAATCTTTAGATTCTTCTCTACCAGAGCTCAGTGAAACACTCAAATGCAACTGAAAGATGAAGAAATACATTAAAGCACTTTCCCTGAGTGACAAATTAACTTTTACAAAACAATTTCACATTTTGTTCATTAAACCATAAATAAGATCTTAAAGTTACCTGAATTATGCCAAAACTTAGTAAAAAGTTTAAGAAAGTGAAAATCCAATACAGCTGTTGAAAATTCATAATTTAAGATGTTATAATTTTAGTTGAACTAAACATCAGAGTTAAATTCTACTACTTTTTATTTTTTTGTGAGACAGGACCTGCCTATGTAGCTCAGGCTATTTGGACTTGGAGCCCCTTTTGCCTCAGCATCATGGATGCTGAGCTCACAATCACTGTCACATGTAGCTCCAACTCTATTCCCTTGGCATTGTGCTGAACCTGAGGAAAATGTTCACTTTAATATATGTTAGTAACAGTAACAAACTAGATTTTGAAGCTGTTAAAAATAACTATATATCTCCAAAGTTTACAAATTAAACTATCAGAATTAAGTTAGGACAATAAAGCCAGTTTAAATGCACTCATTTTTTTACTGTATATATGATCATGTATATATATATGTATATACATACATATATATATTTGTTAAAGGAGATAATTTAAGTGCTAATTTCTTTCAAAGATTTCCAGTAATTTGTAATTAGTTAGTTTATAAAACAAAATGGTGTTTTCTCCTTACCTTGATAGGAGATATATGAAAATATTCAAAGAGATTGACTTGTGATTGGTCTACTGATGAAACGGTTTCATATTCTTGTTCAAATATTTCTACATCCTTGTGAAAATATTCAACCTATACAAGAAATATAAACACTGAAAGGACCTGTGTATGTAAAATATTTAAAGTCAATGCCTCACAGATGGAAGAAAATTCCTTTCTAAAACTCAAAAGTCAGCATTATCCTTAATTGGAAATTACTGCCTCAGAAGTGATGTGTATCATTACTGTAGAAAAGTCTGCTACAAACCACATGATAAACACATCGTTTATGTTTCTATTAAGTAGCACCCAGCTTTTCTTCATGTGACTATAGATCTTATTTTTAAAAAGCTACTAGTATATTCCAGCAACGTAATTTGTGAATAGTTGCTTCTTAAAACATAGTTTTATAAACAGATCGTAGCACTTTGGTACCTGTCCTTCCACAATTTAGAGAGCAGTAATATAATGTAAAAAGGAGAAGGTACTAAATAATTTCGCATGAGGTAGTATAGTAGTGGTTTTTATTTCTGGTAATTACCAACACTTCTTTTCCAAATATGGACAGACTTAAGTTACTTCTAAGAGCTGAAAAAAATGTCTCAAGTACTTGAAGTTAGAGAAATTATGCAGATATGCAAAATATCTCGTTTTCTCATATTGTATGATCAGTATGTACACAACAAACACCAACATACTTGTCAAAATGCAAAAGCAATCCAGATTTCAAGTAAGTGACAAATGGATATGTACAGTATAAAACTCCTGTAATGAACTTATTACTTGGTCATAAAAGGAATGACATGATGATACACGTTACAACAAAGAGAAACCTTAAAAACATGCCAAGTGATGGGATACAAGAGGATCTGGACGGGGACATGAGGATGAATATGATATTTCATTGTATACATGTATAAAATTCTCATGAAGAAATAATTATGAAATAAGTGCTCAACAAATACCACATACTATGACTTTGTATATATAAATGTTATAGGCAAAAAGTACACTAAAAGAAAATTAAGACATTTAAGATGTGATAAGATAATGACTACAACTTTATCCACAAAGTTTGGTAATATTTTTTTAGACTTTATCTCTTTCCTTAAAATCTAATTTTATTTTATTATTTTTTAAATTTATTTTTTGTATTAATTACAGTTTATTCGCTTTGTATCCCAGCTGTACCCCCTCCCTCCCTCATCTCCTCCCAAGCCCCTCTCCAAATCCACTGAGAGGGAGGTCCTCCTCCCCTTCTATCTGACCCTAGCTTGTCCGGTCTCATCAGGACTGGCTGCATTGTCCTCCTCTGTGGCCTGGCAAGGCTGCTCCCCCATCAGGGGGAGGTGATCAAAGAGTCAGCCATTGAGTTCATGTCAGAGACAGTCCCTGTTCCCATAACCAGGGAATTCACTTGGATACTGAGCTGCCATGGGCTACATCTGAGCAGGGGTTCTAGGTTATCTCCATGCATGGTCCTTGGTTGAAGTATCATAGACTTTCTCTTTTTATGTTTCCTGTCAAATGCTGTCACTCTTAAGTCTTACCTCGGTTTTCTCAGTCACCTCGGCTTTTGTGACAAGGTCTGCTAGGGCATATACAAATCCAAGATCCAACCTGAGATCCATTTCTTGAATCAACACTTTGAAATATCTATATAGAGGTATAGGGAACATTTAAAAATTTCAAGTAAATATATTAAGGAAATTAGATGACATCAATTAGAACTTTGAAACTTGGGACTAAATGATGAATGCAATGAACCATGCTATACTGTAACAACAAGAAATTCAAAATATGAAACTGACCATAGGAAAAAAAACTGACTTGTGACAGAACAAATCATTACATAGCAACAAAAATGAATAAGCAAGAACTACAGTGGTAAATTATTACATTTAAATAAAAGTTTTCATTAAAAAAGCAAGTCCTAAAAGTATTTTGTAGTTTAAAATATTCTGAGAAAACTAGACATTAATCCAGCTAGCTAGAGAGATGGCTCCGTGGTTAAGAGAATTCACTGGCTACTCTTCCAGAGGACTCGGATTTGAGTCCCACCAACTACACGAGGGCTCAGAACTCTGTAACTCTGTGTCTGTAACTCCAGCCACAGGAAATCCCATGCCCTCTTCTGGCCTCAGCAAGAACCTGGCATGTATAATGGTGCAGAGGCAAGGCACTCATATGCAGAAAATAAAAAAAAGAAAAAATTAGAGAATAAAGAGAAGGTTTAACCAAACACGCAAATAACACAATATTTAATTTTCTTCTATATATCACTGCGCATGTGTGTGGGTCATGTGTGCCACAGTACAGTGTGGAGGCGGCGCTCTCCTTCCACCTTTGTGTGTGCTCAAGGAATCAAACTTGCGTCTTACTAGGCTTGTGCTACAAGAGACTTTATCCAATAAAACGTCTCACCAGCTCCATAATACTGCACTTTTTAAAGCAAGACAACAAATGCAGTTCATCTCAGAGATTAGAAGAAAAAAATAAACAGGGACTAACATTTAGATCAATGCCATGGTCCACAATCTACTTCTTAGAATGACTGAGTTGTGAGTAAAGATGGAAATCTTACTTTTGTCACTATTTCTAAAACAACATATGGTCATTGTAAGTAACTTAAAACAAAGAAATACATATAAAAGGAAAATAATATAGTATCTGAGATCTAGAAACAACTACTGTTAACCTTTAGGTATATTATATCCAGAATCTTCTCACTTTCTAAGATTATCAAATACTTAATAGACTTCATTTTGCCTTTAAAATTTATTATCTAACACTTAAATATTTAACCCATATGAAATTTAGTTAAAAAAAACCTCAAAATATTCAAATGTTCAGACAAAAAAATAAACACACAAGAAATATATAAAGACACTTACTTAATGCGTGATATTTGGGAATGTCCTGCAGATCTCATGACAATGCTAACATCTGTAAAGGGCTTTGGTTCTGTGAGGGTTAAAAATAGGATTATCTTCACATTAAGTGGAAGGATGGGCATTTTCTTTCCATTTAATAAACATGTCAATGAAAATTAATCATGTAGTAAATCAGCAGTATCAACTAAAATTAGTGACACCTCCAAGGTTATTTAGTCTTAATTTCAGACCCCAGAACTACCTACCTTTTTAGTAATCTGCAGTCACTTTAAGGATTATTAGAAAAATTAACGACTTTATGTTAGAAATATGGATTAGAATCACCAGAAAATTATGAAAACATAGTCTCATGGTTCATGTTTCTAATGGGATTAGCAAATGCACGTAAGGTGGTTAAAAGACTTGTAAGAAAATTATGAAGAAAACCCACTAGAAAGTGTTAAGTCCAGAACATGACTTTGGTGGTGGGAACACAGAAAAAGGACGCAGAGAGGTGGAGGGTAAAGATGGTAGGGAGCAAAGAGAAGCTCTGGTGAAGAGAAATGAACAAGGAAGAGAGAAGAAGAAACACAAAAGAGAACGGTTGAAGACAGAGTGTCAGTTATTCTCATTTGGAAAACTCAGGACCATTCAGAAAATACTGAAGTCTTGGAGCTGGAGATGGCTAAGGCGTTAAGTGCTTGTTGCTGTTCCTGCACCCACAATAGCAGTTCCCAACCACCTGTAACTCCAGTTCCAGGGAACCTGGTGCCTTCCTCTGGCCTCCTCAGGCACCAGGCATGCACATGATATACATAGACACTCTTAGGTATATAAATAAAGTAAATAATAAGTCTTTACAAAACAACACTGAATCTAAATTTTCTCATTTTTATTCAGTTCCTAACATTCTTAAATATTACAGGTTGTTAATTAGTTTATATATCAGTCATATGGTTTAAAATTCCTATTTCTAAACAGTTCTAAATAACCTTTCCCTCAACATTCACATGACGTTCTCTTAAATAACTCCTAGTCCTTCATTAAGCAATTTTGTTAACTAATGATCTAGAAAAACTAAACTTGAGAATGCTTTTGTAGCCAAGTAAACAACTAGCCACACAACTATTTATAACACAATCTGAAAGTAAACACAAACCTGAATCCATGGTGACAGACTTTGGAGGTTTAATAGGATAAAACACGAAAGGAAAAATAGCACCATGAATCTGGTTTTGGATCTAAGAAAATAAAACATGAATCAGTACACAGCATGTCATATATAAAACCTGACTAGAATAACAGAATTTAAGAGAGAATCAGAATAGTCAACACACAACTGAGTACAAAGATTCAGTATTTCCCTTCATGTCTCCAGCTTCAGATCCTCCCTTTCACCTTCCTCTTTATCTTTACTTTCTTTCTTCTTCTCTATCTCTCTTTCTCTCAAACTATCTCTCCTTGCTCCAAGCCTTCTTTCCTTCTTAGACAGAGGCTCATTCCACAGCCGAGGCTGGCCTTGACCTCATGGAGATCTTCCTGCCTCAGCTTCTCAAGTACTGAGATTATAGGCATGTGTAATCCTGACTTCTTTTCCAGTTTGTTTCTACTCATTGGCTTCCATCTTGCCTTCTTCTTTGGATTTGTACTAGATAAAACAGAATGGGGGAATGTCTTGGGTTTTTGTTTTGTCTTCATTTCCAGACTCACCTGTATTCTATAAATCTGAATTCTGAATGATGACTGGTGTGCAGATGTGTTATATTCTACTTTTAGTGCTGGGAGGTAATTTCTCCGTACAGCTATCACATGTGGTTGCAGAATTTTCATGTCATTCCCATTAGGTGTGAAGCAAACCTGAAAAAAATTGACCCTCCAAATTGAGATTTTTTTGGTCATTTATTAAAATTACACATTTCTATGAAAATAACTTTAAGATATACTAATTTAAAAAGTAAAGTCTACAGAAGAGGGTATAATGATATTTATTCATGAAACCCATTACTTTTATGCTAACTTACAAAATATATTAAAGCTTAGCATGCTAGCACACATCTGTAATCTCAGCGCTCTAGAAGCAGAGACAGAGGACGGCCATCCTTTAGGACAGCTTGGTCTACACGGTGAGTTCCAGGCCTGCTAGGGCAAACCAAACCTCAAAAAGTTTCTAAAATATAGGATTAAGATTCAAACCTTTATGTTTTTATATAAGGGTTATAGCCTGGCTATATCACTTTTTATACTTAATTACTAAAACTGATTTTAATAAAATAATGCAATAAAAGAAAAAATCTTAAAATAAGAAAAATCTTGTTTCATATTAGAGAATAATTAGTAACTGGTATCTTAAGAATGTTAAATTTCTTAATATAATCACTCTTTCAAGTAGCTAATATGAAGTCTGTACATTGGTGTTAATTCCATTCAGTATATTTTATAAAAAGTCAGTATCTCCTTAATTCAAACTACAATGTAAAATGAAAAGTTCATATCAGGACTTTACAAACTTACTGGAATGTTATTGTCCAACTCAATCACCTTGTCTTCGGAAGGGGAAGACTCTGTGTATTCCTTGAATTCCTTCTCCAACTTCTCAGTGTGTTTTATACTCATGGGCTTCCACCTGGCCTTTTTCTTCGGTTTTGTCTCCCAAACCACATCAGAACTTACATTTGAAATCAGAAGTACAGCATTAATTGATAATCATTAAACCAGAGTATTAAAGAACCTTTAGTGTTGTAAACAAGCACAGTTCCAATTTAAAAACATGAACTCATTCAACTAATACTTATTTTAACTTTATTCAGTCAGTAGAAGGAAAATACCACTGAGCATGCCTGTCATTCTTCATTTTAGCTAGGCAGTTACAGATACAAAACAGTAAACATGAATAAATAAATTTGAATATCTGGGAGGGGGATATGCTTCTGAAACAAGAAAATGTAAACAGTCTAAGACGGATATGCAGTTTCAGATATGAGAAATGGTAGAAACCACAGTATTAAAATGGAATGCTCACTAGGGAGGGCCCAATTGAGAAGGTGAAATTTCTGCAACCTTAAGGGGGGAAACGAGGGTAAAAACATTTCAGATATGTGACCAGCTTTAACAAATAACCTAGAGCAGTAGATAACTGTGGTGCGTGAAGAACAAAGTGACTAACATGGTAAGGACACACTAGGAATAGAGAAAAGAGAAGTCAGGGAGAGGTTTAATGAGGTTAAAGCCCTTTAGAAAGAGACTCTGAGTTTTAGTTTTCAAATATTATTCCTAATATTAATGCATCTAACCTTGTAATGCCTATGTAGGCTACTTCTTGTTTTGTATAATTATTGACAAGTGAAATCCCAACATCTTGTAATGCCAATACAATTTCTTGTTCTGCTAATTCTGCCTTTTCACTTTCATACGTTGCTTTAAATACTCTTGGATCTTCAGTGAATAAAATAATACGCTGCAAGCCTTCAAAGAATGACACTAAATAAATGGTTTCTTTCCCCACACTTATAGGTGTCATCATATCCTAAAAGAAAACAACCAAAAAAGGTAATCAGAGTTTGTACCCAACAAACATGAAGTCTATTCTTGCTGTTTATATGGTGAGAATACAAACAGCCTTACTCCCTAAGGCTGAGGCAGCAAACCAAATGAATATGAGCATATCACTTGGAGACAGTTATCACTTAGATGAACTACTTCAGATAATTCATGACAGTCAACAGAACAAATGTTTGTACAGTACCTGGAAGATTTCCTCACTAAAATAACCTGATGCCAGTGGCTACATTATAATGAGGTTGTTAATAATAAAGTCAAATCAGTTGTTTTAATACTTAGATCATAATAAAATCTAATTTAAAGTCTTATTGGCTGAATAAATAACACAAAATATGATTTTTTTCTACTTCACTTTAACTCTGGTATATTAAAGGTTGTTTAAGCCTCAAATTCACATTTCTTTACAGAGCAGAGTAAGGAAGGGTACTGCTATCTCAGCCACAAGCCTTATAAAGCATGCGTACAGCTGGGCACAATCTCATGCATCTATAGTCAGAGGACTTGGGAGGCTGAGGGGAAAGGACTGCCATAAGCTCAAGCTAACGAGGGCTGTGGTGGGAGCCCTTGTTTAAAAAAAAACCAAGACAAATAAAAGTTATCTGTAACAACAATAAAGATAAGGTACAGGTGTCTTCCACAAGGCTAATTGCTTAGGAAACTCCTTTATAAATATTGTGTTGGGAGCCAGTGAGATGGATCAAAAGGTAAAAATATGTATAGCCAAGCCCAGTGACCTGAATCAATCTCCAAGACCTTCATGGTAGGAGAGAACTGACTCACACAAGCTGTCCTCTGACCTCTACAAGATGGCCTATGGTACACTTATACTCACATGTATATGCCCATACACACAAATAAGTAAGGCCACCCTGCCAGGGGGAGATGATCAAAGAGCAGGCAAAGGAGTTCATGCCAGAGACTGCTCTTGCTTCCCTTATCAGGCACGCACCTAGAGACTAAGCTGCCCATAGGGTACATCTGAGCGCTGGGTCTAGGTCCTCTCCATGCATGGTCCTCGGTTGATTTATCACTGTCTGTAGGACCCCCGGGGCCCAGATTTTTGTTTTTTGTGTTTTTTTGCTCTGTTGCTCTCCTTATGGACTGTGGTCCCCTCCAGGTCTTTCTATCTCTCCTTTCTTCCATAAGATTTCCTGCACTCTGCCCGAAGTTTAGCTATGAGTCTCAAGCATTAGACTAATTATATGAAATCTGCTTTAAAGCAAAATCAAATCAATTAATGCCCATACTGAGAGACAATGAAAAAACTCCAACTAATACAGGAGGTCTAGAGAAATGGCTAGCGGTTAAAAGCACATGACAGTTTGGCAGAGGACTCAGGTTCACTTCCTAGAATCATCAGACTGGTGGAGATGCTCTGACACCCACTTCTGATGTCTATGGGAACCTGCATGAATACAGCTCTCAAACATAGTACTCAGGGATACACACCAACACATAAAATATAGTATGCAAAGGCAGAATTTCTTATCTGGTGAAGATACTTTTTATTGAAGAAATGTATGCAAAATAAAAATGCTTATAGAGGCCTGGAAGAAGGCAAGTGGCTAAGAGCTATAAAACTTGTGATTCCAAACCCTGAAATGATCAATATTTCTTTTTACAGCTTGCCACTGAAAAATAAATTCTTTTTAGTTTAGGTACCTTACAGAGCTGAAATCTAGCTAAGGTGACTGTCAGTACATGCCACAGATACCTAAGGAAAGACTGCTCAAGGACTTCTTCAACTGCACCATGCTTCTATAGACAGTCAGGCTTGGCAGTTTTTGGCACTTTAGGATCAAGTGCACAATGAGCACAAACACACACTGCAGTCTGCTGCTTCTTCACATGCCCTTGCACACCCATTAGAGCAAAATGCGGGCACTTACTGGCCTTCTGGCAGGAATTTGAAAAAGGCAAATTAAATAAATTAAATAAAAGGCAAAAGTTAAAAACAACTACAATACTTCTGTTTAAAAATCTTTGCTGAATAGCCATAAACAGCCTTAAAACCAAGTAGGTGGTAAAAGGACATCAGCATGAAAAACAGAGAGGCAGCCGTGGATTCCATACAGAGGGGCTTAGTACTCACGTCCTTATGTGTTACTTCACCATGGCTTTGCCCACAACTCCACTTCAGCTTTCGAGAGCCCACTGGGTCAGCCCATGTATAATATACTGCTTTTCCAGGAGGGAGGGAATCTTCTATTTCACTGAGAGAACTGACATTAAATAGTAAAAATATGCATTAAATTAAATGCAATTGACAAGCACATAAAAATCCTAAATAATATTTCGTTCTTATCCCATTATTTGAGATTTGTAAAAGTTCTAATTAAGACTAGAAAAGATTTTTTTTCCTTATACAATGAAAAGAGCAAGACTGTTTTCTTTCAAAATGTTACACTTCTTCCAAAGAAAAGTATATCTAAAAAACCAAGAATATTTCAGGGGAAACATTTTTCTGAGGAAATAAAGATCTTCAACTATCTAAAGTTGCTTTTTGTTTTATTTTAAACTAAAGGAAAACATTCTTATCCACACTAAATCGTAGGTAATTTAATTAGTGCTCCTTCCCTATGTGCTGGTCTTACTGCGTAGGCTGGCTAGTGTCTAGCACTGGACACAAATTATAGTCTTTTGGGAAGATGGATCCTTAGCTGAAGAAGTCTGAAGAAGTCTATCAGACTGGCCTGTGGCATGTCTATGGGGTATTTCTTAAATAATGACCGATGTGGGAGGGCCCAGGCCCAACCCATTATGAGGAAGTTGTCTTGGCCTGTGTAAGAAAACAAAGCAAACCTTGGAGAGCAAGTAAATAGGCAGCATTTCTCAGTGTTCTCTGCTTCAGTTCCTGCCTCCAGGCTTCTGTCCAGAGTTTCTGCTCTGACTTTTCTCAGTGATAGACTATGGTAAGGATGTGTAGGGCAAATAAGTCTTTTCTTTCACAAGTTAGTTTGGATCAACATTTTATTCCAGCAGCAGAATGTACACTCTGTGTGTGTGAGTGTGGAGGTGGGAAAGGTTGTTGAAAATGAGTTGTTTTTAAAATTTTACATACAAGTGAGAGAGCTCAAACGCACAATGACAATGAAAACAGCTACGGGACACGACAGAAAAATAACAGCAAGATACAGGTCAACGAATATAAGCAAAATAGTACACATGTAAAATGAAAGAGATCTAATGTATATGATATCTAATGTTTTAAAGGTGAGATTATATTAGTGGTTTCATTGAATAAGAATTGAGCTGCTCTCATTAAAGAAAAATATAAAGTAGCCATTGCTAGGGCTATAATTCAGTGGTGTGACACTTGCCAGGTATATGATTTCAACTCCTTGTGCAACATACAAAAAGTAACTAGGAAGCAAAAGACAAAACTGCTTCAGTAAGGCAAGATATTTGATTGCTTATATGTACTCCAAATCATTGAACACTATATTGCAAATTTCTAACTTATAGGAGGTATGGGATGACACATAGTAGTAACTGCCTGTCATATAAAAGGCCCTGGATTCCATCCTCAGAACTACAAAAAGAAAACAAAAAGTACCACACAAGAGCTGGAGAGGTGGCTCAAACATTAAAAGCATGTGCATTTCTTCGACAGGGGCCAGCTCAGTTCCTAGCACTCACCTCAAGAGACTCACAACAACCTGCAACTCTAGTTACAGGGGACCACATAGCCTCTTTTGTCCTCTGAGGGCAACTGCACACACATGGCCAGCACACCCACATACCCATAAAGACAAAAGTAACAGCTCAAAAGTAGTGCAGACCCTGGACCTAATGCCCAGATTCAAAACTGTTACAAGAAAAAGTGGGGAAGAGCCTGGAACTCATTGGCACAGGAGTTCAACTTCCTGAACAGAACACCAACAGCACAGGCTCTCAGAACAACAATCAATAAATGGGACCTCATGAAACTGAAAAGCTTCTGTAATGCAAAAGACACTGTTGTCACAACAAAACAACCTCCTACAGACTGGGAAAGGATCTTCACCAACCCTGTATCTGACAGAGGGCCAATATGCAGTATATATAAAGAACTAAAGAAGTTAAAAAGCAAAAAAAATGGGGTATAGAGCTAACCAGAATTCTCAACAGAGGAATACAGAATGGCAGAGAAACACTTAAAAATATGCTCAACGTCCTTAGTCATCAGGGAAATACAAATTAAAATGACCCTGAGATTTCACCTTACACCCATCAGAATGGCTAAGATCAAAAATTCAAGTGACAACACATGCTGGAGAGGATATGGAGGAAGGGGAACCTTCCTCCACTGCTGGTGGGAATGTAACCTTATACAATCACCTTGAAAAATCAATCTGGCACTTTCTCATAAAATTAGGAATAGTGCTACCTCAAGATCCAGCTATAACACTCCTAGACATATATCCATATTATGCTCAAGTACACAACAAGAACATTTGCTCAACCATGTTCACAGCAGTTTTATTTGTAATAGCCAGAAGCTGGAAACAACCCAGGTGCCCCTCAGTTGAGGAATGGGTAAAGAAATTATGGTACATCTACACAATGGAATACTACTCAAATATTAAAAACAAGGAAATCATAAAATATGCAGGCAAATAGTGGGAACTAGAAAACATCATCCTGAGTGAGGTATCCCAGAAACAGAAAGACACACATAGTATATATTCACTTATAAGTGGATTATTAGACATATAGGATAAATATACTAAAATCTGTACACCTAAAGAAGCTAATCAAGGAGGACCCTGGGTAAGATGATCAATCCTCACTCAGAAAAGCAAATGGGATGGACATGGGAGAAAACAGGGAACAGGACAGGAGCCTACCACAGAGGGCCTCTGAAAGTCTCTACCCAACAGGGTATTAAAGCAGATGCTGAGGCTCATAGCCAAACCTTGGGCAGAGTTCAGAGAATCTTATGAAAGAAGGGGGAGATAGAAAGACCTGGAGGGGACAGGAGCTCCACAAGGAGAGCAAGATAACCAAAATACCTTGACACAGGGGTCTTTTCTGAGACTGATACCCCAACTAAGGACCATTCATGGAGATAACCTAGAACCCCTGCTCAGATGTTGCCCATGGCAGCTCAGTATCCAAGTGGGTTTCCTAGTAAGGGGAACAGGGACTGTCTCTGACATGAACTCAGTGGCTGGCTCTTTGACCTTCCCAACCCCCATGGGAGGAACAGCCTTGCTAGGCCACAGAGGAAGACAATGCAGCCAGTCCTAATGAGACCTGATTGGTTATGGTCAGATGGAAGAGGAACAGGACCTCTATCTGTGGACTTGCAGAGGGGCATAGGAGGAGATGAGGGTGGAATTGGGAGGGGAGGTAGGTGGGAGCTACAGCTGGGATACAAAGTAAATAAACTGTAATTAATAAAAAATAATTAAAATAAAAAGAAGAGTGTCTAAGATACCAAACAACCGCTTTGGGCCTATACTCACACTGTACACGTGCACCCACACTCATGGGAATCTGTCTCTGTGTCTTCCTTCTTGCCCTCCCATCCCCCTTCCCCTCTCTCCCTTTCCCTCCTTTCCTTCCTCCCTCTCTCTCTCCTCTCTCCCTCTCTCCCTCTCTCTCTCTCTCACTCACACACACACACACACAGAGACAGAGACAGAGACATAAACAGAGAGAGACACTTAGCTGAGTGTGGTGGCTCACACACACAATCCAGCTACTTAGGAGGCTTAAGGCTGTTCTCCTGAGCTTGAGAACAGCGTAGACTCCAAACTAAGTTTCAAGCCAACCAGCACTACATAATGAGAACCTATCTCCAACATCACCCACCAAGATGAGGAGGGAAAACAGAGACTGAGACTGATTTGGTGGGTTGCTCGGCAGAGTCCACAATGGCCGGTACTAGTGTCAAGGCTAGCTCTGCCATTGCCTTTGACTCACTTAAAACTCACTGCAAATACCAAGTAAGTTCCACCTGCATATAACTGAATAAAATGTTTTTACAAAGGAATCATTTTAACGTAAACACAATGACATTAATGCAATTTCTTAAGGAATCATGAGAAGGGATTTAGGTTTCCTCACCTAAATCTGCTAATGATAAATTGCTGTGTTGTGATAATCTTACCTTTGTTTGTACTGAACAAGGTCACTCTTGGTATGATTTATTAATAGGAATGTAGCTGCTCCATCATGGTAGTCTGAAAATGTAATAACTGTCGAATGCTCAGCCAAATTAACTTCTGCAATAATACCTCCAAGCTTAAAGGAAAAAAATTTTATGTGATCATTTTGCTAAGAATAGTAATTGATAGTATTTAATAATAAAACTATCAATAACTTGGTGATTTATTTTCTGTGAAGAATTAGAAGACAAGCCAGATTTTACCATTTATGGTTAACCATAAAATTCTATTTTATGCAATTGAAATTTGAGTATATTCCAGTGTTTATTCTAAGCATGCCTATTGACTTTCTACATAACAAATTCTGTATCAGCCAGTCCTAATGAGATCTTATACGCGGGTCAGATAGAAGGGGAGGAGGTCCTCCCCTATCAGTGGACTTAGGGAGGGGCATAGAGGGAGAAGAGGGAGAAAGGGTAGGATAGGGAGGGAACAAGGGAGGTGGCTACAGCTGGAATACAAAGTGAATAAACTACAATTAATAAAAAATAAATAAATTTAAAATATTTATATTTGTTTCGCCTTTCATATAAGAAATGAAATTTCTGGAGACAAATCACCAGAAAATGTGTTACAAAACGCAAAGTGTAGCACTAATATGTATACATTAGTTTTTCCAATGATACACAAAAGATAATGATCATGGACATCAAGAAAAAAAAGCACTGACCTCATTATTCAGTCGTAATAAAATACAACCATCTTGCTTGTTAAAATGTATCCTTTTAGGAGAACCTTCATTCTGTTCAACTTGAATAAGAAGAATACTGGAGACATCCTCAGGCCAAAAGGGGATACACTAAAAATGTATTATACATATTTAAACAGATTTCATCCTAACACTTACGTCTTTTAATAGCAAACTTTGAACGTTTCTGCCCACACTGCTGTCACTTCTGAAACTGCAAGACTCGAAAGAGCAGCATACTCAGAGAAGCCCATTCCCAACAAGGAGCTAAGTATTGAAAACAATGTGCATTCTAAACATCCTCAAGCCTGATGCTCCTTTAGAGCCCGAGTTTCATACTATATTTTTAATGTTTAATAAGGGTTATGTATGGGACCTCTTCAGACAGGAGAACTTGCCAAGCTTTTTTTTTTTTAATTTTGTAGTTAGAAAACAGAGACTAAGCTTAACAAGAGTATAAATCTTAAAGTAATCATTGATCTTGAGCATAAATCTTAAAGTAATAATTAAAAGTCAAATAATAATGCAAAATTTTAATCTAGCAAAACAAAGTTTATCTTAGATGAAACTGAGAATGAAAAAAAAAACTGAAAAACTCTACAGATAATAGTTTTCAAAACATAATCAGGACCCAACAGTATCTGTGAGTGATAAAACATGTACGATAAAAAATGTTATAAATGAAAATATAGAAAAGATATGTCGACAAAGTATAAAAAGGTAAAAGAAAGCTATAGTTCCCACCATCTAGATGGGTCTAGAATTCTATTTCAAAAACTAGGAATAGACTTACTGAGGAGTTATTGAACACTTACACAAATAAATCATGTTAAGTCAACAAACACAGAGAATCTACCATGTTTAATCACTGATCAAAAATCTTTTTGTTGTTGTTTTGTTTTGTTTTTCTGTTTTGAGGCAGGATCTCCCTATTTAGCTCTGGCTGTCCTAGAACTCATTATGCAGACCAGCATAGCTACAACTTACAAAGATCTGCCTCTGCCTCTCAAGCACTGAGATTAAAGGGGTCAACCACCACTATGGTTCTAAATTTTTGTATTTTGATTGATTTGTTTTTCCTAGCTAGCCATTTTATGGACACTGCCAGAAAAGTCTACCATGTTTATTCATTGATCAAACCTTTTAAACCAGGCCCCATTTAATTTTAAGGTAAAATATTTGTGACGGTTACAAAAATTGCCATAATTACCCTTTACTCCCACTATGGCTTTGGGTTCTCCTCTCCAAAAATATTGGCCTTTTTTACTGCCTTCCAAACATGTCAAAACCTCACTCCATTAGAGTCCTATCCTTGTTTAGCCTGAGTTTCTCAGGTTCACTCCCTAGATATCTATACTGCTAAGAAGTCTACCTAATGGCTCAAACTTATGTTGTTTTCAGGGAAAGACTTTAGGCAATATAAAAGCTTAACTTAGTACACTTAGAATGAAGCAGTATTAATATTTAAAGAGTTACTAATTTCAAGTTTTACACAAAGTAGTAGTAATTCAGAGATGTATAAGTACTTCAAGAAAAATAACTAGTAACTTATATATAGACACAGCAATATGAAATTCATAGGTCAAAAAAAAAGACCTCTATAATGAAATTAGAGAATAGTTACTTCCAAAGAAATAACAGAATCATAGCAGAATTTTCAAGAAAATGAAAACCAAAGATGGTGGGAAAAATATAAGACATTAGGAAAGAGAAAAACCAACCACAACGTGACATAAAGCCAAACAACAGAAGAACTGCCATAGAAGTTGATTAAAACTTATGTGGACAAAAAACAAAAAAATGAACAACCTGATGTCATTTAACCTCACAATCAACCTTACTAGAAATGCTAAAACTTCAAGAATATGCTCAAGGATTGTTTTTATGTACCATTTTAGAATAATTGCTTTACAAAACTATCAATCAATTAGAAAACACATTCAGCTGTCTGATATAAAATCCAAACTTCACTTTAGTTGACTTTTACCTTCTTCCAAAAAGTATGGCTTAACTTAGCTTATAAAGGCATTACCAATAGCTTCATGAAGAAATTAATAATCTCCTGTTCTTTAATGATATCTTTTCTATACTTCTAGTGCTGTTATTTACAAATGTCTAGTGTGGTTATTAAACCAAACTTGTTAGAACTGGCAGAGTCTCTTGTCCCAATTAAGCTCTGCAATCCTAGGGAGCACAGGTCCAGTTTTTAATAATAAGTAAAACCTAGGATAATCAATAAAGTTTCATGGAACTGAAAGAAAATTAGGATATGGGAGAATTAAAACTGTGATAATTTAAGAACTGTAACATCAAAAACAAAACACAATTAAAACAAGTATGTTTTAATTACCATATATTAACTTTACAAACTGGGTTTCACTATGGTACATGTCTATCATGTACAGTGAACATAGGAGTACCAAGTACATTATGAAATTCATTTACGCACCTGTTCTAAGTCAAGAGAAAGCCATTTATCACTTCCTTCTTCTGCCACTGATATACGGTATTTGCTTTTGTTTTTAATCATATAAAAAGGAGTAAATGTTACAATTCTGGTGATGTTAAAACTGCTGAGGTTTATAGTGACACCAACCTAAGAAAAAATTTAAAACTGTTTGAAAACTATTACCATTGTATACTTACAAAATTTAAGTACCCAATAGATGCACTTAAAGTGAAAGTGTCTTTAGTGTGGAAGAAACTTACTTGGTATTCCATTTTTGGGCCTTTGCATTTAATGGCTCCATGACTACCAACAGTATCGATTGAAAACTGATCAGAGAGCTCACTATCAGTTACCATAAGCTGGACCTAGTGGAAGAATTTGAGATAAATTACAATTTAGAGAGCATCTGTGTGTGGTGTGGAAGGTCAAATTCAAAGACTTGCATAAATTAGGTAAAACTATCTTATACTGATAATTCTTAACATTAAATGCTTACTGTACTGTTTAGGGTTAGATGTTTCTGAGATAGGGTCTCTTGTGTAGTTCAGGTTGGACGTAACTTATCACTTACATAGAAAGGCCTAAAAATCAACATCCTCCTGCGTCCCAAATGCTAGAATTACAAGTCCATGCTACTATACCCCACTATGCTAACTTTTCAACCTCAAATATTTAACAAATGTTATTTCTATTTAAATTTCAAATTCTATTGTTCAAAGCTCTGAAAACTGAAATACAATGTTTACATAAAGAGCAAAAGTTAGAAAAAGAGCAGCACATACCTTATTGTTGTTGAAGAAGTGGTTTGGCTGAAAGGAAAAGAGAACTGGCTTTTTATAATTCGGTGGGTGCTTTCGGTGGATTCCATCTGCTTTGTACTGTAACATCCGATCAGTTTTATTGACCATCCAATATGGACTATGAAATGCCACAATTGTCTGACCAGTATTGTAAGTCATATGGATTGCAATATCCAAATCAGTCTTTTCCATTTCTGTGAGACAGGTAAAATTGATGAAATTGATGTCTTGCTGATTAGGTTTTATATGAAATTCACTTTTCCAATCATGATTGAGATAGTCAAGTAATTTTAAGTGGAGCTTGGCTTTGTCCATTTGTACATTATAAATCTGTGATGAATGTCCTTCACTTAGAGTAAAAACGGTGTTCTCAGTGTCCTGGAATAAAAAAAACAAATTTAAACATGCTTCTGAAAAGCACACACCCAAATGCACTTACTCTTTCCAAATACTACAAAAAAACTCTTTCCAAGTAACTGTCAGAACAAGTCATCAGTATTGTTCAAGCTGTAACTATGCCCCAGCGTTTCAGCTACATTTGGGTATTTGTACTTATAAAATGCTCTAGATAAACTACTACGAAAGGCTTGAAATGACATATAGAACCTCACAGTTACTTGTAACTGTAATACTGTAATCAACAAAGATAAAGCAAACCCTAACTTACCTACTAGTTATTGAAGTTTTGAAAACTACAAACAAAAAAATGTTCAAGAAAACTGTTATAATCTAAAAAGCAACACACACTGCGTGCCATGTTTTAAAAAACAATCCCTTCATTATCAGTTCTCGTTGTTTACTATGTCTCAAGTATTTAATTTTTTTCCACTCACAACTTCATTACTTTAGGTTTATTTCTATGATCTTTCTAGTGTCTTTTCCCCAGCTTTCAAATAATTGTAACAAAATGTAAGTTTTAAATAACTTCAATTGGTGAAGTTTTACATGGAACAGACTATTTCACAAAACAATGATGATAGTGCTTATGTGCTGAAGTGGCTAATAAATGGCAACTATTTATTACCTGTAACAAATGTGAGCATGGTGGTAAATACTTTATGTACTTAACTAATTTGATTTTCCCCATGACCTAACCAAAATAGTTATATCAAAAGTTTTTTCATTTAATAAAATACAAAAAAGTAAACTCTATCTAACATAAGCTAGTACTAACTCCAAGTCATGAATGGTCACCTACCAACTAGATATCATTATGGTAATCCATCACATGAAAAACGAAATGACAAAAAATTTCTATTTAAAAATGCATCTTAAAACTGTATGCATGCTGTAACTCAAAAAGTTAAGTAAGCCTACAATGAACAGACTACAGTGAGGAACTGCTTTATTATATTTGATAAACACTGAAGAATATTTACAAAAAAATCCAAGAGAAAACCCCTACTTAATCTAAAATAGTTCTTTTTGTTTGTTTGTTTATAATAATGTACAGATTTAATAGCAAATCTAAATTATTTTAAAGGACAGCTACATTGCAAATAATTTTTTTGATACAACCAAATAAGAACTGGAGCAGTTAGAACATATTGAGATACAGTACACCCATGACATATAAAACAAACCATGCTATTTACACAGTGTCAATCTAAATGCTCAGCTGTTACACAGACTAAATAAATCAATACACATGAGACACTTAAGTACACAGACAGTTCTAAACGCAGATTTGTTATTTTTTTTACAAAGTGAATAATAAAATTCACTTTGTAAATTCATTTTTACAAAGTGAATAATGAATTAATAAAAATAAAAATTAAAAGAATTTTGAAAAATAAAATAGAGTTCTTAATAGAAAAAGCACCTTCCTAGGAAATGAAACTTTCAGAAATTTTGCACTATGTAAAACAGTAGCGTTAGGGTGCCAGAGAGATGGCTCAGCGGTTAAGGGCACTGACTGCTTTTCCTGAAGGTCCTGAGGTCAAATACCAGCAACCACATGGTGGCTCACAACCATCTACAATGTGATCTGATGCCCTCCTCCAGTGTGGGTAAAGACAGAGCACTCATAATAAATTAACATTTTTTAAAAACATTAATTTAATTGTGTCAGTACTGTACTTTAATGTTACTTCAATATCAATAGCCATGCTTGTTTCATAATTCATTATCCATCATTTTAGCATATATTATAAAGGGAAAGGATTGAAAAATAAATTTTATAAAATAAATGGTATCTTCAGATGGTGATTATAGGCCATTTATTATACAGGCCTACATATTGTTATACAAGTTGCATATATTATTTGTACATAATTATATATAGCTCACTACATTTCTAAGATGAATTAATGAAAAATATTTTCTGAAGTGTCTTTTTCTGGAAACTTTGGTGCGTGTGGGACAAAGCTCGCCCATGTGCGCACTTGTGGTGCCCTGTTGTGGAGGTTAGAGGACAACTTGAGACAGCAGACACTCAACGCAGGTCACGAGGCTTGAAGGCCCCAAATTACATTTTTAAACATAATATTTAAACTTTCAGCTAATAAATATTATAAGTAATGCTATAACCTCTGTTACAGCTTTAAAATATTTTGTTTACAACTTTAAATGAATCAAGCGACAAAGTCAACAAGACAACACTGAGAAGCTGTCAAGTACCTCAATGTAATAAACAATTTTGTATGGAAGAAGATTCCGAATGAGGACAGGTGGCCACAAGTGCATTACATATGGTAAGTCCCAGCCATCTTCTGAGTACACTGACAATGAAGTCAAGTTATCTTTTTCTGGGACAATATTAATAATAAATGATTTCTTAGAAGGGTTTACAGGTCTACATTTCTTCTTTAGAAGCTGTCCATCATATTTTATGATTTCTTCAAAGTCAATTCCTTCACATACGTGGTAGTTTTCATCCTCTGGCTTCAAAGAAAGGGATGATCTGTATAAAACATTAAACAATTTAAAAGCATTTTTAAAAACCTTAAATTAGGCCCAGAGCGGTGGCTTTACTCCCAGAACTCAGGAGGCAGAAGGAAGAGGCTCCATGCGCTTGAAGCCAGCCTTGCTTACAGAGCAAGTTCCAGGACACACAGGGACACACAGAAGGACTGTGTCTTAAAAACAAACAAACAAAAACAAACAAAAAAAAAAACCAAAAAAACACCAAAACAAAAACAAAACCAGCAAACCAACCAACCACCATCACTACCACTAATAAAACCAAAACCTTATATTAAAAGACTACTGCTCGGGACACTGAATTCCTTCACTGCTGCTGTAATGAATGCTGTTTTTCATGTGTCAGTGCTACATAATCTAAACAGGTACCCCAATTTTCCAGAAACTCACCAAATTATTTTATGATTATTTTTACAACAAACTTCAATATACATACATTCAAAATATGCTTAAATCTCAGTATTAAAAAAATATTGTTCTGTGTGATATGTGCATGTATAGGAAGCTGCATGCATTTGCTTATAGACACCAGGGTCTCTCCCTAAATTTGGAGCTCGATTTGGCTAGATTGAGCGGCTCACAAGGCCCAGAATCACCTCTCTTGCCTCCCCCGGGTTGTGATTACAGGTATGCTGCTACACACAGCTTTTACATGACTTTCAAGAATTCAAGTCTTAGCACTTTACCTACTTATCAATCTCTCCAGCCCTAAGTGTAATTTTTTTCTTTAAAAACTAAGCAACATCCAATAATCATTTTAAAAAAAAATCTTTGAATGAGGATTTTGCATGCTTAACTTCTTTAGGTGTACAGATTTTAGTATGCTTATCCTATCTTATTGGTCTAGTATCCACTTATAAGTGAGTATATACCATATTTATCTTTCTGCTTCTGGGATACCTCACTCAGGATGATCTTTTCTATTTCCCACCATTTGCCTGCAAATTTCATGATTTCCTTGTTTTTAATTGCTGAATAGTGTTCCATTGTGTAAATGTACTACAATTTCTGTATACATTCTTCAGCTGAGGGACATGTAGTTTGTTTCCAGATTCTGGCTATTACGAATAAAGCTGCTATTAACACGGTTAAGCAAATGTCCTTGTTGTATACTTGGGCATATTTTGGATATATGCCTAGAACTGTTATAGCTGGATCTTGAGGTAGCACTATTCCTAATTTTCTAAGAAAGCAACAGACTGATTTCCAAAGTGGTTGTGCAAGTTTACATTCCTACCAGCAATGGAGGAAGGTTCCCCTTTCTCTACATCCTTTTCTGCAGAAAGAAAAACAGGATAGACATTGGAAGAGGGAGCAAACAGAACAGGACAGGAGCATACCACTGAGAGCCTCTGAAAGACTTTACCCAGCAGGGTATTAAAGTAGATGATGTTGAGACTCATAGCCAAACTTTGGGCAGAGTGCAGGAAATCTCATGAGAGAAGGGGGAGATAGAAAGACATGGAGGAGACAGGAGCTCCACAAGGAGAGCAACAGAACCAAAAAATCTGGGCACAGGGGTCTTTTGTGAGACTGATACTCCAACCAAGGACCATGCATGGAGATAACCTAGAACCCCTGCACAGATGTAGCCCATGGCAGCTCAGTCTCCTAGTAAGGGAAACATGGGTTGTCTCTGACATGAACTCAATGGTTGGCTCTTTGATCACATCCCCCTGAGGCATGGGGGCAGCCTAACCAGGCCACAGAGGAAGACAATGCAGCCAGCCCTGTTGAAACCTGATAGGCTAGGGTCAGATGGAAAGGGATGAGGACTTCCCCTATTAGTGGACTGGGGGAGGGGCATGGAAGGAGATTAGAGAGAGGGGGTGGAATTGGGAGGGGACGAGGGAGGGGCTACAGCTGGGATACAAAGTGAATAAATTGTAATACATAAAAAAATTAAAATAAAGTTAAAAAAATCTTTGTATGTTTATGTGATTTTTAATTAACTAGCCATTTTTTCTACAGTTTTGGTGATAAAACTGCATACTTCTCAGGCAAGCACTTTTGCTTCTAAACTAATCTTCTATACATACCTTTCATTAAAACTAGTTATGATTCTATCTCTTATGGACGAGCTGTCAAAACAACCTCTACCCCTAATTACTTTCCTAACATCTAGCCTTAAAAGTTTAAATATCTTCCATATATTTCTACATTACATGTGGTGGTGCTGGAACTTGACTCAATTGGACCCTGAATCTTCTACTCCTGTTGTCCTTTAAATTGAATAGCCTGACCATCATTTATTATATAAAAATATACAATTTAAGTCTTAATTTACCATCACTTCATTTATCTTTTTAAAAAAACATAATATTTACATCAATGTTTAAGTATTTAAGATTACATTTCAATTCTATCCCTAAACAATTAACACAGATACAAAAAAATACTGTTTCTAAAGCAATTTAAAATTTTTCTATCATAAAATCTTTGAATAGTAAAAATCATTTCACAGTCTATAAATGTAGGGACCAAATCACGTTACTTTAGACATTTTAAAGCACATGAACACGTGAGTATGGTCACAATGGAAACACTGCAAATATAATAGCTGTATTAGTTAGTAAAAATACAAATATATGCAGATATTAAAATAAAACAATAATTTTTACTTTTGAAAGATACCTAAGTACCTTAAAATCTAGGCTGGATGAGATACTTAGCAGTGTAGAATGAATGCAAGTTTCATAATTTAAAAGCAAAATCTATATTGAATCTGAAACTGAAAATTCTCTAAAACAGTTTGGGGCAAGTAAAAAGATAAAAGAACTCACCGGTAAGATTCTAATGGTATATTGAATTCATTTTCAGGTGAAGCAGTTCCCAATAAATTATCTCCTTCAAAAATGGAAATTGGGATTGAAAAATGATTCTTAATCTGGGAAGAAAATATATTTAATATTAATAAGAACCTACATATTTTAACATAGAAACTATCGGGCACTATTCAGCTTGGTCATATAAACTATAAATAAACATACAACTGTTTATCTTTAAGAATGAAAGAAAACGGAGAATCCAAGATGGCTGCCACGAGAGAACACTGTGTCTGAGGAGTAGGAGAGCAGAAACAATGCAGCGACCAGGAGACTGAACTCTGGGACCTAAAACGCCAGCATTTGTGAGTGCCAGGTGAGCGGAACTCCTACGGTGAGAAAATCAAGTGGGAAAACCCTAGGGACACCCAGTTATTACCTGGAAAAATCTCCCGGTGACCAGCGGCACACAGCTCTGATCTGAAAGAGCAGCTGGCGCCCGCACCCGTCATTATAGACTGGATCACACAGTCTCGCGGGCAGTCTCGGGAGGAACCAGGTGCCGTTTTCACTGAACTGCACACTGCGAGCACACACTGCACCTGGGTTCTGCTTCAACCCGTGGGTGTGCTGCAGGCTCAGACCGATCACCAGAACCACCCCAGACTGAGTGGATTGGGGGACTGTTTTGACCAGTCCGCACACTGCGGGGGCGT
The DNA here is from genome assembly GCA_028658305.1 of Pachyuromys duprasi. Lineage (NCBI taxonomy): Eukaryota > Metazoa > Chordata > Mammalia > Rodentia > Muridae > Pachyuromys > Pachyuromys duprasi. The sequence goes on from CM053762.1 coordinate 31,146,202, forward strand.
GCGCTGAACGCTTCTGCCAGCAAAAACTTAGTCAGTGTGTGAGTCTGCCGGCAGGTCTGGGAGGAACCCGAGTTCTGCCTCAACCCCACGCACACACCCATCGCCGGAACCACCACAGACTGAGAGGATCCGGGGACCATCTTGACCAGAGGGCACATTGAGGGTGAAAGCTGCACGCATCCGCCAGCAAAAACCCAAGTCCGGGTGTCTGTCCACAGGCCAGACAGAGAAGGCCTCGGGCACCATTTCAGACAGGCCTGCATACAGCGGAGGCACACCAACCAAAACCCACTGTGTGTGCCCCAAATATCATCTCAGACCGTGGTGCACAGGCCCTGGCACAGAAGGAGGCGCCAAATCTCCATGCCAGGGGAGAGCCCTTAGCAGCAAGCCCAGGGCGGAGTGCACAGCCCCCAGCTGACATCTCAAACCTGGACACTCAGACTCTAGCACAGAGTGAGGAGTAAAGACTCCAGACCAGAGGGGTGACCAGCCTGCAGTGCTCACAGCTTCTAGCACAGAGCACGAAGCCGGACACACAGAGACCACAACAGAGTTCAACTGAGACACAACACACACCACAAACCACCGGAAATCCCTGATCTTCTTGAAGAATACTCCTGACACAAGAGATTGACAGATTCAGACTGAAGTACAGCCTTAAAGCACAAACAGCTCCCTG
>CM053762.1:31147383-31171683 GCA_028658305.1 Pachyuromys duprasi
GGAGGGGGTGGGGAGGAGGGAGATGAGGGAGGGAGTGGGAGGGTAGGAGGGAATGAGGGGGGGGGGGCTACGCCTGGGATTCAAAGTACCTAAGCTGTGATTGAGATAAAAATAAATAAATTAAAAAAAAAAAAGTAAAATGTTTAAAAAAAAAGAATGAAAGAAAACTATCTGGTTTTTTATTTTATATGAAAATAACTTTAAGCCAGCCAGTATCCTAATATAGATGAGGGAGGGGTGCATAAGACACCACTCCAGCTCGGGAGCTTTTGCCACTGGTGGATGCTTGGGGAGGGAGAGTCAGTTTTCGTCGGAACTGTTGCCCCTGGTAAGTTGCTTATGTTCCAAAGGATGGCCCTATACAGAAGCACATTAAGGGTGGCATTAATTGGGCTTATTATGCTTTAAAAAAAATGGGGACATGAAATTGGGAAAGAGATGCAAGGGGAAGGTGCTTAGGGAGCATTTGGAGAAGAGGTACGGGATAAATATGTATCAAAATAAGGTGTATACACATGAAATTCTTAAAAGAATAAATAAAAGTTTCATTAAAACTAATACTAAAGCTTATTTTGGCTTATAGAACAGAAGCATATATACATTTTCTATGTACAAAATCCTAGTTTAATTAAACAAATGGAGTGACTGCATGAGTGTGAGAGAGGGTGTGGAAGAGGGTGTCAAAGCGGAGCGGAAGGGAGCGCAGAGAGGGTGAGGGTTGCAATGGCCAAATGTACTTTACTGATGTATGAACGTGTCAAAGAGCCAACCCAGGAAAAATGTGCACACGCACACACACGCATAATTCCTTCAAGGTTCACAACACTATGGAAAGTAGAAAGACTATTAGAACTGGAGGAAGAGAGGAGTACTGTGAAATGCTGGTCTGGGGACAAGAACTCACAACCGTGGTTACTTATACAAGGTCAGAACAGTTAAAGTCAGCATGGATGAGGAAGGGGCTCACATGTGCACAGCTCAGCAGCTATTCGTCAGGAGGGGGTAATTTTTCTCTGAAGAGTGGATACTGGCAGGTTCTCCATCCATTTACTGGAGCTAGTGGGCTTTAAATAAATTACATTAAGTGGCAGAGGAGACAGACTGGGGAAAGCGACAGAGGGAAGTGGGTGGAAGGGGCAGGAGTACAATATGATTAAGATACACTGCATACATTACATCCGTGAATGGTTTCAAAATTAAAAGTCAAGTAAGCATGTCAAAATAAAGCATGCCATGTCAGACTGGGAAATGTCAGTTAACAAAAGGTCTAGAACAGTACACACACAAACGTGAAAATCATTAAGTTACAGCACAATGAAAAAGAAATAGCATAAACAGGGAATCCCCAGAAGGAAAAGCTAACTACTAACAAATAGAGAGAGAAAAAAAAATGATATTCAATGTTTCTAGAAGACAAGAAAACACAAATTATAACCGCAGGCAAACTTTTCACAACAACATTGGCAACCTTCCCCCCTCCCCCATAAACCACACCAGAAACCTTGAAAATAAAAGGTTAAAAATCAAACCTCCAAACTGGGAATATAGCCTTCTATGAACAAGGCATGGAGCTCAACAGCAAACAGCAAAAATATGAACACACACAGTGAGAACAAAAATGCTCAGAGACTGCTGATTGGGTAATAAATAAAATAACTTTTGAAAAAACAAATTAAAAAGGAAAATCCACATTTTCTGAGTCATAGTAATATTTTTAAATTATATACCTAAACAAATACTTAGACACATGCATAAAGTATCATGTTCACCATACTCACTAATTTTTTTTCACATATGATGGAATATAGTAAGGTCACAATTCAAAACAAAACATAACGTGTATTTCATGTGCACCTGAAATAGTTTTAAAGACATGGGGAAATCAGGGGTGGTGACTCAAACATGGCATCTCAAGACTGAGCAGTCAGTCACATTTGAAGCCGATTGAGGCCACTGAGTAAGAACTTATCACCAGGGGTGGAGAGATGACCCAGTGGCTGCTCTTCCAAGGGACCCAGGTCAATTCTCAGCACCCACATGGCAGCTCACAACCATCTGTTGCTCTAGTTCCAGGAGATTCAACACCTTCACATACATGCAGGCAAAAACACCAATGCACATAAAATAAGAATAAATAAATCATTAAAAGAAAAGAACCTGTCACCAAAACAAACAGATAAACAAAGACTTGAAAAAAACAAGGGATAGAAATATACAATATATAGCCAAATTAACCATATTTCCTCTAGACTAACAGGAAAACAGAACAGTGGACTTTAGTTTTACCTGGCTTTTTATTTTCATTGTTTAATTAATTACACTTTATTTACTTTGTATCTCCCTGTAGTCCCCTCCTTCCCTTCCCAATCCTACCCTCTCACCCCCTTCTCCACGCATGCCCCTCCCCAAGTTCACTGATAGGGGAGGTCTTCCTTTCCTTCCTTCTGATCTTAATCTATCAGGTCTCATTAGGAGTGGCTGCATTATCTTCCTCTATGGCCTGGTAAAGCTGGTCCCCAGGGGGAAGGCGATCAAAGACCAGGCCAGTCAGTTTATGTCAGAGACAGTCCCTATTCCCATTACTATGGAACCCACTTGGACACTGAACTGCCATGGGCCACATCTATGCAGGGGTTCTAGGTTTTCTCCATCAATCATCCTTGGTTAGAGTATCAGTCTCAGAAAAGACCCCTATGCCCAGATTTTTGGATCTGTTGCTCTCCTTGTGGAGCTCCTGTCCTCTCCAAGTCTTACTATTTCCCACTTCCTTCATTAGATCCCCTGCACTTTGCCCAAAGGTTGGCCATAAGTTTCAGCAGCTGCTTTGATACTCTGTAGGGTAGAGCCTTTCAGAGGTCCTCTGTGGCAGGCTCCTGCCCTGTTCCCTGTTTTCTCCTTCTACTGATATCCATCCTCTTTGCCTTTCTGAATGGGGACTGAGCATTTTAGCCAGAGTCCTCCTTCTTGATTAGTTTCTTTAGGTGTACAGATTTTAGTAGGTTTATCCTATATTATATGTCTAATATCCACTTATGAATGAGTATATAGTCTGTGTGTCTTTCTGCTTGAGATAGAACACTCAGGATGATCCAATTTAAAAAATGGGGTACAGAACTAAACAGAAAATTCTCAATAGAGGAATACAGAATGGCATAGAAACACTTAAAGAAATGTTCAACGTCCTTAGCCATCAGGGAAATGCAAATCAAAACGACCCTGAGATTTCACCTTACACCCATCAGAATGGCCAAGATCAAAAACTCAAGTGACAACATATGCTGGAGAGGTTGTGGAGAAAGGGGAACCCTCCTCCACTGCTGGTGGGAATGTAAACTTGTACAACCACTCTGGAAATCAATCTGGCACTTCCTCAGACAACTAGGAATAGCGCTTCCTCAAGATCCAACTATACCACTTCTAGGCATATATCCAAAAGAGGCTCAAGTACACAACAAGGACATTTGCTCAACCATGTTTGTAGCAGCTTTATTTGTAATAGCCAGAAGCTGGAAACAACCCGGATGCCCCTCAACTGAGGAATGGATACAGAAATTGTGTTATGTCTACACAATGGAATATTACTCAGCAATAAAAAAACAAGGAAATCATGAAATTTGCAGGTAAATGGTGGGAACTGGAAAAGATTACCTGCTTTTTTTTAACTTGAAGGAAAATCTTAAAATACTGACATTTATGTGGACACAGAGATCTGTATAATAATAAATTTCTCAAATTGATCAAAGCAGATGCAGAGATTCACATCCAAAATTTGGACAGATTGCAGGAAGCCTTATAGAAAACGGGGGAAATAAAAGGCCCCAGAGGGGACAGGAGACACACGGAGCTCAACAAAGCCAAAAAACAAAACAAAACAAAACAAAAACAAAAACAAAAACAAAAAAAGCAGGGCCCAGGGGGTACTACTGAGAATGAGGCATCAACCAAAGACCACACATAGACATGAACTGGGTTGCTTGCTCCTTGAGCACTTCTCTCTGTTTGGGCAATCTAGCCAGCTAACATAGGAAGAGCATCCAGAAAGTCCTGATGGGACATGATAGGCTAGGGTCAGACCGTAGGGGAGGAGGACTTGCCTGTTAGTAGACTAGGGAAGAGGGATAGGGAAGAAAGAGGGAAGGAGGGTGGGACTGGGAGTTGATGAGAGAGGGGGCTACAACTAGAATACAAAGTGAATAAATTGCAAATAAAGTAATAGTACTAATAATAATACTAATAAAGTGAAAATGTTTCAATTCATAAAAATGAGCAATTTTCAAATAATTAAAACAATAAAATCCTATTTAAATTTTAGAATCACATTTCTGCTGATCATAAGGTCAAATAAATTTTATACTCAACCCCTGATATGAGTAAGTACAGTCTAAGAGCCCAATATTATTTAAAGTGTACAGTTAGATATCAAGGCTTCAGTCTGTTTTCTTATCAGATTTAATTTGGAAAATGCTGGTTATAAGCAGATGATATAAACAGATGACATAAACAGCTAGCACTCTGAGCTAGTAGCTAGTAGTGCTAGCTACTCTCACAGGGACTACTATTTCATTCCAGCACCCACAAGGCAGTTCATAACTACCTGGAACTCCAGTCCCAGGGTATCCAGTGTCCTCTTTTGGCCTCTATGGACACCAGCCATGCAAATGGTATACAGATATGATGCAGAAAAATCACCAGTACACATAGATAACAATTTTAAAAATGAAAAAGAAAAGACAATAGCACTGAAAAAAGGTGATAATTCTAAGAAAATGAAATAACAGAGCAAAATACATAAGCACTTGTGCACTCACTCTCATATGTACACTGGCACAGACACACAACTTACATATACTCACACTGTGCAGCTCTTTCATTTTATTATTTTGCTGTTATATGTATGTGTATGAGGGTGTATGTGAATGAATACTTGACAAGAAGCAACTTAAAGGAGGAAGATTTATTTTGGTTTTTGCTGGGAGGGTGCACTGTGCATGGTGGTGAGCAAGGCATGGTTGCAGGAGCTGAGACTGTCTGCTGCTAGGCAGTCTCTTAAAAAAAAAGATGCAGGGGGTGCAGAATGAGAAGGGCTGGATCTGGGAAGCGCTGTGGCAGAGGAATGGGGATTGAACGTGATCAATACACTGTATAAAATTCTCAAAGGACTAATACAAATACTGTATTATTAAAAATACATAAATAGCTGAATTACTTCAAATAAAGTCTGTGACTTATAGTCATTATAAATTTATACATGTTAAAATAAGGAATTATAAATAACTAAAAACTAAATTCACCAATTGGAAAATTTTCCCCAACACTTCAGAATTAATGCTAAGTACTCACTTAAATGTAACAGTATAATCTTAAGAACCAATTTCTTAGATCAAGTCATATTGTAGTTTAAAACTTCTAAAGACATTAAAACACTAGACCAACATCTTTTATGAATATAAATGCAAAAATTTTAAACATGTTTTTAGCAAACCAAATCTAACAGTACTCTAGAAACTTAAAAATGTTAAGACAAAGATTTATACTAGGAATGTTGTGGATTAATGTTTGAAAATCTAGGTCACTTATCACATTAACAAAATGGTACAGAGCCGGGCATGGTAGCACATCACATGCCTTTAATCCCAGCAGAGGCAGAGGCAGGTGGATCTCTGCGAGTTCAAGCCCAGCCTGGTTTACAAAGTGAGTGGAGGACAGCCAGGGCTATACAGAGAAATCCTGTTTTAAAAAAAATGGAAAAAAAAAAAGGTTTTTTTGTGCAAGTATAACTGTTGAAATCTACTAGATCAAGCACGAGTTTAATTAAGTAGAAAACTACATGTGAATGGTATAATAACCTGTTTTCTAAATGATAGTAATGGAAAATCAAGAATAAAAATTTAATTAGAAGCCCATTTTATTTTTAAAAAGGAAAATATTTACAATAGTTAAAAAGAATTCAGGAAAAAAAAATACGGTGGCTACCAGGATTTATAACTTGGAATCGGAGAGTAATCAAGAGAGTATGGTACTGGCATAAAAATAAACAGATTAATGAAGAATAGAATTCATAAAGAGACTACCAATATTTCAGGCCAACGAGGACAATCTAAGGGGAAAAGATTATGTGGGTTGCAGCAACTGGATAACCAAATGGAAACTTTGAACCCCAAATCTCACCTCTCTCTCTATATATAGACTCACTCAAAATGAAAATGTGGTATTCTCAGCAGAATATATAGCTACATGTGGTCACTGAGAAGTATGAAAAAGCCAAATTCTATTCTTTATTATGCCTATATAAAATTCAAACTGTATAACTAATGTACAGTGAGCTAAATGGATGTACAGGAAGGGAAAGTAGGGAGACAATGAAGCTTCTGAGTGGTAAATACGTTCATTATCTTAACAGCTATCAAGGATTCTTAACTGTATCTTTATGTCAAAACTGAACTTCATATGGTGTTTACTGTATAAATCTCAGTAAGTCTAAAATTTCTTTGAGAGTTTGACTATTAAAAATATAATCATGCTATAAAGACAAAGCAAAATATAAGGAATATTTTGATAAAATTCTAAAATATTGTATACAGTAGTTGTTTAAGAAATGATGATGCCCCACAGCTCATGTCATAGGAGTATTTACTGATGAGAATCTTATCAGCTGTCTTTCTACAACAGTTTGTATTCTTTTAGCAATAATGTAGTTGAATATTTCTCTTTTCTTTTTTCTGAAACAGGTTTCATATATCCCAGGCTGGCATCAAACTGAATAGACAAGGACGATCCCTCCTGCCTTTATCTCCTGGGTGCTGGGATTAGAAACACGATATATGTGTTTGTGGTGTTGGGGATCAACTCTGGGCTTCCTACATTCAAGGCAGGCATTCTACCAACTGAGCTACAGTCCCAGCCCACTTCAGACATATGCATAAAAAGAACTTCTTATAAAAAGAACTACGGATTCCTTACTTCATACCTGCACTGGTGAGCGAATTGTTACCTTCTTACTTCCTTCAACTGTGTCAATTTGGCAAACAATAGATCTTTCGACTCCAGATTCTCTGTGTCTTACAGTGTACAGACGGCGTCCCACTTTTGTTAAAGGGATCTTGTCAGCAGCAGAGTGGTTAGCAGGTGCTAAATTAAATACAGATGCTCCTGAGTTAGTCAGAATTCACTATGTACTAGTTTTAAATGCATGTTAAATACCAGATGATTGTCTCCTAAATGAAAAAGTCTGAATATAATCAGTATTAAGGGATTATTTTAAGAAGTCACCTATTTTGATAACATCCTAGAAAATAATGTCCCTGTGGTGGTCTGAATAAGACTGTCGTCCATAGGTTCTGGCACTTGAGTTCCTATTCGGAAGAGCTGTTTGGGGATACGAGGAGATGCAGCCTTCTGGAGGACGCCCATCACTGGAGTGGGCTGTGAGGTCTCACAGCCTCCCACCGTTCTCATTTTCCTCTCTGCTTCTTGCAGTTCAAGATAAACGCTGTCCTTGCTATTCCAATTACTATTCCTGTTGACTTTCCTCTGCCGTCATAGACTCTAACCCTCTGGAACCTTCAAGTCAAACAAAGTCTTTCTTCTCTAAGTTGCTTTGGTCATAGTGTTTATAATAGAAAAGCAATTAATATAGTGCCAATGTATTAGAAAACAAACTGCTTAAAATAAACCTGCTAATAAGGTACTATAAATGAGTAAAAAAATTTTTTAAAAATAACTTTTCAAAGCCTCAGAAAGGAAATATATCACTTACTAAGAAGAATGAAGAAGAGTTTGCTGCTTAGGCTGGTCATTGCACTGAAGTGATCATTGTCCTTAGTTCGTACATAATCCATACTTAAACTCTCTTCACTTTTCAGTTCATATGATTTTGCCATAGGAACATTGAGTACATTGAAAGAATCACTTGGTGAAACAGAGACAGTAAGTCCAAGAGAATTTAAAATCATAAATGGTGCTAGATCCCTAAGGAAGACGGCTGAAGATCCAGTTGCAGCTTCGGTAAATGCCTTACAGGAAAAATTTGGAGAAAATAAAATGTGGGTCAAGCACATGAGAAATATAATTAGATATACAACAACTTTACTTAATTAAGGGTCAATATTTAAAGTTTCAAATATTTTTTTCTTACCTCGACTAAATTATTTAACATCACAAGGCCACATTTGGATAATGTAATGTTTAACTGGTCTTTAGAATAAAAACTTATGGCAGTTTTATATTCTGGTACTTTGTAGTTTTCTTCTTCACTATCTGACTCAACAATGGCCTGTTTTGCTTTCTTTTTCATCTAAAATGATAAATTAAAATTAGACATAAAATTAGACATAAAAAATTGAACATAAAAGAATTTGTTTTTAGGAGTATAACTTATCTGTAAAGTAAAAGCAAACCTCATTACAGAAAGAGCTATGAATTCCATGGGTCATACTGCCGGTGAAATTTCTTGGACATGCCAAGTAATGTCATAAAGCTGAGAGAAGGACATATTAAAGGAAAATAAATTCTATCCAATGTAATAATTTAGAAGAAAGAAAAACTTTGTATTGGTCATGGTAACAGAAACAGAACTAGGGACTAACACAGTCATAGAAACATAGCAGAACAGTGCTGTGTGGCCGGAATCTGTAAGTATTATTTACTTCTTTCTGTATAGTCTAATCTAAAAACTACCAATGAAATTAGTTTATTGAAATCCTTTATCTGGTATAACCCAGAGAATTAAATTAAATCATTTAAATATAATAAGGTAGACATGCCAAGCTAGACTTTTAGCTAATATTATTTTCATTTACTTCAGCTTTTCAAGACAGGGTTCCTCTGTGTAGCCCTGGCTGGCCTGGAACCCATCCTGTAGACAAGGCTAGCCTTGAATTCAGAGATATTTTACCTTACTTTAAGACCCTAAAGATTTGTCTAAAGGTTGAGGTCATCGTTAGGTAGAAACATCTGTAATTAGATAATTCCTTGCTTCACAAGCACAATTTCACCTATTTAAAAGCACTGAGTCTTAGGATTATATAAAATCACAATATATTTAAAGCAAATGACACATAATCTTCTATAGATTGTAGAGAGGAAGGAATAGTAGAGGGGAAGAAAGAAAAAGGAAGGTAGGGGTAAGGGAGAGAGGGAGGAAGTGGGAAAGAAAGAAAAAAGGAGGGCTGAAGGGAAGGAGGGAAAAAAGGAGGAAGGAAGTCAGTCAGTCCACTCACAGAACAAAGGAAATTTGGGATTGACCACAACCTACAAGATCATGGCTGCAGTAAGTTAAGAATGAGATCTCTGTCACTTTGCAGGCCACTGTTTTTACTTTAGGAAAGTCTATTACATTTTTGGTCTCATATGGGGCTGGAGCAATGGCTCAGTGGTTAAATGCACTTGCAGAGGACCTGGGTTTAATTCTTAGCACCCACATGGTATCTCACTGTGACTGTGACTCCAGACCCAGGGATCTGATGACAATTTCTAGTTTCTGTGGACACCAAGGAAGCATATGATGTACAGATATTGATGCAGGCAAAACAACCACTCTTAAACAAACAAACAAATAAGATAAAGTGTATAATGCAGTATGGATAGCTTCAAAAACTTTGGAAAGCTTTTTCTTCTAAACTGTTTTTAAGACTTCAAATATACTTTGATTGAGGCTGTTATAAATGAAGTTATAAATATGCTGGAAACAGAAGACATATAGGAAACTACACTTTACCAACTTTGTTGTAAACTTCAAGAGAATAACATACAGGTACATACCTTGATCCCAAGATTCCATGGTCTAAAATCGTCTGTTTGATCAATTTCTAAAGGTTCTAGTAAAGGTTCCCAAACACCAAACATTTCGTTATAATAGTGAACCTAAAAAGAGAATTTAGTTTTTTTAAATAAAGCATTCTAACTATCTAAAATGATTTTTTAATGATACTGCTCACCTCCATGCCTTTTGACTGTGCTATTTGTTCTATATAACAAATATTTTATATGTCAATCACAGTTTTCTATACATAATCTTTCTATACTTTCCTCACCTGGCTTACCTTTGGAGATGAAATTTTACTTTCACATTTTAGTAAAACAGAATCTCCTTTTCCACTTATGTATTTATACTTGTACACATTTCAGTTATAGGACAACCAACAGGAGTCAGTTCTTTCTTTTTCTACCACAAGGGTCTGGGGAGTTGAATTCTGGTTGTCAGCATGGTGGTAAGTTCCTTTACCCACTGACCCTTCCTGCAGACCTGGGACCTCCTCTAAAGCAGCTTTCCTTAGTGTCATCCTAGACCAAGCAGCAAGTCCATCCATCCATCACATATTACTGACACTTGAAACTTGCCAGTCTACCACCAATAACTAAAATCCCTCCACGGCAGGTACTATATGATTCAAGATGCAGTGTGTTGGTGGTACTGTGGTGAGCTTTCCTGCCTTCCCCAGGATTTCAGTGTTTGAGTGCCCTATACCTTTTGGGTAGCACAGATAAAATCCTCTACAAAATACACATTAATTCTAACCACAATTTGAAAATGTCCAGTGTAGTCAGAATCAGGTACAATTCTATTAGTATATAATTCTGTATCATTTCATGTAAAATTAGAAGCTTTAAAATTTTCACCCTCACTTTTATAAGGTAGACTACGAGGTTGTTTTCTAATAAATATGAAATACGATAATTTTAATTAAGCATCACTGTATATGATTGTATGTGATTTTTCTGTTTCTGCAGCATTGGTATTAGGATTAGTGCTACATACACATTAGGCATACATCCTACTACTGACCTATATTTCCAGCCTCTTCAGTTAATTTTATGAAATGTCCATGGAAACAATTTTATAAAATTTGAGGTAAAATATAATAAGCACTTCACACCTCAAGTACATCCCCAGTAGTGACTTTTTATTTTTATTCTTTTGAGACAGGGTTTCTCTGTGTAGCCTTGGCTGTCCAGGACTTGCTTTATGGACCAGGCTGGCCTTGAACTAACAGAGATGGGCTGCCCGCCTCCCTGAGTGCTAGGATTACAGGCGTGCGCCACTGAGCCCAGCTCCAGCAGTGGCTCTTTAATAATTAAGAGATTACCCAGGTATCATAAATTTAATCTACCCTTTCAAAAAATAAATTAATTTTAGTTCTTAAAAATCAGAAATTTGAATCTCAACAACTATCTATTGATATTTTACTTTAAAAAGATTTCCTTTTTATTTATATGTATATATATTTATATTTTCTTTTTGTTTATTTTATTTATATGTCTTTTTACTTATATGTGTTTGTGTGAATATATGTCATGTGTGTGCCTGTGCCCAAAAAGTTCCAAAAAGAGTGTTAGATTTCCCCAAAGGTGGCAGGGGCAGAGTTGCAGGCAGTTGTGAGCTGCCTGATATGGGTGCTGGGAACAAGACTCTGGTGTCTGGAAAAGCAAGAAACTCCTAACTGCTAGGCTGTCTCCCCAGGCTCCAAAGCACCACCTCTGAAGCTTATAAAAATCCGTTGAAATATATAGCATGGATATGTACTTTAATAGTAAAAGCAATATATATGATATGTATTGTATATATTATATGTATATATAATACATAACATGTTTATAATATCATATATATATATAGATAGATAAAATATCAAGGTCATAAACTTGTAACCTTTCTTCTACAAGATTTAAAGCCAATATCAGTATTTACAGTACACTCAATTTAGATAGTGATACAAGATCCCAGAATATTCTATATGAAGCATCACAAAACCTAAAACAATCCATACATGCTTACCTCTAGCTCAAGCTGACAGTGAAGATTTATTAAAGTACTCCAGTTTTCACTTTCCCCACAAAAGCGTGACTTTGCCAACAGCATTGGCACTGTTCTATGACCGATTCCAGCCTCAAGAACTATAAAAATAGAATCGATATTCAAGTTCAGTGTCTCTCCTTTCAGCATCAATTCATTTGCAGGAGTTACTTTTTCTGTTTCATTTGGTTCTTCAAGAAACCACATTTTTAGACTCTTTGTATCCTTCTTGTCCCATAAATGTGCTATAGAAGAAGTGTTTTCCTCTGGGATGGTTTCCTTAGTTGTGTAAAGTGCTGAAGTAATAGTGATTATGGTATTTATGATAACTGGCGAAACCTAAATGGAAAAACACAATTTAAAAATGGATTATATATGTTTGCTGAATGAACATGAAGAATTAGGGCTGAACTAGGAACGCACTGTAGATAATAGATATAGCACTGGAATTATCTCATTTCTCAACATTATTGTAGTTCCCAACACTGATAAGAACATTTGGTTATTTACTTTAGCCTAGAAGAAACGATGTTAAAGCAAGACTAGGGAAAGCCTGATTTACATAAGTTTGATAAAATACTTTTAAGTCTAGTAAGTCTAGTTACTATTAAACCAATTAAATATGAGTACAGTTATATGTATAAGAGAAATCAACTAGAGAACAGTCATATGTTAATAAAATATAGCATTCATCATAAGTTTACATTAACAGTATTTAATAAACTTAATACATAAACTTCCAAAACTATTCATTGGTGAGCCAGGGGTATAACCTAGGCCTGGTAACTGCTGCACAAGTGCTTTACCAATGAGCTCCACCCTTTCAGAGCCAGCAGGGTGCTTGTTAGATGGGGCTGCACGGGCTGTGCAGGCTGGCTCAGAGCTCAGTGCTCCGTACTTCACACGGGACTGGACTCACGATTCCTATACTTTAGCTTCTTGAGTGGCTAAGACAGACCTATCACCAAATCAACTTTAATGTTTATGTTTTAACTTACCTTCAGTGTAAGAGATTTTACTGATATGTCAATTATTTGTGGATCTGTACCTGTCTGAGTAGCCTGATAAAACAAGTCACAAGGCTGTAAAACCTACAAAATAAAAATCGTTATTAAACTGGATATTTGTGTTAAAATATTTCTGCTTAAAGTCTTTCCTAGTAATAGATAATTATGTTTAAAAAGTAAATAATTATAAACTATATAAAAGTGAATTAACACACTATTCATCATAAAAAAGTATAAACAAAAATATTAGCAATAATACTGATATGACAAGACAAAAAAAAGTAGTCTCCCATACCCCAATTCTGATATTTATTTGAAGAAGTCTAAGAGTTCATAGTGAACACCTGAGATCTGCAATTTACAAAAGTTGGGCATGAGCACACAAGCTGAGTCATATATGTATCGCCAAGAATCAACTGATTTGCAGCATTTTTATCTCATTAGACTACTGGCACCAACTAAGAATAGGGAGGTTTTGCAGTATGCAATGGCAACCTCAGAGAGCTCCCAAATGATCTGTGCATTATATCAACACTGCTATTACCTCATTTCTCAACGTTACTGTAGTTCCCAACATTGATAAGAACATTTGGTTATTTACTCTAGCCTAGAAGAAACGATGTTAAAGCAAGTCTAGGTAAAGCCTGATTTGGTAAGGAACTGAAGCCTCCTATCAACAGCTAAGCAAGTGAGTTCAGAGGCAGATCCTTTGTTCCAAGCGACACTTAAGAAAAATAATACCCTAAAGATAGCTTTCCTGTAATTATAGGAGATATTAAGCTTAGACTACTCATATCTGACCCTAGATATCTTCATGTTCTATTCCTCTAAGACATATGCAGAATTTTCCCTGTATTTATTTTCTGAGGATTCATTCCTAACAGCTAAATAGCACAGCATCCTCATATTTGCTCTGCTGATAAGAATAGGTATCCCTTATTTCTTTCTGAAATTCACTATGTAATCTTTGGTTTCTTTTTTTCCTGATATGTACTAAGTTTAATTTATATAGGGAACATTGGTAAGACTATTCAAAATCCTGAGGAGTAATGTGGCTAATATCAGCAATATATATATTCTGTGAATGAAAATTCCAAAAGAAGCTGTGTCTGTAGAGATTGATGGACTGGTTAGAATTTCAGTGGTCTGGAGGGATTAGAATGTTGCTGGTCCAAAGACTAATCGGCTTATCTTGGGCTGGTTCTAACCCTCCAGAACAGCTATTCTCTGCCCACCTCTGTGTCTTAAATAACATCTTGTAAATAATAAAAACCTTTGGAACCTATTAACACAGCAGATCATTAGCTTCCACTAACCCCGAAGCTAAGAATGTCATCAGGAACTTCTTGGGTCTACAGAAAATCTTCCCTTCTCTTGTAACCACCTCTCTAATGTACCCATCAATGTATTTTTAACTGGCCTTGATTTACAACTTTCTTTTTCCAAAACCCAAAAGTTTACAAAACTGCTTCCATGTTAGAACGTGGAATTTGGGATAACCTAAATATGTGCTTTTAAACTCTGATCACTCAAAAAATGGCTCCAGATAAACTATCTCTTATTTTCTTTGAGAGCTGTGGGGTTTTATAGAGGAATTTTAATCCAGCAACATGGCTGCTCTGACAAAAGACCATATCCAAAAATATGATCTGGCTGGCATATAGACGTGACCTTAGTATACACCTTTAATCCCAAACAATAAAAGTAAGGTTAGATTATAGAAGAAAGCACATTGAAAGTGACATTTTAATGAAGGGCAGACAAAGTGATGAATCCGAGAAAGATCTGGCAGAATGAGTCAGAGAAAGGATATGCCCGACTCTCATGAGAACAGCTCAGGAAAGACTCGAGAGAGCACAGAAGGTAGAGAGAGAGTAGAGAAAACTATACAGAAGACTGTAGTAGTAGTAGTAGTAGGCAGCTGTGCGTGTGGAAGTTTTACCTGGACTCACAGCCAGAGGATTAGAACATATTGCCAGAGTTAGTTTGAGGCCAAGCAGGGGAATTCAATCCAAATCCAAAAGAGAAGTCAGATTGAACCTAGAGAGGAGTTTGGGCCAGAAAAACTCAGTTGCACCAGCCAGAGGGAGTTCAGAAAAAGGTAAAAAGGGTGAGTTTATTCAACAATAAGTTTTGGAGGCTGAAACATTCTAGGCCTCAGTTACTAGAGAGCTTGGAAGCTAAAGCCTTCAAGGTTCAGGTTTACAGAAGATTAGATTGTGCAGAGGCTAGAAGCTTCCAGACCTAGCCTATGGATAGCTAGAACAGAGAAAGAAATTTTCTGGGCTTAGCCCAAGCAGTATATTCATATAGCTTGGGTATGGCTCTCATATAATCTCCTCATCTGAGAAAATAAAAACATTTAATATCTGGACCCCATCATTTACAGAAGTTTTGGTTTTAGTTTTTGTGTATCGACAACTCCCATAAACATCATTTGACTCTAAGAATTTTAGAGGTTTAAGTGCATAATGCTATCACATTTTTACTGTCAAGGTACCTAGGCAGCACATGTTATCATATGTCAATAGATAAGAAGTGTGTGTATACACACACACACACACACACCAACATTTAAAAATGCTTAATGAAGCTCTTGCTATGTGGAACCATTTATTTTACATCACTAAACATTTATCATACTATTTGTTCCCTAGAAAAAGAGGTGTGAAAGGCCAATGATAAGAAAAGTTCAAACTGCAATGCACGAAGAAAAACTATAAGCATGTTAGACTCACTAAATAATTCTGGAATTATAAATGAACTACCTTTTTCCTAACTATGGCAAGCAGAATTATAACCACTAGGCTCTTTAATAGTCATATCTCTCCCAAGTGATACTTCACCCTCTCCAAAGTTTCCTAAGGATCTCATTCTAACACATTTCAAGCCCAAAAACTCTTCATGTATCTAATTTGATATCTCATTATACTTCTCCAGCTGTACCTTCCATCTATTCGAAATACAAAATCTCAGTTATCTTTTACCAACTTAAAAGTCTAGAACTAGGCATACATGTTGGTAAGATTCCTGAATGTAATCAGTTAGGTGTGACTGTGGGGAAGAACTCTTCTTTAAAGAACTGTAAAACTAAGAATGGGTGATGTGCTTGGCTATGGCAACATACAATGGTAGAAAGGTGCACAGGATGACAGTTACAAGCTGTTCAGCTCAAAGCAACTCTTAAATCAATCCTAGCAAACAAATTTTTTGACTCAAATTCTAATCCTAGGAATAATTCCTTGCATCTCTCTGTTCCACTCTCTAAGTCATCCTCCATTCCCTTTTATTGAGAGGTAAGGTAAACCATCAATGAAATTATGATGATTCAAAGAGTCTCCCTTCTTTTTGTACCATCATCTCCTGTCAAAAGTGGCGGTACTTTGGTTAATCTAAACAGGAATCTTAAAAGCCTGGGGTATTCCATGAAGACTTACTCCATTAGTTTAAAAGTCTCATCCACTGATCTTTTCCAGAAAATGCAAAGCTGAATAAGGGTGACATTATATGCTTCTAGAAGACTTTAATAGATTAAGATGTGCAACATACCCAAAAAGATTAGAGTGAGAAATTCAGGACAGGAAAGTAGGTTGTTAGGTTCTGAGCATTTCTGATAAGAGGATCAACAGTCCTCTTGAGTATTATCTACCACTTGAGACATAGGGGAACTGACTAACAGAGGGAATCTTCCAGCCCCAAAATACCCTTTCCACCATCTAAAATACCCAAGCTCCCTTTCCCCAACATGTACCCTGATACATTCACAGTCTCCACCCTGCAGAGGGATGTCAGCCCTTCAGCTGTTCTGAGTAAAGTATAGCTATGTTTGTGAAGAAGCCTATCAGCCTCTTTTACTTCCTTCCCATTACCTCCAACAACACACTCTAACGTAATCAAGGCATTATTTGTGTGTCTTAACATTATTGATCATTTCATCTTTGTGAGTTTTTAGCAAAAGATTACAGTCATGCAGTCATTTCTCTACACTGTATCTTTACACTCTGGGCATCCATTTATGATTTTCAGCCATTTTACCATTTGGAAAGTCATTGAGTCCTGGTTCTGTTTAAATTTTCTAATTCCCTTTCTCCTTCCTAGCATTTTGCTATTCATATAAAGAAATCAGGAAACTTGGCCATTTTCCTATTTATATATACAAGAAGTTTATCACAATTTCCACTTTCTAAGTAACAAAAGAAAAAAATTGCAAGTTTTCTGTCATCAAGTACATCTTCCCTCAACTTTCCTATACAATGTTTTTTAAATACTATTTTGTAGGGAGGGGTAGTGTTCGGGTAATATTTCTACCAAAATTGTTTTTTGCCTTAGCAGTAACCGTCATTATCATATTCCTAGAAAGAGAAGGAAGACAGGCACCTTGTTAACAGCAGTCTATTATATATCCTAATTTTTAAAATTTAAGATTAACACTCTGTAAAGTAAGTTTATCTATAATTCATTTATTGATTGGATGAGTAAGGAGTAAGAATGCAATGTTAGAATCCATATGCAGTTTAGATCGCAGTATTTGCAGAAGCCCTTCCCCTCTCACTGATACTAGATTGGTTCACAACTGTTGTATAAACATATACGGATCTGATCTTGAGCCCACTGAATCAACCCATAAGCAGGGCTGATTTAAGATCCAAGCTTTTGTCTCAGGTCATGAGTGTGAGGACTATCTAGTCATAGCCCTTCTTCCTATCTGTCTTATACAAGGGAGTCTGTCTAACTCAAGGCTTTACAGCTGTATCCATGCCAGAAAGTACATGGTGAATGTGAGTAGAAGTACAAAAAAAAATTATGTTATAATCTCAAGAGAATTGAGTATGAACTCCATTTTCTATTTTCCCTTTTTTCTTAGTGATGAGCCACCTAGACCTAAGAACTACAGACACAGCCAATTTTAGATCATAACCAATAAATTGACTTTACGTAAGATTAGCTGTGTATGGTAGTAATTCCAGCACTCAGGCAGGTGAAGCAGAAGACCTGTGAATTCAATATCAGCCTCGCTATGTTGTAAGATCCTAAAATAAGCTTCTATTTTTAGTTGATAATATAAGGAATATTTATGCTTTCATTCTTCCTATAGCAGCCTAACCATTTCACGAGTATATTTATGATTACTAAGAGTTGTTGAAAAGTTTTGAAGACAAAGAGAAACAGGCCAGTGTTAGTATTTGCCTAGTATTTAAATTTAATTTCCAACACTGGAAACCAAATAATGTAATGTTAAGAGTAAAATTCAAGTATCAAGTATGTAAAAGCTAATGGCAGAAAGATGGAGTAAGTTATAAATAAAAACACATAATTTGAGAAATCAAAATAATAAAACTGAAACACAATACACTAAAAAATAATACAAAGTCTTAAAGGTAAAACAGCATTTTCAAACTGACAGAACATCAAAGCAAAATGATATTTCAAAGTGTAAGGATGAAGCTAATGCTTAGCATATTCTTCTAAAAGATCATCTAGGAAAATAAAATAGCACTCTAAGTTTTGCCCTCCTTTCAGGAAGAAAGCTAGTGCTGCCATCAACAAGATTAGAAAAAAAGATGGTAATCACATTCTGAAGAGGTTACAGTAATCCCTAAATAACTTGCAACTAAGTAGGCGATTAGATAATAAACTCACAGTGGTAACTTTGCCCTTTCTCTTGACAGGTAGAAATGGGCATGCTCTGACTTGGAGATCTTTAATGGCAGCAGTCATTGTATTGTTTTCAGGTTCATCTTTGTAGCAAATTTCACACTGCATTGTAATGACTAAGGCAGGGGCATCATTTGTTGTCATGTCAGCCACAAATACAATCTCGGGGTTTTTAATAAGAATATTCACTTCCGACTTCCCTAATTCCTGTACAGGTGCTAAAATAGAAATAATCACATTTTTATTACACATATTACTTATGAAGAATTTATGAGGAACAGTTTGTTACTTCATTCAATGTGAAAAATGTCATCCACCCAAAGGTAATTACTATGTATTTCTTTCTGAGATGGGCATTACTCCCTCAAATCACCCATCCCAAAGGCATTCATTATGTATTTATTTTTGAGATAGGTATTATTCTCCCCCCAACCCCTCCTCAAAGGACTGGATGTAGAATTGGCTTTGAATATGCTATGCACGTTTCACCCTCAAACCTCCATTTACTTACAGAGATATGAATTAGAGTATGGGAAAAAGTCTCTACTATTTAATGGGAGAAATGGATCTAAATCAAATTTCCAATCTCAACACGCTTTCAACTATATCATAATGAATATGTAAAAGATAACAGAAAAACTATATACTAAGAGCTAGACATGATTATGAAAGTTAATGAGTACTTTATATTAAAACGCTATGTTTAATTTTAAAGAACAATTGGTTCATTATCTTTCCTGCTTGTTACTGACTTCAGAGAACAATTACTTAAATCAGATCATCCTGAGTGAGGTATCCCAGGAGCAGAAAGACACACATGGTATATATTCACTTATAAGTGGATATTAAACATATAATATAGGATAAACACACTAAAATATGTACATCTAAAGAAGGTAAGCAAGGAGGAGGACCCTGGGTAAGATGATCAATCCTCACTCAGAAAGGCAAACGGGATAGATACCGGAAGAGGGAGAAAACAGGGAACAGGACAGGGCCTACCACAGAGGGCCTCTGAAAGACCTACCCAGCAGGGTATTGAAATAGATGCTGACACTCATAGCCAAACTTTGGGCAGAGTGCAGAGAATCTTATTAAAGAAGGGGGAAATGAAAGATGTGGAGGGGACAGTAGCTTCACAAGGAGAGCAACAAAATTAAAAATACTGGGCACAGGGGTCTTTTGTGATACTGATACTCCAACCAAGGACTATAATGGAGATAACTTAGAACCCCTGCACAGATGTGGTCTATGGCAGCTCAGTGTCCAAGTGGGTTCCCTAGTAAGGGCAACAGGGGTTGTCTCTGACATGAACTCAGTGGCTGGCCCTTTGATCACCTCCCCCTAAGCGAGGGGTGAGGGGCAGCCTTACCAGGCTACAGAGGAAGACAATGCAACCAGTCCTGATGAGACCTGATAGGCTAGGGTCAGATAGAAGGGGAAGAGGCTTGGGGAGGGGCATGGGAGGAGATGAGGGAGAGAGGGTGGTACTGGGAGGGGAAGAAGGAGGGGGCTACAGCTGGTATACAAAATGAATAAACTGCAATTAATATAAAAAATTTAATTAGAAGAAAAAATAGATTTTTAATGTATTAAAGTGTCTACTCTGATCACTGAAAAAACTATTCAGGGTAACTATAGTTGCGGCAATGCAGACATTAAAATTTTCACTTGGAAACTAACCTTCTCTAGCAGTCCATGTTTGAACACTGGTTTCTAAAGCCATACTAGTCGTATAGGCATCAAAAAAGACATGTGCAACAGTCATCAGAAACTCCACACTTGCACAAATATACATTTCTTGGAGAACTGCATCAGTCACACAATTATCTCTGAATCTTCTATATTTTATGTGCACCATGTCCTTTTTCTCAAACCCAAGGGTGAGTCCTATCATTCTGAAAAACAAAACGACAATTTGTATGTATGGGTGATTTAAAAATAACCAAACATACCAATAAAGCTTGATGACCTCTCTATGCTTTTATTGACAGCAAACAAATACTCTGAGAGGATGTACCTTGGGAATAATGAATTTATAAAACCTTTGGGATATAACTGTTTCACAATGGGGAAAAAAAATCTAAGAAAATATCAGAGTTCTAAATATCAGTTAATCTTTTCTTCAAGATTTCATGCATTTCCCATCTAACTGCACTATTTATTTCTATGTTTTTAATAAATCCATCAACATTTCAAATGTGAACAGGCAGCATGATGTACTGCACTAAAGTTCTCAAGACTGCTCATGAGTACCATGGAGTGGAAGGCAATGTCTGAGGACGAGCTCTATAAGAATGAAGCAATTTTTCCTCAATAGCTCAAAATTATAATACATACCTAGGAGTGGCTTTTATGACATGAGGCCTTTTATCATCTAAAATACAGTTTTTTAATGAGAAAGAAAAGAATGTAGAATCATCTGTGTACACTTTTAAACTACTTATAATATTCTCCAATTTAAATTCAGCAAGTTTTAGAGAAGGATCACGAACATCTGAAAAGGGGGCCTGTGGAAAAGAAATTCACATTAAAATTATACAGAAACATAAAGTATACTTTATGATATGGCTATCTACAAGTTATGACAGTGGCCTACATGAAATATAAAATTCTCTATGTTGTTTCTCTTTTAATTTTCATTTGCTATTATTACTACTACTATTACTGGTAGCTGACAGAGGGTCTCCTGCACAGCTCTGTCTGGAACTTCCTTGAGCTCTCACAAATCTGCCTACTTCTGCTTCCCATGTGCTGAGATGACAGGCGTGTGCCCCCAGACCCCACCCTTCTCTTTAATTCTTTTCTCAATGCTAGGCTCTGAACCTGGCTGTGCACGTAAATGACTCTACTGCTCAACACTGTCAGCTCCAAATTCTCTATTTTCAAAGGGCAAGCCAAAGAAAAGGTCAAAAATGATGTATGTACTACTTTCAAATTTTGTTTTTCATATTTTTTGTTATATGAATGATAACTCATTTAAAATGAAAATGTTTGAAATAATTATTTAAAATATTATTCAGAGGTACATACACTATAAAATACACAAAAATATTAACTT
The DNA here is from genome assembly GCA_028658305.1 of Pachyuromys duprasi. NCBI lineage: Eukaryota > Metazoa > Chordata > Mammalia > Rodentia > Muridae > Pachyuromys > Pachyuromys duprasi. The sequence continues at coordinate 31,168,898 of CM053762.1, forward strand.
TATTTGATAGTTATATACTTTTAATTTACATGATTTCTCAACAAATATAAACATTCTTCAACTTACCTGCTCAGGCCCTGGGCTGTAGAGTGCCATGGTGAGGTAGTCAGTTCTGAAGCTCACATTCAGTGTGGTGCTGACGTGAGAGGCCTGTGGATGCACCTCCACCACGGCCGCGGTCACCACAGCGGTCACTGCAAAATTACCAATTTGGAGTAAGAGAAAACAACTACAAGAACATGCCATTAAAGCACCCTTGACACCTACCAAATTATTAATTACATGGGAGTAATAAAATGATATTCAAGAAAATTAAAAAGGTTAGAAATTCAGATATGGAACCCTGGATTAACATTCTTCCATAATAACTAGAGAGAAAAAAATTAAACACACAGAGCTTCTGTTTTCATTTGGGAGATTACAATCCTACTTTCATAAATCTGGAATCAAGAACATGAGGCTCATTTTAAAGGTTAAATACAAGAGCTGGAAAGATGGCTCAATTTTATTAGTCTTTTGTAAAATATTTTAATAGTGTAATACAAACTACAGTAGGATTAGGAGTAAATATTAGATGCGAGTAACTTTATGTAGCATAGACGAAATGTACAAATGACAAAAATTATTATTTTATGTCTCTTGGCAATCTCCTTGTAAAATACCTGTTTGTTTGCTGGCCTGCTCTCATTTGCATTCAGTGCATCACTTCTTTTTCACTCATAATACACTATTTTGTTTATCTTTGCTTCTTTCATGGCTGTGTTTTTCCTGGGTTATTTCATTTTGAGCGATTTTTTTATTTCATATTTAATAATAAAGGATGAGGGTGATTATCCTCCCCAGTGAGGATGGCTTTTCATGTTATATTGACATTTGTGTAGGATTCTGAGTACTAAAGCTGTGAAATATTTCAGGGCTTTGGAGAAGCAGGCATTATAAATTATCATATTTCACTTTAAGGGAGGCAGATTTGTGATCACCTATTAAAGTTAAAATGAGGATATAATTTTATTTTTGAGCCTCAGAATCACCCTAGTACACTAACTAAACCCACTCTCCATGTGCTGGTGCTACACTCAGAACCAACCGTATTCACACAGCACCTTGGCACCAACACTAATATGATTTCTTTTATTATTTTTCATCCATCCAACTGCCCAACCGTAGTGGTCTCAATAGGTATAGCCCCAACAGATTCAGGTGTTTGAATACTCTGCCCAAAAAGATTAGTGCTATTAAGAGGTATGGCCTTGATGGAGTATGTGTGGCCTTACTGGAGGAAATGTGTCACTGTAGGGGCCTGGCTTTGTGATCTCCTATGCTCAAGCAACTCCCACTGTGACACACAGTCTCAGCACCCTTGGCTCATCCAGCACCATGTCTGCCTGCATACTGCCATGTTCCCCACCATGATGATAATGCGCTAAACCTCTGAAACTTTATGCCAGTCCCAATTAAATGTTTTCCTTGATTAGAGTTGCCATGGTCATAGTGTCTCTTCACAGCCATAAAACCCAAACCAAGTTGCCAACTTTTGTTAAAATCCATCATGTGCTTAGTCCATTGTCACACGTCTAAGATTTTGTTATTCCTAAAATATCAATATATAACAAGTATTAAATATACTACAAACTGAAAATAAGGACTTAAGAAAAATAAGAATTCTAAGAATTTTGTCATGAAGAACTTTGATTCCATACATATAAAATCAGCAGAATGACTAAAAACAGATCATTTAAAATTGCCAAACTGAGACTAGCTAATTTGAGAATTATTAAGTCCTCTTTACCAAGACCTAAAGAAACAAAAGTTGGGGGACAGAGAGACAATAGACAAGAAAAAGGAAAGAAGCCTGAGAAAAGGCCAGGCTACACACACACCTCCCGACTGGCAGGAAACACTGGTGGTTCCACTAGTCCCGATCTCCTGGTCTTTACTTAGAGAAGTTGAGGCATTAACATCTTTTCCATACCATATATTGCCATGCAATGTTTGAAAGATGGTTGTTAAATCTTCTTGACTTAGAATGAACTGTTAAAAAACAAAGTAAGATTCTTACAAAAAGAAAATATAGACATAAAAGAAAGAAGACTGCTTTAAAAATATTTTATGTATATGGGTGTTTTGTCTGTATAACACATACACGCCTAGCTCTGGCAGAAGAGAGAAATGAGCATTGGGTCCCCTGGAACTAGAGTTACAATCATTTATAATCTACCATGTGGGTGCTGGGAATTTCTAGGTCCTCTGGTAGAGTAGCCAATATTCTTAACACTGAGACATCTCTCTTATCCCCAAGATTTTTTTTAACAGTTTTATGTCCTGAACTCACAAAAGAAAGATGAATACTGGTTTTTCCAAAAACCAATTTTTAAGGCTGTATACCAAGTGATAATTAGTAGCTTACAAAATACAGATTTTTATCAGTTCTAACAATGAATTATTTATCATGGATATACTATACAATTCAGTCATTTTTTTCCTATTTCTTTTTTTTTTTTAAATGTAATTTATTTATTTTTATATTAATCACAGGTTAGGTACTTTGCATCCCAGGTGTAGGCCCCTCCCTCAATCCCTCCCACTCTCCCCATCCCTCCCTCTTCTCCTCCCCGCCTCCTCCAAGTCCACCAACAGAGGAGGACCTCCTCCCCTTCCATCCGACCCCAGTTCATCCTGTCTCCTCAGGGCTGGCTGCAATGTCCTCCCCTGAGATCTAGCCAGGCTGTTACTCCCTGGCGTGTATGGGGGAGGGTCACAGAGCCAGCCATCGAGTTCATGACTGA
>CM053762.1:31171783-31217400 GCA_028658305.1 Pachyuromys duprasi
TTATTATTATTTCCTGCCCTCTGCCGAAGGCTTGGTTGTGAGTCTTAATATCTGCTTTGATACATTGCTATATTGATTCTTTCAGAGGCCCTCTTTGGTATGTTCCTGTCCTGTTGCTTGTTTTCTCCTCCATTCAATGTCCATCCCATTTGTTCATCTAAACGAGCACTGATCATACCAACCTGGGTCCTCCTTCTTATATATCTTCTCTAGGTGTGTAGATTTCAGCATGACCTTCCTATCCTATAGGTCTATATAAGTTGAGTATATACCATATGTTTCTTTCTGCTTTGGGGATACCTCACTTAGGATGATCATTTCCAGGTCCCACCATTTGCCTGCGAATTTCATGATTTCCTCCTTTTTAATTGCTGAGTAGTATTCCATTGTGTAAAAGTACCACAATTTCTGTATCCATTCCTCAACTGAGGGACATCTGGGTTGTTTCCAGGTTCTGGCTATTACAAATAAAGGAGCTACGAACATAGTTGATGAAATGGCCTTGTGTACTTGAGCATCTTTTGAATATATGCCTAAGAGTGGTATAGCTGGGTCTTGAGGAATCACTATTCCTAATTGTCTAAGAAAGCGCCAAATACAATTCAGTCATTTTAAAATGAGCTTTCATCTTTATGCAGCCATCTAACTATTTAGACTTTGATTTTGATTAGGAGGCACATCATTATAAAATTACATAAGAAAGAAATGTTTGTGTAATGAAAATGGTTTACAATATGACTTATATGAATTATTTTATTTGTTCTTCACAAAAGTCATACATATGAAGAATGCAATCCTGATTTTATAAGAAGCTGTAGTAAATGGGTAAGACACCTTTACAAATAATTAAGAACTAATTCAACAAGTTAATTTTAAATTCTTTGTTTTGGACATAGCATCAAACCAAGAGTAAATAAAATTTTAAGCTGTATGACAGATAATTATGCATCATGTTAACTCTGTCATAGTATGTAGTTAGATATTTTGTCAAACACTACTCAATATGTTTCTATAAAGGTTTTTTTAAAGGGTTAGGTTAATGTTTAATTCAAAAATGAATAAGAAAATTAAATTACCTTCTACAATGTCAGTGGGCCTCATCTAATCAACTGGTGTCTTGGTCACTGTTCTATTGCTGTGAAGAGATACCATGACCAAGGCGACTCTTACAAGGAAAGACTTTAATTGGTGGCTTGCTTTATAGCTTCACAAGTTTAGTCCATTATCACGGCAGGGAACACGGAGGCAAGCATGTGCTGGAGCAGTAGCTGAGAACTACATCCCGATCAGCAGGCCAAGAGAGACTATATCTGGGGCATGGGCTTTTGAAAAAAGAGGCCTACTCCCAGTAACACTTCTGCCAACAAGGCCTCTCCTCCTAATCTTTCTAACCCCTTCAAAGAGCTCTATGCCCTGGTGATTAAGCATTCAAATATATGAGCCCACAGGGACCATTCTTAAAAAGCCACCACAGGAGGCATTTGCTTACAAAAAGCCTGATCTCCCCCAAACGAGAATTCTGCTAACAAGACTGCTTTAAAAAAATTTTTTTATTACAATTTATTCACTTTGTATCCCAGTTGTAGCCCCCTCCGCCCTCCTCCCAATCCTCCCCACCCTCCCTCTTCTCCTTTATGCCCCTCCCCCAGTCTACTGATATGGGATGTCCCTTCTATCTGACCTTAGCATATCAGGTCTCATCAGGACTGGTTGCAGTGTTTTCCTCTGTGGCCTAGTAAGACTGCTCCCCCTTCAGGGAGTGGTAATCAAAGAGCCAGCCACTGAGTTCATGTCAGAGACAGTCCCTACTCCCCTTACTAGGAAACCCACTTGCACACTGCTCTGCCAGGAGCTACATCTGTGTGGGAGATCTAGGTTATCTCTATGCAAGGTCCCTGGTTGGAGTATCAGTATCACAAAAGACCCCTGAGCCCAGAATTTTTGGTTCTGTTGCTCTCCTTGTGGTGCTCTTGTCTCCTCCAGGTCTTACTACCTCCCCCTTCTTTCATAAGATTCCCTACACTCTGCCCAAAGTTTGGCTATGAGTCTCAGCATCTGTTTCAATACACTGCTGGGTAGAGTCTTTTAGAGGCCCTCTGTGGTAGGCTCCTGTCCTGTTCCCTGTTTTCTCCCTCTTCTAATGTCTATCCCGTTTGCCTTTCTGAACAATGATTGATCATCTTACCCACATGCTGGAGAGGATGTGGAGAAAGGGGAACCCTCCCCCATTGCTGGTGTGAATGTAAACATGTACAACCACTTTGGAAATCAATCTAGTGCTTTCTCAGAAAATTAGGAATAGTGCTATTTCAAGATCCAGTTATATCACTCCTAGGCATATATCCAAAAGATGCTCAAGTATACAGCAAGGACATTTGCTCAACCATGTTCATAGCAGTTTTATTTATAACAGCCAGAAGCTAGAAACAACCTAGACGGCCCTCAGTTGAGGAATGGATACAGAAATTGTGGTACAGTTACACAATGGAATACTACTCAGCAATTAAAAACAAGGAAATCATGAAATCTGCAGACAAATGGTGGGAACTAGAAAAGATCATCCTGAGTGAGGTATCCCAGAAGCACAAAGACACACATGGTACATCCTCACTTTTAAGTGGGAACTAGACCTATAAGATAGGATTAGCATACTGAAATCTGTACTCCTAGAGAAGCTAAGCGAGGAGGACCCGGGTAAGATGACAAGAGTGCTTTATGACTGCTGAAACATCTACTTTCCCTGTTTAGCTGTCCTAGAGATTTAGCTTACCAATTTTGAACTCCCTAGCTATGATCTCAACTCCCTGCACTAATACTTTAATTCAAACAGTATTTCCTGACTCACACATAGTTTTGTATTGTTTCTGTTTCTCTGAAGACCTGCAATTAATATGAAAACACAATGTAAAAAGAATCTGCAAGTTGAGTCTGAAGGGGATAAATATACATACATATAACTTTTGATTGTTTTGTTTTTAAGACAAGGTCTCTCATTGAACCTGGAGCTCACCGGAATCTACCTGTCTCAGAGCTGAGATTACATCCACTTTCAATATGGTTGCCAGGGCTCATTTCAATTTGATGAATTTAATTAAGACAGATTTCTTAACTACTTTTTCCTCACATATGTATCTGTCAAATGTTTAAGTTCTGACTTTAAATGGGATAATTTTAACCTCACAAAATTTAACTGTTATTTGCATTTGACTTTTATACTTCAAAGATATAATATACATTTAAAGATGTCCACATATAACTATTTATACTATCTGTGCCTGCAAACTTGCACTCCTTTTTCATCTGTAACACCTAATTTGTGATTACTATGAAACAAGAATTGAACCTAGTTTAATCACAAACTACATCTCTTAATGTGTATAGTCTATTAAATGTCCATGTGATACTGATTTAAATCATCATTTTATATTCTTATGAAGCAGTCAGATACAAATATTGGAAGGACTGTAAAGATTGTAGGATTGCTGACCTGTGGCTCAAACTTGTGAGAGTAAGCTCTTTTTGAGTACAACCCTAAAAAATACTACATGTTAAAAACTAGCAAATTGAACTAACTGGTATGCAGAGATTACATTAACAGAGTCAGTTCTATTTTCTGACATTCAAGATTCAAGGGGTAGTGATCTAAATATATCTGTTCGCGAGTGTACTACAACAGTGGCTAACCATTCTGGCTAATCAGGGCAGAGGGAAGATACAGTGTGATTAATTTTGTGTGCCTGGTCTTTTAAAGGATTGCTATGCCCTTCAGTGTTTGTTTGCTTCTGTACTTCTGGCAACAGGAGAGGATATAAAAAAGGCAGCAGAGGTCGGGAGAGATTGATTAGGACTGGAATAAGATTGGAGTAAGGTCAGAGAAGAATAGGAACAGAGAATAGGGTTAGAGAAGTCAATCGGTGCAGGAAAAAAGAAGACTGATTAGGACTAGAGAAGAAAAGAGACTGAACAAATTAAAAATAAGATACAGTTGAACATGAATTGGGCTAGCAGAGTGAGAAGAGAAGACAGTTGGTACAGTTGAGCCAGGAGGCTGAGCTGAGCCAGAGAAAGATATTGTTAGGAGACAATTAGGAGAAGAACCCACACAAAGCAGCAAAGAAAGAAAAAACACAAAAAACTACAGAAAACTCTACTTCTGCATGAGTCCCTTCCAGAGGAGAACCAGTTATGCAACATCCTACAAGGAAAGAGTAACTGAAATCAGTAATTCTACTGCTCCACAAAAACCTGCTTATAATTGATCCAGGAACATAGGATTTCTCCCCCATGGTTAAGTGACATTTTACTTATAAGCTTCTCTCTGTTGTCTTACCTACATAGAGACTTAATATTTACCTTTAAGAGAAAACTTCTCTCTTCAACCACCTAAGTTAAAACACCCATAAAGATCTTAACAATTTTAGTTGCCATGTTTTAAGATCTGAATATAATTCTGACTTAAAAGTAAAAATTTTCTAAAATGTTTTTCTGAATAAAAACTTCTATACAGATAAACAGAAAGTAAAGTAAAAAAACAAACAAACACTGAAGAGCGTATGTTGCTATCACTTTAGCAAAACATGCAACAGTTTTGATTTCCATCTGTTCAACAGGAAAAAATATGAATTTATGGCTATTCTATTACAGTGAAGCAGTGTCAACCAATTACTAAGTAAAGTGGTACATGAGGTAGTCTATCTTTAACCTCATTATTCTAGAATTCTCTCTCTGCACACACACACACACACACTTTGATAAATCATTTCATCTTTCACAATAGAGTTAAGTATCACTAATGACTCCTCAATTTATTTTGCCAGCCTAGACCTTCCCATAAACTTCTGACTAATATACCTATCAACTGGAATTTATTTCAAACTACAATGTTCTTTAATTAAATGTCTATTTTTTCTAGGTGCATGATACTTACATATATAGATACATGTGCATATGTATCTACTGAGGCCCAAAGTTATGTTAGGTGTTGTTCTCTTTGTTTATTGAGTTTAGGGTCTCTCAAATAAACACAGATCTTGCCAATCACACAGCCAGTTTGCCCCAAGAGTCCGATCTGTACCCCCTTAGTGCTGAAATTTCAGGTGGCCACAGTGCTTACCCAGCCTCTTTTTACACTGGATCTCACAGTTACATGACAAGTGCTTCCCCCACGGAGTTGTTTCCCCAGCCTTCTTCACTCTCTTCTTCTTCACTTCCTTGCTATAAACTACATATCTTAAACCACCTTCACCACCTCGTAACGACAGACACATCCTAGGATTTTCTGTCACAGTATCTTTTGTAAAAATACTACATGTTAAAAACTAGCAAATTGAACTAACTGGTATGCTGACATTACATTAACAGAGTCAGTTCAGAGTCAGTAACAGAGTCAGCATAAAGGTTAGCACACAGCAAGCACTCAAATATCTGATAGACAATGAACAAAGAACATTAAATGAATTCTGGCTTATAAGTTACAATTTTAATTCCAGCCAACCTGATTATTCTTAAATTCTATGAAGGACATTTATGTTCCCAAGATAATACTATTCAAACCTAACAGAAATCAAAAGCAGTGAAAACATTACCTCCATGGGTTTTAGCTGAGCTTTTACATTAAAGCAAGGAACTTCCTTGTACCACTCCCAGGATAAGTTTCTTTCAACAATCACTTCCAGATTCAAAGGCAGAAGCAGATCCAGCACTTCTTGATATGCATCATTCATAAACTGAGACCTATTGGAAAAATATATTGTTTTGGATTGTTTTGTATACATTCAGGAAGAAAAACAAACAGTCTGATTAATTTTAAGGTATTGCTCTTCATTAAATAGGAGATATTGGCAACTTTTTTTATATATACACTTATATTTCAATGAGATGTTCCAGCTAACTAGAAACCTGGGTGACTTTCTCTAAAGTAAACTGTTGTATATCATAGAGAAGTTAAGACTTAAAAATAGTATTTTTTATAAACAGTGAAAGGTCAAAGCCACTAAGTGGTGTAGAACTGCTTCTATAAAATCAGCAAATACAAACGGCCTCATTATAAAATATTTACAGTAATGTACATGTGGCAGAAGACCACATCGCTTTATAAAAAACTGAACCACATAAAATCTGTCTATGGATCTAAACAGTTGACTATGTACAATTTCATATAAAGATGCACCACATTTGCCTTTCTAGATGGTTATTACAGCAAAACTGAAAAGGATGAAGTCAGTGAATTTCTTCAAGGACATTGTAACTGACCACCGAAGCTTTCTTTGGATCTTCAAGTGACAATAATGGTCACACCCAATAATATTCTTTATATTTTAAATAATTATCTAATTAGCTTCAAATCTTTAAACTAGGGTAAAAAGACATGACTTCAATTTTTAGCTATCAGTTCAGCAATATGAAAACATGGGTGTAATTAGAGATCACTCAGAATACCTGTATGAAACCGTTTCATAAACTGACATGAACTCAATGGCGGGCTCTTTGACCTTCCCCCTCCCCCAGGGAGAAGCGGCCCTGCCAGGCCATGGAGGACTTTGCAGCCAGTCCTGAGGATACATGATAGACTGGGGTCAGATGAAAGGGGAGGAGGTGGACTTGGAAAGGGGCAGGGAGATGAGTAGAGTAGGATTAGGAGGGAATGAAGGAGTGGGATACAGCTGGGACATAGAGTTAATAAACTAACTAATATTTAAAAAAAATAAAATAAAATAAAAACAGACTATAGCATAAAGCCACATTTAAGTAAGTATGCATGCTAGAAATATCCATTTAATGGCAATGAGTAAAGTCATCTAAACCCCATAGAGAAATGCATAATACATACAGACAGGAAACTTAAATGGTAATGCATTATACAGTAAGTTATTTAATTAGCTTTATGTTAAAAATGGTTGTTTTCATAAGAATAAAAACTTCATAATTATCTCTGGATAAATTTGTTCTCTTTGAAAGAAACATAATTGCTATGTCAAAAATTTACTTCCTTGAGAAGAAATTTTATTCCTAGTTACTACTCAATAACTTCTCTTATAAACCCACACAAATACCTGGAACTTTTTCTATCATTATATTTGATACATAGCAATAGTACACAATTCTGTATTAAAAATCTATTTATATATGTGTATAAGCATACATGGGATTATGTGCACACTATGTGCACATGTATAGTTTTCTTTAGAGTCTCAGAAAGTTTTATGAAGGAAGGGTCTAGGTGGTAGCTTATTCTTAGTTATTTTAGTAGTACTTAGCTACTAAATGGTACAGGGCTAGCATATACCATATGAGATTTAAGAAATTAAACAGGCATTCACAAATATGAAGCTATTTGTTTTTATGTTTGATAAAACAGAAACTAAATTCAATTTTCAAAATATGAGTTACTTTATTTTAGAAAAAATAAGGTATGGTTCTGTTCCATACGCAAATGATTCTATTTCTAAGAATTTATTTTACACAAATGATTTATCTTATAGTACTGGGGAAACTATCACATACGTACTGATAGGCAAAGATACCACTCATGATATTACTGTTCTTATAACAGTAAAAAGAAATTGAACCTACTTAAGTGTCTTTACCAAGACAAATGGATTTTTAAAACACAGAACAAGATACTTTTAAAATATATACAGGCCGGGTGTCATGGTACATGCCTTTAATCCTAGCACTCAGGAAGGCAGGCATCTGGTCTACAAGGCAGTCCAGGACAGCCAAGACTATACAGAGAAACCCTGTCTTGAAAAACCTAAACAAACAACCAAACAAAAACAGAAAACAAAATACTATATACTGAAAACACTATAGAAAAATAGTGCTAACCACTGTCAGCTCATGTGTGCAAGAGCCAAGCATCCTTATCCCTTAGACCACTAGCGTAATTCTGAGTCCAGTACGCTAAACGTTCAGTTATCTAATTTGAACCTGTTACAAGCGACTGAATAACAATTTCCATATAACAAAATAAAAATTTTAAGTATGAATTTGCAATGGCACTGAGACATATTACTAAGGAAAAGAGGAATTTATAACATAAAACTTCAAATATAATTATAAGTTAAACATATACGCAAAGAAAACACACCAAAACAAAAAATTAACTGTTAACTCTGAATAGTAAAAAAGAGTTAGAAACTTTAAATTATAATAAATAACAATTATTTTGGAGATACAACAAAACTACTACAATTTAACTACCTACAAATACTGATATACAAGCAATCTATTTTGAATGCAGACCATATAATAAACATCTACCATTTCTTTAAAACAAGACTCTAAAAACTCAGACTTTGTGCAGTTTAGACTCTCCAGGTTAACGAAATCCCTTTACTTTACAGTGTACCTAGAACCACTGTTAATCTGGGAGTTTTGCTGGAGTGACGGTATCTACTTGGCAATCTCAGCTCTTGGGAAGACAAGGCAGGAGGGCTGCTATGAGTTCAGGGCTAGCCTGGGCTATCACACCACACGATGTTATCTCAAACAACTAAGCACTGAACAAACAGAAAGCAAAATTTTCTCACCTTAGATTTCCCTGTAATTTGTGAAATTTCTAGACTTAGGTGAATAAATTACCCTAGATCCTTCATGAAATGCATCATGATTTTCACATCTCAAAGGAAACATTTCTTTTACAGGTTTGTATAAAGAAGCTGGTCCCCACCCCCAGCCAATGGTCTACCTACCATAGAGTAAAAAGAAAATATTATTTTAATTTGCAGTGATGGATAGTTCTCCATTATATTATAACTTTAAGAATAACACCCAAAGTCAACACTTTTATTATTATATAATCCATCAAAACTTGTCTGCACTCATCTTTTAAGACAGTTTGAATCTTCAATTTACAAATATTTCTATTTTCTTTTTTTTATAATATCACTAAGCCCTTGTCTTCTATTTCTTCCATCTCATTACCCATCAACATGATTTTCAATAGTTAAAAAAATCCAGTCCCCGTAACTTGAGTAATACCTGTTTATCAAAAATTCAGTTTTGCTTCAAATCAAAGCTGCTGAATTAGCAAATACAAAAAAAAGTACTGGATGAAATACAACTTCAAGTGGTATAAATTCATGCTTAACAACAAGACATTCTCCCAAACTCCCTCCTTTCTCTTCTACCATATGCTAGTTTCTTTTAAAAACTTAAATTACATGTTCTTATTTATTTGCTTGCATACGAGAGAGAGAGAGAGAGAGGACACAGGTGCCATGGCCCTTGTCAAGGTGAGAAGCTGGCACAGGGAGGCGATTCCCACCCCCACCGTCCGTGCACACTGCCGGTCTTTTACCTGCTAAGCCATCTCACTGGCCCTGTCCTGGCTCGCTTCTGTGGGTTCTTCTTATAGAAATTTCTTACGTATCTCCATGCCCCATCATCGTTTCTCACATGCTTTAGTCTAAAATCTTTTTTATTTAATATTCCTCATTCCAACAACTTCAAGGACTAGTCATGTATTACTAAATGTTTACATCTAAAAATTTTAAAAACACTTTTCTTTTAATAACCGAAATATATAACCAATTATCTAGGTATTCTGAGCTCTCTCCATGTATTTACTTCTAAGTTACTTTGTCCTTTACAGAAACCAGTACTGCCAGTGTCCTGTTTTTTTTTTTTTTTTGTCTTCTGTACATTCTCAATGTGTAGAATTTTTTTAAGTATTATATCCACAGAGAATTTTCATACCTCCTCTGCTCTCCTAAATCCACTTAACAATGAGTTCCTATTGAATCTTCTTTTCAATTTCCTATAACTGGATAGCTCTGACTTCATTTATCTACAAAGAGTGTACCAACTGTAATTCTTTTGTGAGTTAGTCGTAGTCAAACTTTTCCTATCTTTCAGTTTTGTCTCCTTTTAACCAATTTTCCATGATCCTTCCAGCACACTAAATAGTAGATACCATAACGATCCAGTAAAGTAGGCGCTACTTATTGATCCCTTAGAAATATTTTTTCATTATATTTCACCCCACCCCACTGTATATTAGGTGTTGACCTAATTCTTAAATATTTAACTGATGGAAGCATTCACTTTATCCACGATGAGTGAGATGAAGTAGATTCACATCACTTCCACCCCTTTGGACTTCCTCCAAAAAGGGTAGAAAAATCACTGGGGGTAACCCTATAACTTTCCTCAGTTTACTATTGTTTTCAGTTGACAGACAGTAAAAAAAGGGGTAAGCCAGGACAACGCCAAAGAACTGCATGAGAATCCAGGACTTAGGAAGTTGGGAAGAACTAAATCTGTGGAAGTTTGGCTTTACATTGAAAACAAAATCAATAATCTTTGCTACCATCCAAAGAAACTTAGATAAATACATAATGAAAGAAAAATAATAAAAACAGAAGTCTTGAGATCATAAAATTAACATGCTTATATTGGTTCTAATCAGCAGAAGGATGTAACAAAAATGGGAAAAATATATTATCTTAAACAACTATTTCTCTGTTTAGCTTGTCTCATTGCTCTGTCCCTTGGCGGGAGTGAGGCATTGAAGTCCCCCACTACTAAGGTGTTGGGATGGATGTGTGATTTAGGCTTTAATGATGCTTCTTCAACAAATGCAGGAGCCCTTGTGTTTGGTGCACAGATGTTCAGGATTGTGATGTCCTCCTGGTAGATTTTTCCTTTGATTAGAATGAAGTGTCCCTCTATATCTCTTTTGATAAATTTGGTTGAAAGTCTATTTTATTAGTTATTCCGATGACTACTCCAGCTTGCTTCTTGGATTCATTTGCTTGGAAAACCTTTTTCCAGCCTGTTACTCTGAGTTAGTGTCTGTGTTTGTTGCAGGGTTTTGTTTTTTTTTTTGAATGCAACAGAATGTTGGATCCTGTTTCCGCAACCATTGTTATTGTGTCTTTTAATTGGAGAGTTGAGACAATTGATGTTAATACATATTAGTGACCAATGATTGTTAGATCCTTTTATTGTGGAGTTGGTGGTGATCGTGTTTGTTTTCTTTTGTTTTTTTGTTGTGACAGTGTCTTTATCCTGTGTTTTCTTGGGTATAGTTGATCTCGTTGGGTTAGAGTTTTCCTTCTAGTATCTTTTGTAGGGCTGGATTGCTGTGTAGATTATGTTTAAATTTAGTGATGTCATGGAATATTTTGTTTTCTCCATCTATGTTGATTTAAAGTTTTGCTAGATATATAGTCTGAGTTGGCACCTGTGATTTCTTAAGTGTCTGCATGACATCCATCTAGGCCCTTTTGGCTTTCTTAGTCTCTGTTGATAAGTCTGGCGTGATTCTGATAGGTCAGCCATTATGTTACTTGGCCTTTTTTTCCCTTGCCGCTTTTAATATTTTTTCTTTGTTCTGTACATTTAGTGTTTTGATTATTATGTGGCAGAAGGAGTTTCTTTTCTGGTCTAGTCTATTTGGTGTTCTATAGGCCTCTTGCATGTTTATGGGCATCTCTTTCTTAAGGTTGGGGATATTTTCTTTATGATTTTCTCAAAAATATTTTCTGGGCCTTGGAGCCTGGAATCTCCTTTTTTATCTTTTCCTATTATTCTTACATTTCGCATGGTGTCCTCGATTTCTTGGATATTTTATGTCTGGAACTTTTCTGATTTTTTCTTTGAGAGATGTATCAATTTCTTCAACTGTATCTTCAGTGCATGAGATTCTCTCTTCTGTCTATTGTATTCTATTGGTGATGCTTACCTTTATGGTTTCTAATCTCTTCTCTAAGTTCTCCAACTTCAGGGTTTTCTGTTTGTGTTTCCTTTATTGATACTAATTGTTTTCATGTCTTGCACCATTTCCATCACCTGTTTGAATGTAGGTTCCTGCCTGTCCACGATGGCCTCTGTTTTTTTGTTCATTTCCTCTTTATGTGCCTATTTTTTTGTTCGTTTCTTCCTTATGTGCCTCAAATAACTGCATAATTAACAATTTAAGATCATTTTCCTGTGTGTCAGCTTCAACAAAATAGCCATTGATTTTTGGAGATTCTGGTGAAGCCATGCTGTCTTGGTTTGGAACCAGGAGCTGCTAGTACCTAGGTGTCCACAGGACTGTGAGAGTGGGTGCCTGGGTTTGGAGCCTTCACCTCAGTATAGGCTGGTATTCACTCCATGAGCAGTGAAAGTGAGCACCCAATGTCTGAGCCACCAGGTGCTGGTCCCAGAAAGGCATGCACAGATGGTGGGTTTGGGTTTGGTACCATCATCTTGGATCTCCAAGCATTAATAACTAAAAAGGGAATTCTCTTTCTTCTTATAGGTTTTTTAAGTTTTATTTTTTTTATTTATTACAATTTATCCACTTTGTATCCCAGCTGCAGACCCCTCCCTCATGCCCTCCCAATCCCGCCCTCCTTCCCTCCCGTTCTTCTCCCATGCCCCTTCCCCCGACCACTAATTCTCTACAACTTAATGCCATGAAGTACAAAATTTTTGCAAGTCAACTATTTCTTGATAAACTTCCTTCAAAAATATTCAAATATGACAGAACACACTGGATAAAACTATGTGTTGCATAGTGAATGATTTCATGTCAAAATTTTCCATCTACCTCATCCTTATAAAGAATTATAAAAAATATGAAAATATATGAAAAAATATAAAATGTTTACAGTTTTCTTCATATGTAAGCAGCAGTTTTCAAATATTTATTTTTTTTTGAAAGGCTATAATTGATCTACCTAAAAGACACCTTCAAAAATCACAAAACACAGTTATATTAAAATAAAATAACACTATGACAAGAATTCAAAAGATATCAAGTCCTTTCCTCTAAGAATTAAGAAAAATCAACTTCTTTTGCACAAATACATTGTGAAAAACTTACCTGTATAGTCTCATTTCACTCAACTTTATTGTTATCAAATCTATGACAGGTGGGACCTTACTCTGGGTCTCTGTTACTGTAACAAATGTATTTTTCATTGTAATTAATCCAAAATCAGCAACAAAAATATTCTGAGACACTGCAGACTGTGGAATGATCACAACCGGAGCTTTGATGTTAACATCCAAGGCGAGCCTAGAACTCCTTCTAGCCAGTTCCTTTACACCATCAGCAGCCATTCCTGCTGCTTGCACAGTTGCTTCAGCCAAGGCACTTTTAACTGCTTGAAAATTATCTATAAAACCCTATAAAGATGACAGAATAACATTTAAAATATTATGCTTAATAACATTCATAATATTATGCTTAATAAACATTAAATAATTATAAATTGTATTAGCTGTAATTATACCTCCATAAATTAAAAAAAAAACTGAACAAACATAAGTTAAAATTAAAACTCTAGTCACAAGAACAAAGCCAAAAAGGGGACACTTGAATGTTTCAATAGTATTATTTTCTTATGGTGTACTTTCTCTAAGACCTAATCACTTCTTACAGTTCATTCATGTTTGTAGTATGGACTAGAAACTCTCTAAAGTATTTAAGAATTTTTAGGATTGATGAAATGTGTAGCACTTCACTGTGTAGAAGTGCTTGCTACCACTCTGAAAAGCCAAGTTCAATCTCCAGGTTGCTCGTGGGTAAGAAGTGTTTATGAAGGAAGACCGAAAGTGACAACTGGGACCTCACAAAACTAAAAATTATACAGCAAAGGAAACACTGAGTGAAGATTAATTTCACAGAGTATGAGAGAATCTTTGCTAGATATATACATTCAACAGAAAATTACAATCCAGAGTAAAATCAAAACAAACCCAACAATTAACGACTAAACACCTGTGGAATATAGCTCTACACAAAGAGTTCTCAGAAGAAATAAAAATAGCTAAAGAAATAGTCCCTGTTCCCCTTAATAGGGTGCCCATTTGGATACTGAGCTATCATAGGCTACATCTGAACAGAGGTTCTAGGTTATATCCATACATGGTCCCTGTTTGGAGAAACCATCTCATAACAGACCCCTGTGCCCAGATATATTTGGTCTTTGTGGACCTCCTGTCCTCTCCAGGTCATATTAGCTTCTTATGATTCCCTGCACTCTGCCAAAGATTTGGTTACGAGTCTTAGTATCTGCTTTGATACACTACTAGGTAGACTCTTCCTGAAGATGCCTGATAAACCAGGGTCAGATGAAAGGGGATGCAAAGTACCTAACCTGTGATTGCTATAAAAATAAATAAATTACATTTTAAAAAAAAGATTAAAAAATATTACATATATGACTGTTTTGCCTACATGTATGTGTGTGTACCACCAGCAAGCAGTATCTGTGAGGGCCAAAACAGAATATCTGATCCTCTAGGACTGGGTAGAGATCCTAGCCATCATGTGGGTGCTGCAGTTCAAACAGGGGTAGCACAACTGTGAGGAGAGAGGCTGGACCCTCAGCTCCCACACAGAGAGCCAGGCGGCCGTGGTGCTCATGCATGCCAGCAGCAGGAGCAGTGGAGACAGGATGCCTGGTACACGCTAAATGACCCTCTGCCCCAATACATATGCAGAGAGCAACTGAGGAAGACACACACACATCTATGTGTTCTAGTACATTCTAGTATGTACAAATACACACACAAACAACAAAAACAAATAGAAAGGAAAAAAGTATGAAAAGAAGAACTAAAGATCTTTCAAAATTCATTCTCATTTCTTAAATCTTATGATACCTATAGAATCATGCTGCATCAAAAAGCATTTTCTTAATGGTGATTTCATCTATATTTGGTATAGTTTTTGAGTTGGAAGGCAGAAAATGCAAATACTTACATTTATGGTTTACAAACTAAGTTCAATGTACATCATATAATATATGTATATATTTTATGTACTGCACTACATATTGGCATGTTAATAAATGTTTTCAGTTAACGAAAATATTTGCCAAAATGATACATAAAATATAGGACTAAACATTTTGGTTGTTGTGGTACTCAACAAATTTTAAATATGTGTGTGTGTGTGTGTGTGTATAAACCTTCTTAGCTCAGTCTCTATTCTATTTTAAACTTCTTTTTAACTCAATGTGATGTTTTAACCTGAAGATACTATACAATTTTTCTACGAAGTATTTTTGAACAACAAAAAAAGCAAAAATGAATGAGCATCCTTTGTTTAATTTTAATTTGTGTAATATATTTTTATTAGGCCAGGCATGTTGACAAACATTTAACCCAGCACTTAGAAGGCAGATACAGGTGAGTCCAGGTCAGCCTGGTCTACTTATTGAGTTCCAGGCCAGCTAGGGCCATGTTGAGACCTTATCTTTAAACAAACAAAAACCCCAACAGACATATATCACATGTGCGTATAATGCATATAATGCAATTTAAAATTTTTATACATGCATAATTTTTAAAGTAGGGTCTGTCTTAATTATGCTTAACACATAGCAACTCACATCTAGAATAAAAATAATTTCTTAAAAAACTTACCAATATAGAATATAGGAATTTTGTGATAAACACTACTTCAATGCAACCAACAGTTAAATTAACTCGAACATCAACCACACTCATATCTGTGTAGGCAGAACCAGCAGTTGCATCCAGGTAAGAAATCATTTTGAAGCTGAAAACCTCTTTTCCAGTAATATAAACAGCCTTAAGGAGAGAAGAACCCCAAATGTTACAATCAACTTTTGAAGTCATGTACCCAAAGACAAAAAAAAATGAAGCAAAATAATAACAAAACATTCTACCATTTGGAAAATCTTTCAGGCATTTAAGACAGTACAAATGAGAAAATTCCAAATGTTTTATTAGAACCTGTAACCTAGCATTTTTGTTGTTGTTTTGTCTTTTAAGGATCATGAAAGCAAGTAGGTCAACCTGGCCCAGCTTTTGTGTTTTTAATTGGAAAACAACTTGGATTTTCTCCCTTGGGTTTTCTGTCTTGTACTGCTATCAGAGAAATACCATTAGTAACTTTCAAAGCTAAGACACAGCACCCACACAAATTACCTCTACTCAGTGTCTCATTTCTCTAGGTCTGAGAACTATGAATAATTGTTTTCATATTCTTCAATGGAATATCTCAAACTTGTCATTCTTCATTAGCTGGTTAACAATCATTTTAATTATTAATACAGAATTGCCTAAGGTAGCTTAAAATTTCCAGCTCTATATTATCAGTTAAAAGTGTAACAGAAAAGAATATATATATACATACATATATGTATATGTGTGTACATATGTACATATATATGTATATGTGTACATAGACTTATATACATGAATACAGTATTAAGTGTACAGCTTTCTTGACTCTTATATTCTAAAATCAAGAACAGGGAGTTAAAAAACCAAGAAAAGCAACCACAGAACAGTTCCCAAGAAAGCAAAAGTATGAGAAAATGTGGAAGGCTGAAGTACAAAGTGGAAAAAAGGAAGTCTGGGCCTCTGGATACGATATAGCTCGAGAGACCATTTCAAACCCTAAAGCTAGCAAACAGCCAACCAACTGTTACAATGTTTCTTAATACTATTAGAAATATTAAATAACAAGACAATAAAGTACCCTAAGAAAAATCAGGAGAGAAGATTACAAGATTGAAAGAGGCAGGAATGCCAAATACCATGTAAGTTAAATAAGATAAATTCAGCTAAAAATTGATAAAAAATTGAAGGTTGACTGAACACCAATGTGGGACACAAAGTCTCTGAGAAATGCAAACAGTACTTCCTCAGTTGAAGGTACTTTGTTGGTCTCTCTTGGGAATGCTTAAAAACAAACAAACAAACAACAATAAAACTATGAACTTAGGGCTTTACTTGGTATAAGTCCTGGAAAAGTGAAAACACTTCCATTCCATTCAAAGCCCAAAGCACTGGGCTGGAGAGACGGCTCAGTGGTACCAGCACTGACCACTCTTTGAAAGAACTGGGATTCAATTCCCAGCATCCACATGGTAGCTCAAAACACTTATATCTCTAGTTTGTCAGGATCCAACCACCCTTTTCTGGCCTCCCTTGGCACCAGGCATGGACTTGGTATACAAATAGACAGACAGACATATGACAAAATATCCATACACATAAAAATAAACAAATGAATTATTTAAAAAGGACCAAAGCATCACAAAATTATTCTCTGACCCAAAAGAGAAATAATAACTTTTGCTGACCTCAGGCCTACGTAAACATACAAAATCTTAAAGACAAAAGAAAGTTTGACCTAAGAAAAGGACAAGAAGACCTCTTGAAGCAGAGCATGAGAAGTCTGTAAAGCATTCATTCAGTCTTACACATTAGGAGACAGCAAGCATAGCTGTCAGAAAGCTGTGAGGGGGATCACATCCTCCACAAAGCTCCATTTCTGAGACCTACAGAATGCCTGGCTGTGAATGAAAACTGGCCAGAACAAATGGTCTTCCAAGTCTTAGAGTTATTTCAGGTGTCAATTTTATTGGTTTAAGGAAAAAAAAATCCTAGGACAAGGCCAGGAAGATGACTCGACAGACTTGTCTGAAAAACTGAGTTTGATCCTCAGAATCCACACTGTGAAGTGAAAGGAATCCTGCAAGTTGTCCTAGACTTTCTACATGGCTATCATGGTATGCCACCACAACTGAAGAGAGATCGGGTGGGGAAATGCCTTGGACATTACTAAGGCCCAACTTTGAGTGTCTGTAGGGGTTGAAAATTAACTAAATGGGGAAAGACCACGCCTAGGGGTAGGGTCCTAGACAGAATTAAAAGATAAAAAATGAGAAAGCCAGATAAATAACAACATTCCCTTTTCTCTATGTAGCCCTGGCTGGTCTGGTACTTGCAATGTAGACCACACTAGCTCTAAACTTAAAGAGACATGTGCCTATACTGCTTCCAGATTTCTAGAATTAAAAAAGGTGCTACATGCCCACCCTAAGGAGTTCACCACTGCTTCACACTCCTGCAATTGTCTATATGCCTACACTATGTTGCTGTGATTCTGGTCCATGCTAACATTGACCTTCCCTCTACTTTTAGCCTACAGAAACTTGTCTTTTTACACATTTGACTCTTTTCTTAAAATTGCAGGCTGCTATTCCTGATATAGCTTCATGGTTAGTATTAAAGTTGGGAGACAGGAGTTGTATTAGTTGCTTTTCTTGTTACTATGACTTACTTAGATCTCTAGAGCCTACTGAGTTAGATCTCTAGAAGCAGAGACCACGGAGCACTGGCTCATTCATCATGGGCTGTCCTGCCTCCAGGATTCTTGCTTTAATTCCTACTTTGACTTCCCTTGGTGATGGATGGTTATCTTGGATATGTAAGATAAAATAAATCTTTGCTGATGCATACCAAGCATTTAAGAAAGAAATAACACGAATTTTTGGTAGAAAGTAGCTAGCATGGATTACCCCTCAAAAGACCTTTTTTCAAAGTGATGGAGTATAACAGTCATGGGAGCTATGGTCAGGCCCAGAGAGAAGGTTCATTACAGAGACACTGTTGTGAGTGGCATGGCAGGATCCAGAAGGGGGGAAAAAAAAAAAAGACATCAATTCCCAAGAACAAAGAAAAACAATGACTTTTAGTGAGGTCTCAGACAAGGATAAGAAGAGGCACTCCATGAGACCTAGCTGAAGCACCAGGAGTCAGGTAGAAATAAGACACTGGTAAAGTAGTAATTCAAAATTGCCTTCAGGATGGGCATCAAAATGTTGAGGAATAAGGTTTCTTACAGTCACAAGTGTTTTTTAATTGTTGGACGAAGGGAGAGACTATCAGGGAGTGACCTATTGTGGGCCAGGGAAAAAACTGTAACGAATGAAAAACATTTTTCAACTAATTTCATGAAGCCATTATAGAAACGCAGAAAACTAATTAAAAATACATTTATATTTGCTACCCAGAATTAACAAGCAATCAAAACTATTTTTAAAAGGTCTTAATTTCTTAGATGTCTTTGTATTTAAAAAAAAAAAAAAGGAGAAACTAGCAGCATGCTGTTTTATTTCAGTAAAATGTCAGGTGAAGTAGACGCTGTTTTTATTCTCACTAGTAGCTGTGCTACTGTACAATTATATACTTGTAAATGGAGAGTACTGCTCCAGGTCACAGCGACTTGGTCTGACATATACAATATGTAACAATAATGAGTTTCACTTATCAATAAAACCTAAACCTAGTCAGACGACAATAATGTATATTTATTACAGCATAATGACCTCAGAAGTTTTAATATTGGGCAAAATACTTACGCTGCTCTGGTTACCCAATGGAGCAATTCATTTAAAAACTACCTACACTAAGATCCAAGGAAAATAAATAAATAAATAAATAAATAAATAAATAAATAAATAAATAGAGTGGAGCAAGAAGACAAGAGAAAGAGACTTTTCGATCTGTAAATTTTAAAGCTATATTTTAATACTGAATATATTTTAAAAATAAAATACAGACAGAAAAAGCAATGTTTTGATCTATAATTCACTTCTTACTATCTGTAGGACTTAGTAGATAATTTAATTTCTGTGAACATCACTTTCTAGATAAATAAAACTGTATGATCTATCTTTCATTGACCTACATACATCATAAATCATAAAGTAAAGGTGACAGAGGAGCAAATAACAACTTTGGAAATTTTTTTGTTTCTTATTTATATAAATCATGCGTGTTTTGGGACTCGTGCTAAATCACTATTAGTATATACATATGTACATACGTGTATATATATAAACACGTATAATTTTTCCCACATAAAAATATCACTTGATGACTATATCAACAATGATGATGCAACTGGAGGATTGGCTCAGCAGTTAAGAACACTCACTGCTCTTCCAGAAGATCTGGGTTCAGTTCCCAGCACCCACATAGCAACTCATAACTATTTGTAACTTCATTTTCAGATAGTCAGCACCCTCTTCTGGACCTGTCAGCGCAAGATATGCATGCAATACAAACCCATTGTACATATGAAGACACACTGCTAATATGTATGCATTATATACATACATGCAAGCAAGACACTTATACACATAAAATAGAAAATATGTTAAAAAAATTAAAATATACTAACAGACTAGGTCCAGTCATGTACAAAATTTTCTTTCTTCCTGTCGAATTCACTTCCTGACTCAAAGAATACTTCAGGTTTTCCTGACCTTACAGTGTAGTAATTTGTCGTAACTTCCTTCAGCATATTCCTTATTGCTCAACAATTACTAACAAAAATAACTAGTCATCTACATCAAAATCAAAGGATTTATTTATTTTAACATCTATGTATACTGGTGAGCATCCATGTAAATATACTTGCAATACTCCACACCTTCTAATCTCATTATCTGAAATAGGCAGTTTAGGGTATGTAAAGAACAGAGCACTTATTAACAACTTTCCTCCCCCAGCCACCCAAAAAGCCTCTTTGTTCTAGGAACATGATTTACTTAGGAAAAAAAATCATAAATCTTAATTTTAGAAATAAAAAATTATATAACTGAAAAGATCAAACAAATATTAAATATCAAAGCTAATAAATCAACTAGGCCTGGTTATAAACCCTGTTATGTATAAGACTCACTGATAATACATGACAATCCCTATCTAATTGATATGAACATTACATATTTAGTAACACATTAGTACTTAATAAAAATAAAATCTCACCTTTTTGTATACAGCCATTTTATCAGAATCTAACACAACTATATTCCTTAGCTTTGCATTTGTTTCAGTGACTGAAGGCTTCATAATCATCTCAGAATCAAGCCCTAAGGGAATAAAAATGAATACTTGCTCTTTCTTCTTCAATTTGATAATTTTAAATCTTCATGAGATGTTATTACCTTTAATTTTAAATTTTTATGAAATGTTATTACCTTCAATCTTTATTTCAGATATGTTTTGTTTCTGATCCTGAATAAAAATTCGTAAACAAGATAATTCTGCCAAAAGCTGCAAGGTAATAATATCTTCATTCGTGGGTAGCTTTAAAGCTACAAAACAAAAATCACATTGTAACAACACAAGGAAAGTTTTAGTAATTACCACACTACACTTAGAAGACAGCTAAAATATCACCACAAATAATTATATCATCAGATTTACAATTCATCTATAAGTAAAGATAAAATATCCCCTAATGAATTAAGAACTCTAAGAAAGAATTATCTAATGAATACAAAAACAGTCAGGCCAAAGACTGGTCTTAGAGGTGACTAATTATTTGAAAATAAGAAACTCTTCCAAGAACTATGACTCTCGGAGACAACTGCTTTATGGAAGTCACCAGCACTCACTGTTCTACAAGCATCAGGCAGAGCATCTCTAATTCAAAAGTTCAAAGGGTTTCCAAGTTGAAGGCTGTTCGGCATTACTATTATATGCAAGAAGTTTTAAGTATTAGAACATCTCAAATCTTAACCTGCACTATGATTAAAAACTGACATGATAATACTCAAATGTTGTCAGTTACATTTTTTGTAATCTAAAATAATGCCACATACAAACTTTAATCTAAATCAAATATCTCTTGTTTAATTCTCAACTCAAATATATTACATAATAAATACCTTTTCAGGTTACTCTATCAGTGTTTTCTAAAATTAACCTGGTCTATAAAGATTTCTTTCAGATATCTGTCTAATTAAAAGCAACACCAGACCCTGAAATTACTGTTCCAATTGGTGAAAAAACAAAGAACAAAAAACTTAAAATTTAAAGACATATACCAAGTTTTTTAAGGATATCTCCTTTGTCTTCAGTCTCTGCAACAGACACAGAGGCGGACTGTTCTCCTAATTGTGGAAGAGTATTATTAAGATAATTCATTGTATTGAGAAGTGCTTCAGTATGTAAATGAATATCCACAGAGGAAAAATTCACCTATAGAACAAAATTGATTTTAGTATGAGGTCAGTAAAAAATTGACTTGTTGGTTTTTAAAATACCCTATGCTTTGTGGTATAAAGCACATGATTTAAAATACTCAGCTTTATCTTCAGGGATCTTTTAATTCAAATTATAAAATAATTAGTGGTAAGATATCTAGACAAAAAAATACAGTAACTAAATTTAAAATAAATAATGATATCCTCATACCTTAATAAGCTGCAAAACATTCTTATAGGTACTTTTCAAATTTGGTGCATTTTTTTCAGCCTATCCAAAGAGAAAATTGTATCTATTAGAACATGTTAGGAAGACATTTTATGTCTGTAATTCCATGA
The DNA here is from genome assembly GCA_028658305.1 of Pachyuromys duprasi. NCBI lineage: Eukaryota > Metazoa > Chordata > Mammalia > Rodentia > Muridae > Pachyuromys > Pachyuromys duprasi. Next base: position 31,193,884 of record CM053762.1, read on the forward strand.
TAGATGAAAATTTTTCAAGATTTGCATACTATAATTCATTATAAATGAGGTAGATCCAATTTTATATTCTTAGTGATATATATACATATATGTGCATGTACACACAAATGCATATACATATGTATAAACATATGTATGTATATATGTGCTTATATGTACATATATTATGGTCTGTATACTGATAATGTTGTACCTGATAATGGCAATCCTTTATGAAAGGTAAGCCATTTAATACACATAAAATACGATTGCTTTATTCATTTTCTTTAGATTTTTGTATATTCTAAAATCTGATATAAATATAACAATAAAAATCTTTAAAAAGTACCAATCATGGAAGCAAAAATGGTCTTAAGTATGGTAAAATTCTCTTGGCATAATTCTAGTTACAAAGTAATTATTAAAACATACACAATGCCAAATTAAAACAAATAGTAATTCACAAGTCGACCACAGCACATACAAATGCTTCATAAAATTTTAAAACAGATATTATAAATCAATATAAATGAAATGTAGTCACTGATACTTAAAAAGCAGGTAACTAGACAATGGGAGAAATGAAATGAACTCATCTTGTACCATGTACAATAAAAAATTTCATCAACTCTAGTTATTTTTAAATTCTCTGGTAGGAAAAGTCAAACTAGAGGTCGTTTGTTCTTAGAACATAGGGTACTTACTTTGCTGTATGAAATATTTGTAAAATAAGACTACATGATAATAATGATAAAACAAAAAGACCCTTTGAAGTGATGAAGTTATGTGAAGAGTAAGGATTAAGGATACTAAATTTTGAATTTCAATAGCACATCTACCTGCCCATTGGGTGAAATCAGAACTGCTTACCTTAACGAATTCCAGTATTAACAAATCTTCCATTGTGTTATCCAGGGTTGTGATCAAATAAACTGGTTTCTTGTTTTCATCTAAAAATAATTTAAAACTTATTTCTTAGTAAAAAATTAACTGAAGCTAAATGAAGGCATTAGTAATTATGATTGAGAATGATTTTCCTATGGTTTCTTTATTTTTTAAAATTAAAAAAAAAAGGCATATCTCCATACAATGTACTCTTTCTTTGTACTTGAACACTAAAGCCTCAAACCTTCCTAAGTCTATTCAAGCCAGTAACAAAAACAAACAAGCTGTTAAGGAAGAACCAATATAATTTTTAGGGCCATGACAAAGAATGAAGAATTCTAGTACTGAGTCATAACAATGCCTTGATAGAAAACAGTATTTCTCAAAACACTGGCTATTGAATCAAATCAAGAAAGTATTAATTTTTCTATATACTAGATAAAAAATCTGTATAAAGCAGTATATCACAATTATGTTGCTGATTCTGTTCAAAACTAAACATTCTATGAGAATTGCTAGAGAAGAGGTATCTGTAGAGCCTTTAAAACTATCATAATCAAATTATTTATGGCTACTAAAAATCAGTATCTAGAGACTGGCATAAAGAACTACAAACTAATAACCCTATGCTTGCAGAGAAAAACATAACAATGTGCATGCAGCCCTTAAAACCTTAACGCTTATGAGTACATGAACCAGCCCTATTTCAGGTATTATTAACTACAGTTTTCAAGAAAGAAGATCCACACTTCATTTACACGTTTACCAGCTTTTTGAAAAGTTGTTTGCCAGTTTATTTACTTTTCACAAAACAACTCTGCTACCCACTCCTTCTCAGAAAATAAGAGCAAACTGTTTTAGGAATAGGTACAGTAATACTAGGTACAGTTTCCAAGTATTTACTTCTGCTCTGCTTTTGGGAAAACAAACATAAGCATAAACATAAAAATTAACAATAATGACTTATAATACTTATGGATTACTAGAGAACTCTATTCAGTTGGCTTACTTCTCTTTCCAATAGTAAATATATATATATATAGGCGGGGGGCGGGCAAGAAAAAGAGAACATCATTTTGACATGACAGAACAAAAGTCAACATTTTCTATATGATTTTTGTGTGATCAAGAAATAACTGTTAACACAGTCTACCATACTCAGGTTTGTGTGACTAAGGTAACTGTAATACAATACACCACACTCAGGTTTGTGTAACCGAGAAATAACTGTGACAATCCAACAAATCCAAGTTTGGGAGACCGAGAGAGAAATGTGACACAGTCCACCACACTCAAGTTCCCACAGGCTGTAGAACAAGCAGAGAGTGCAAAACCATACAAATGCATATCCTCTGAGCTACTTTCAGGTTAAACTACTAATTTGACACATGATTTTTAAAAGAGCCAATGGATTTAGCAGATATCACTCACCAAAGAAGCTATAACAAATTGGCACATGAAAGGAATTTTCACAGTATGTGTTACAGAGAAATTCAAACTGCAATTATATATCTATTAGAAGGACTCATGTTCAGACACTAACAAAATGTTGACAAGAACAATAAGCACTAGTACTTATTACCAGCAGAAATGAAAAGTGATATTACCACTAGAAGAGTTTGGAGGTCCATGACAAAAGTTATATACTTAACACTTAATTCACCATTATGCACCTTAGTATTCACCTAAAGAAAGGGGTAGCATAGGTCTACACCAAAATTTTCATATTGATATTTAAAGCATCTTTATTAATAATTGCCAAAAAGTGGAAGAAATCAAGACGTGCTTTATGAAGTGAATGGACTGGTAACCAATGATGTTCCTAGACAGAGAAATATAATTTGCTGACCACCAATAACTATCTGTCAAGCCATGAAAGGATAAGGATAAAATCTAAACACAGATTACTAAAAGAAGCTAACCTTAAAAGAACATCCACTGTATTGTTCCAGTTACACATGCAACAAAAGAGTAAAGCACGGAAGACAGGGAGACCATCATAAACCAAGTACCACGGCGGAAGGAGTGACGTTCTGCAGACATTCAGAACACTGAATCCATGCTTATGATGATACCACTGTAGAAACTCACCTTTATATATTTGTCTAAACACATAAAAAGTTTAACATAACTGTTTCAATCTAAAGTAAACAATTAATTTTGGGTGACAATACTATGAATAAGTTCAGCAACTCATCACACTGTTGGGGAAGCCAATAAGTGAATCATGGGATTTTCAGTAAGTGGATAAAATTAGAAGACTGTATTCAATGAGGTAATTCAGATCCAGACAGACAAATGATGTTCTCTCTGTGGTTCCTAGCCTCAAATATCCAAGTTTAAGTGTAGACACAATTCCTCACTAAAGAAACTTCTCTTTATAGCAAATGAAGACCATTATAGAAAACCAAAGTACAGAGACCTGACAGTTCTTGCATCTTTGGCTCAGGGAAATTCATGGAAGAGGGAGCTGCAAGATTATAAAAGCCAGAAACTCTGCTGTGAAACTCTAGAAATGGCTCCATAAACAGGACTGGAACAATGGCAATATCAGTAGACATGCTAATGTGGAAAAGACAAAATTTCACAGGGTCCCACCCATACACAAAACACGACAGCTGAAAGTAGCAGAATTAGTCTCTCCCAGGAATGATCTCCCGGATTGGTTATTTAACACAAAGTGGTCAGACCTGAAGCCATATATGTGCAATGAAAACAGACCCAGAAGATTTTATCTATTTACATGTGTACACATGCAATATGTAATGTTCAAAGCAAGAGAGGAGGCACTGATTTGAGTGTGGAGAGTGTGAGGAAAGAATTGAACGGAAGGGAGATGGGAGGGGCTGGAGGAGAAAGACAAAGTGTAAGTGATGGAATTAAATTTTAATTAAAAATGTATTAAGAAAGAAAATAGACTAACATAAGTTTAAATGTAATGGTTTTGTTTTACAGACTATTTCAAAATATAAATATATGGATTCAAAGTCTGAAGAATAGAAAATTCTACAGCAGGTAATCAAGTTATGAAAGTAACTTATATGTTTTAATAGTCTTACCTAAGTATTCTGGACATTTTAACCAGCATTCTTTCAAAAAAGCATTTGCTTTCAAATCAAATGTTCTAATCTCAACTTCCGTTCCCAATCCTAAAACACCCATTTCCAGCACAGGTAGTTCACAGTTTCCCAAAAGTTGATAAAACTGAATCAAAACCTGTAGAAGAAAGACAAAGCAAATAGGTTAAGTATGTGATAACAATTTATAAATACACAAGATGTATATGTGTTAAGAATTTAAAATTTTTTGAGTTGATTTTGTATCCAGCCACTTTGCTGAAGGTGTTTATCAGTTGAAGGAGTTCTCTGGTTGAATTTTTGGCGTTGCTCATGTATATTATCATATCGTCTGCAAATAGGGATACTTTGACTTCTTCCTTTCCAATTTGTATCCCTTTGATCTCCTTTAGTTATCTTATTGCTCTAGCTAGGACTTCAAGTACTATGTTGAAGAGATATGGAGACAACAGGCAGCCTTGCCTTGTCCCTGATTTCAGTGGGATTGATTTAAGTTTCTCTCCATTGAGTTTGATGTTGGTTTTAGGCTTGCTGTATATTGTCTTTACTATGTTTAGGTATGTGCCTTGTATCCCTAATCTCTCCAAGACTTTAAACATGAATGGATGTTGGATTTTGTCGAATGCTTTTTCGACATCTAGGGAGATGATCATGTGGTTTTTCTCTTTCAGTTTGTTTATATGGTGGATCACATTGATGGATTTGCATATATTGAACCACCATTGCATGCCTGGGATGAAGCCTACTTGGTCATGGTAGATGATATCTTTTATGTGTTCTTGGATTCGGTTTGCGAGTATTTTATTGAGTATTTTTGCATCAATGTTCATAAGAGAGATAGGTCTGAAGTTCTCTTTTTTTGTTGGGTCTTTTTGTGGTTTAGGTATCAAGGTGATTGTGGCTTCATAGAATGAGTTCGGTAATTTTCCTTCTATTTCCCTTACACCTGTGAGAATGTCTAAGATAAAAAAAACTCAAGTGGCAACACATGCTAGAGAGGTTGTGGAGAAAGGGGAACTCTCCTCCATTGCTGGTGGGATTGCAAACTGGTACAACCACTCTGGAAATCAATTTGGCGCTTTCTCATAAAATTAGGAATAGTGCTACCTCAAGATCCAGCTATAGCACTCCTAGACATATATCTAAAAGATGCTCAAGTACACAACAAGGACATTTGCTCAACCATGTTCATAGCAGCTTTATTTGTAATAGCCAGAACCTGGAAACAACCCAGATGTCCCTCAGTTGAGGAATGGATACAGAAATTGTGGTACTTTTACGCAATGGAAAATTATTATTAAAATAATCAAAACAATTAAAAACGAGGAAATCATGATATTCGCAGGCAAATGGTGGGACCTGGAAATGATCATCCTAAGTGAGGTATCCCAAAAGCAGAAAGAAACACTTGGTATATACTCACTTATATGGACCTATAGGATAGGATGGACATGCTGAAATCTATACACCTAGAGAAGATAAGCAAGGAGGAGGACCCAGGGTGGGATGATCAATCCTTGCTTAGATGGCCAAACGGGATGGACATTGAATATAGGAGAAAACAAGTAACAGGTCAGGAGCCTACCACAGAGAGCCTCTGAAAGACTCTAACTAACAATGAATCAGAGCTGACTCACAACCAAGCCATCACCAGAGTGCAGGGAATCATATGAAAAAAGGGGGAGCTAGTAAGATTTGGCGAGGACAAGAGCTCCATAAAGACCGAATAGATCAGGGCACAGGGGCCTTCTATGAGACTGTTTCTCCAACCAAGGACCATGTATGAATACAAACTATAACCCCTGCTCGGATGTGGCCCATGGTAGCTCAGTACCCAACTGGGTACCCTAGTAAGGGGAACAGGGACTATTCTGGTCATGAACTCAATGGCTGGCTTGTCGACTGCCACCCTGCCCCAGGGAGGAGCAGCCTAACTAGATCCCAGAAGAGGACATTGCAGCCAGCCCTGAAGAGACATGATAAGCTAGGGTCAGATGGAAGGGGGTGAGGTCCTCCCCTATCAGTGGACTTGGAGGGGCAGGGAGAAGATGAGGGAGGGATGGGGAGAGTGGGAGGGAATGAAGGAGGGGGCTATGGCTGGGATACAAAATATATAACCTGTGATTAATATAAAAATAAATAAACTACTTAAAAAAAGAAGTTAAATTTACTATTGATTTTACATTCCATTCCCCCTATATACAATGCATTCTTACACTGCATAATCCCACCAAAAAAATATTTATTGGAAAAAATATATACCACTTAAACACTAATTCTTAAGAAAGATAATCTTAAAAAAAAAGATGAAGGAAACCATACACTGAGTCTCCATATACCTTAAAAAGTATACATAGATTATCTAAGTAAATTGTACAAAGTATAAGTGACAACTCACATAAGTACATTTATGTAACCATACTACATACCTCTGCTACTTCAAATCGCATCCTAAGTTTAGTTATATTCATTGAATGATTTTCCTTTAGCGATTTTTTGTGTCGAGTACTTTTAACTCTACATAGAAGTTGAGGACGCTCTTCCAAGGGACTACATGGTGCATCAAAAAATTCCTCCTCTGAGTCTAAATTTCACAAAATATTTTTGTTTAAGTCAACAATAGAAATCATCTGTATTTAACATTTTTATAATGTTCTGAAATAAATGTGAGCATTAAAATGCTATGGGTCTATATTAAAGTTGAACACGAAGCTAGGAAAAAAACAGAAATTACTTTTAAATAAATAACATTGCAAAGGATTAAAAGTATGGAAAATAGAAAATTTTTTATGTTTAGCTTAATATCAGTTAAGATTCATTTTTATTTTTAATAATATGCATATGTATATCTGTGTGCAGCTACGTTAATACAGGTGGCCACGGCGTCCAAAGGAGAGCAACAGAGTCTTGAGCTTGAGTTAAGAGGCAGTAGGGAACGGCCCAGTGTGGGTGCTAGGAACTTAACTACAATCCCATGCAAGCACAGAATGAACTCTTACCCCTGAGCTATCTCTCCTGACTCAAATAAATCAGCTTTAAAATACTGATTAGTGTATTTAAAAGTTGAACAAGAAGTTTTTGTCGTAGAAAACAATATGAGTGATTGTGTACACTATGTACACTGAAAGCAATATGCTAACATGCTCACTGTAGCTGGCTAGTGTTAACAGAACTTAGTTTAAAACTACAATTGCCTATGTGCAAATACAGTGCAGGTATGGTGACATTCTTTAAACTTTCTTTGCAGGCATGGATTAATAAGAATTTAGGAAAAGACTATTGTTAGCTGCTGATAACTTGTTTTCTTTGGAAGGTTAGGAGATATCATACTTAAAGCCCTTTTCATCATGTCCTACAACGACCTTTAATTTAAAAGTTACCAGCAGAGCAAAGTGGCATGTTCCCCCAGACTTTATATTAAAAGTTTGGGACCTAAAACTGTAAAATATGTTAAACCACTTAGTTACACTGCTGGAAATGGCTACTGAGAAGGGAAATTCATTCTTTAAGGATGAGACTCTGCCAAGTTGCTCATGTCTCAGAGGCTAGCCATACACTCATATGCATACATGTTGCACTTTCTGGACTCTGGAGTTATTATTAATGATGAAAAAGGGACCTAAGTTAGAGAGAAATACAGTGCTGAGTCTTAGGGTGAGTTGAAAAGAGTAGTGGTTGATGGAAAAGATTGAAACACTATATAAAAGAAACTTTCACGGAAAATATGTTATCTAAAAAGAAACTAGTAAAAGGAAGTCCCAGACACACTACAGCCCACTAAATCCCTAAAAAGCTAAAACTGTCTAGATCAGATGAAGTCACACTAACATCTCTCTGCTCACCACAAACACATTTTCCCAGAAAACAAGAAAATACGGTATCTTCTCTGATATTTAGTCTTCTCTAGAGTCTTGAAAGTATAGAAATATTTTTCCAATATTGCCATGAAAAAAAACCAACAAACAGGCACTTGACAGTGGGATTTTAAAAATAAGTCTTATATGTAAATTTAGATATTAAAACATGATTTCCTCTTTAAGAGATTAGATTAAAAAACTTAAACTTCTTCAAATACTACATTATAAATTAGGCATCCACCAACTTTCATTTTTCTAAAACCTCAAACTTAATAAAGACGTCTGTTCGTGATCTGTGGGATTAAAATTACAATTAATTCTTGTCAAAGTGATTCCACTACAAATGTAACGTTAAAATATTCTTATACTTTATCATTTTAAAGAATCTAAGCAAAAATGCGTAGAAACACTGCTGATGCCTGTCCTTTTCTGTATTACTGGAGAGCAGATCATTCCCAATGACACAATCCTGCATGAATATGTACTGCGTGATTAGTTTATGAACAGCAGAGAAGCAGCTCTGAAATTGAAGCATTAGCTTCCTTTCACAAGGATGGCAAAACGCACACAGGAAATTATCTTTGTATTGCTGTCTCCCTCTTCAGAAAAGGCATTCTTTTTAAAAAAATATGTAAATATTTCAATTATTTAACAACTAATAACTGAGGATTTCAGACAATGTGTTCTGATCATATTCACTTTCTCTTCCCAAACTCTTTCTAGATCCACTGCCACTTCTCTTCCAACACAAACTTTGTTCTTTTCTTACTTCCAAATCAAGGCCAATTTGTGCTGCCCAAATCTTCTTGGAAATGAGGCCTTCCGCTGAAGCACAGTCAACACAGTCTTGTCAGATTGCTGACTTTACTCTGCTTGCTAAACCTCACTTTGCTTGCCATTCTTTTCCAAGCCACCTCGCTAGAACTTGTCTCCCTCAGACGAGGAGGGGGAGGAAAAAAAAAAAGCCCAACATTTTTCTTTTGTTCAAATGGAACAGGTATATATACCCAACTTTTAATCACCTCTTTGAGTAACTCATTTCTGATTGATTCCCATGTATAACTATAAATTTAAATAATTGTTAATTTTTCTCTTATTAATCATTCTTTATAGGAAAATGAAAGTTAAAAGAAAAAATGTTTACACCCCTACACATAATCATTTGAGGAAAACATCCCTCCAAATGTAAACTACTTCAGTTATAGATGTGTAATAAGGAAGATTCTATTAAGCAATTTCACTTTACCATCTTCAGTAACAGAATGCCTTTCCAAAAAAGGGATTATCTTCTGTGAAAACTGTGTTACTGGCAAAGAAGTAGATGTTTGAATCTGAAATAAAAGAAACTTACTGTCAGTTAGAATAAAGACCTTTCTTTCAAATTTATATGATAATTTTCACATGCAAAAAAAGGCTACTCAATTCAAACAATCTGAGAAGAAAACAGGTCTAAAGGAAAGTTAAAGTACTTTTAAGCAGTTGGGGTTGTAGTTCAGCTGGTAGAGAATGCTTGCTGAAAAGACCTGGAGTTTGACCCCTACCACCACCACGCTCCCCACCCCAACACCACCCATAGCTAGGCATCGAGGATCATGCCATTAATCTTAACACTTGGAGACAAGGGAAAACAAAAAAGCAAAAACAAACAAACAAACAAAACAAATCTATGTCATCTTTGGCTACACAGAGTTCCAGACTGGCTTGGGTTACCTGAAACAGTCTAAAAATGAAAAGAAATGCCTTTACAGAAGTAACATGCTCAAGAATTTTATATACTTGAATCAAATGGCTATAAACAACTCTGTATAACTATTGTTTTTTGTTGGTGGTGGTTTTTCAAGACAGGTTTCTCTTTGTAGTCTTGGCTGCCCTGGACTCATTTTGTAGACCAGGCTGGCCTTGAACTCTCAGAGGTCTACCTGCCTCTGCCTCCCCAAGTCCTGGGATTTCAAGTGTGCACTACCACACCTGGCTCCTTATAATTAAAGTAAATACTTGTACAATTTTGATGGCAGGTATCATCATGGAGCTCCTACATTAACTTCCTTAGGAATCTGTAATGTATTTTAACTTGGCAATTTACTAAGCCCAGAAACCAATTTCCAGGACATCTTTGAGAAACAAGCCTAAAGCCTGATATTAAGGCCTCTAGAACTGAGGAGCGTACACTGTTATTTTAATTTTTGGTGATACTTGGCAAATATACTGTTTGGGGGAAATTAACTAATGAAAATGTGTAATGCAGTTTAAACAAACCTGACTTGGGAGGCACAGCAGACAGATCTCTAGAGGTTAGAGGAAAGCCAAGATTGCCTTGTGAGACACTGTCTCCAAGAAAAGCAAATCAAACTAAATAACACAAGTGAATATTTCACCAATACTATGAAACAAAACATTAATATATGACCTAGAAAAATCTTACATATTCTTTCTTGATCATATTCCCTAATATCACCAAACCACAATATTGCTTTTATTTGGTTTATTTAATTTAACCTCTTATAAAAAGCTTTCTAAACAATACAACCATTTCTAAATGGCAGAAAATATGACTGCTACATACACTTTTCAATGACATCCTAATTAAAAAATAACCTAAAATATAATCATACTGATGACTGATCAAATTTTTGCTATTAAATTCCATTACAGATGCAAATATGTCAGAATGTAAAGTAGTGGCATGAATACTTGGTGGTAGCCAACAACTCTCTACTTGGACTGAAGATGTGCTCCAAAGAAGAAAGCATGTCTGGTAATGTACGTTATACATTACTCAAGGCTACTGATGACATGAATATTTGAAAACCAAGTCATCATTTTACAAAACTAGTATAATATTTGTCCTTATACCACGGATAATTATAGTCCTCACCCTTCAAGAAGATAACTTCTCTTTGCAACAGATAAAGACCATTACAGGAAACCACAACCAATCAAAATAAAGTAGTATGTTAGTTAATACTTGAAATAGGATAGGATAAGTTTTTCAGTTTTTCTGTTTGTTTATTTTAAAATAGTTTTTGTGCTTTACTTTTATAGTCAAGTTGTCAATTTCCATCAATCCCGATGAGTTTGGTATGGATACTGCTCAATTACCTACTTAATAATACTACTGAGAATTGAAATATTAGCTCTATCATGTCTTCTAATTCAGTACAAGTTATTTCTCCAGTAGGTTATTTTAGTGGTTTTTTTTTGTGGGGGGGGTGTTATAACTTTTAAACATACATTTACTACATATATTTTGTTAGTTTTGTGTTACTGTTTGGGCCCTAATTGTGCTACCTCTAAATTTATATATGGAACCTTAACTCCCTAACACCTTAGATTATGCATGCTTTGGAAGTGGGCTCTTTAAACAGTGATTAAATTAAAAGAACACGATCAGGATAGACTCTAATTTGGGGCTAACTGGTGACTTGATAAAAGGAAATTCGCTAATAAAAAGAAACACTAGAGATGCATGTGAACACAAGCAAAGGCTAAGTGAGATGCAGCAAGAAAAAGGCACTCTTCAGGCTAAAGGTAGATGCTTAAAAAAACTAGGTTTTTTTGTTTGTTTTTTGTTTTTTTATAATACCTAAATCTTGACCTTTGGGCCACCAGAATTGTGAGAAAATACTTTCTGTGATTTAAGCCTTTGATTCTGTGGTCTCTTGTATGGTAGTTCTGGCATTCCCTTGCAGATTTTGGCATCAAGAAAGTGTTGGAATAATAACACTTAAAATTAGCATTAGAACTGTGTATAACAGATAAAGTTAGAATTTCAAGGCATGTGTTTATAAAAACCCTCCTCTCTAATCTTTAAGAAATTACATATAGACACATGGGTATTAAAACCCCTTCAGGTGATGACTGTAATAGAAATCACAAACATGTTTTTTGACATCATAAAAAAGTCCTTATAAATTGATAAGCCATCTAGTTGAGCTGTCTTGTTTTTTTGTGGAATGTAGAACTTGTAAGTGATGAGCTTGAATAGTTAGTTGGTGTGATTACTAAACTGTGAAGGGTATGATTTGCTTTTTCTCTTTTTGTTATTAGAATAGTTGAAAGGTTTAATAAGGAAAAAGTCAAAAACAAGAAACCACTGTGTGGAACGAAAAAGGAACCAGGACTTAAAGATCTAGACAGTGGTTAGTTTATTTGTAATGCAAAGAATATGAATGTGTTATCAGGAGTGTTCTAAGACAGTGATTTGATTAAAAAATTATGTCACAGATTCAACTAGTCATCTCAGAAGCTAGGGTTAAAAAGAAGCTTATCCAACTAAACATAGCTAGCTTGGACTAAAGGGAAAAAATCGAGCAAACTGAAAAAAAGTGTTGGACTTAAAAATAATATGGAACATGAAAATACTACTAAACAGTCGCAAGCACAAATTATCCTTCAGCAAAAGAAGAGAGTGATGCCCTCCCCAGGTATTTCTGAGATCATCATGAGAATGGCTTGGATGGTGCAATATTCAATGGATGAGTTAGTCTTAGTAACCAGTGGACCAGGCTGCTGCTGAGCAGGACCTAAGGGTGGTCTATACTTAGTCTTTTTCAATTTGATAATTTAGGCTTTACTTAGTCATTCTTTAACAAATTAGAAATTACTATTTCTAGTTCTCTGAGCATTTCTCTTGGATAGATACTAGGACGTCTTTCCTGCATCTATTAAGACGATATTGTAGTTTGCTCCTTTAATCTGTAAATGAATTGATTAGTATTAAATTCTCACTTATATCTTATCTTTTATGATATATTATCCTTTCCGTATATTATGAGATTTAGTTGATGATAATAAGGTTGAATGTCTCTTATCCTAAATTGGTTAGAATCAGGAATATCTTAAATTTCAGACTTATTTTTTCTTTTTTCCTCTCTGAATGTTGAAATATTTGCGTAGAATTTTTCAGTTGAGCTTTCCTACTCTTAAAAATATGAAATCTAAAGCATTTCCAAATCAGAAACCTCTTGAGCATCATATCACTGCTCAAAAAGTTTCTGATTTTAAGAAAGAAGAGGGAGGCGATTAGAAGGAGGGTAAGGTGTGTAGGAGAGGGTAAATGGGGAATGAAAAACATTAAAATGTGTTTGATGTGTATCTATGAAAATATCTAATGATATATGATGAATATACCCTATGAAGTATAAGTTTAAGAATGGCTAACACTCAAGAACAATTAGAGCAGAGAAAGATACCTGTTCACTGCTTAGCAGGACTTTTGGATCAGTAAGCAACATAAATGGCACAAAGGCTTATTAATATTTTAAAACTTAGGCCTGTTGCTCTCCTTGTGGAGTTCCTGTCTTCTCCAGTCTTACTATTTCCCACTTCTTTCATAAGATTCCCTGCACTCTGTCCAAAGGTTGGCCTAAGTCTCAGCATCTGCTTTGATATTGTGCAGGGCAGAGCCTTTCAGGGGGCCTCTGTGGCAGGCTCTTGACTTGTTCCCTGTTTTCTCCTTCTTCTGATGTCCATCCTCTTTGCCTTTCTAGATAGGTCTGAGCACAAGGGTCTTTTCTGAGACTGATACTCCAACCAAGTACCATGCATGGAGATAATCTAGAACCCCTGCACAGATGTAGCCCATGGCAGTTCAGTGTCCAAGTGGGTTCCATAGTAATGGGAACAGGGACTGCCTCTGACATGAACTGATTGGCCTACTCTTTAATCACCTCCACCTGAGGAGGTAGCAGCCTTTTCAGGCCACAGAGGAAGACAATGCAGCCACTCCTGATGAGACCTAATAAACTAGGATCAGAAGGAAGGAAAAGAAGACCTCCCCTATCAGTGGACTTGGGGAGGGGCATGTGTGCAGAAGGAGCAGGAAGGGAGCGGTTGGGAGGGGAGAAGGGAGGGAACTACAGGGGGAAAACAAAGTGAATAAAGTATAATTAATAAAGAATTAAAAAAAAAAACGCTTAGGTCTTCTGCTGGGTAGTCTCTCCATTACTGTAACTCAACTAATCCTGGTACTACATCCAACCTTGTGGCCAAGTCTACCTCCCTGTTCCACTCTGATCTATCTATTTACATACATACAACCATGTCTGTTAGTGAATCCCCTTTCTCATTTCTTCTCCCAGAGTCCCTCTCTTTACCTGTAACATCTATCTTCCACTTCCTGCCCAGCTACTGGCCATCAGTTCTTTATTATAGCCAATAGGCAAGTAAGGAAGGATAAATATTTACAAAATATGAGAACCGCGATAGGCTACAGAAATACAATAATGGGGCTGGAGAAATGGCTTGGCAGTTAAGAGCACTGGCTGCTCTTCCAGAGGACCTGGGTTCGATTCCCAGCACCCACATAGTAGCAGCTCGTAACTGACTATAACTCCTACTCAGGGACATGACAACCATGCAGGCAAAACACCAATGTGAATAAGATACAATTACATAATTATTTAAGGAACAAAAACAAAGAAAAAACAAGACACAAACAGTACTTAGCTCTCTTTTGGTAAAGCAATCAACAATTGACATTACAGAGACACACGGTCACACAATGTGCCCCAACAACTTAATAAATTAATACTCAGTTAAGACAGAAAAGTTGGCAAAATTCATCAAAATTTAAAACTTACATACTTTCCTCAACAACTCCACTGTTCAGAATTTATGTAATGGACAGAGATATAATAAAGTACATGCACAAGTAAGTTCAAAGAAGCATTTTTCATAAATTTAAATACTCATATAATAAATGGCCATCATGCTAGGTAAAATTTTGCTGAAAATTAAAATGACTATAAATAATTTCACCTGTGGTTACTTCAACTATTACTTTGAAATCTGTTTCTCAATGTAATCTTTCATTAATTCTGAAAAAGACATTACCAGAAATGATCTGCCAGGGGGAGGTACATCAGCTTTGAGTTCAGGTTTTGGAATGCTTTCCAACAATTCCATAATCCCTTGCAGTTTTTTATCCGAGATTCGTAATGAAAGAAGAGGTAACTTTCCAGAAATCTTGAATCTATTTTTTAGAGACAAGAATCATTACTAAGTAAATTTCATTCTGGTTTAAGTACACTAATTCAAGAAAAAATGAAATTAGGCATATGAGTAAGTGACAGAAGGTTTGCTGAGTAAGCAGGACATCCTGAGTTCAGTGCTTAGCACCTACACCATCCCTTAAACAAAACAAAAACAGAAAGAGTAGACTGAAACCCTTCAATTCAACAAATACTTAAAAATAGAAATTTTAAACTACAAATTACTATAATTTACATCTTACCTTATAAACCCTAGATGGAACAACCTTAATAATCTCCAGCAGCTTGTTTATTGTCTCTTTAGTGTTTCCCAAATACAGATGACAACATTAATTATCAATTACAGACTGCCATTACAGAATTTATATGCCACCACTATATACCCATACCTATGAGGATCACAGCCTATTTATTACTTTTTGTTGTTTGTTTGTTTTGTTTTGTTTTTGGAGACACGGTTTCTCTGTGTAGTCCTGGCAGTCCTGGACTCACTTTGCATACCAGGCTAGCC
Source organism: Pachyuromys duprasi (assembly GCA_028658305.1). Classification (NCBI taxonomy): domain Eukaryota; kingdom Metazoa; phylum Chordata; class Mammalia; order Rodentia; family Muridae; genus Pachyuromys; species Pachyuromys duprasi. Next base: position 31,209,185 of record CM053762.1, read on the forward strand.
CCAAGCTCACAAAAATCTGCCTGCATCTGCCTCCCAAGTACTGAGTGTCTGGCCATTGCCTATTTCTAACATTGAAAACTATAATTTAAAACTAAACCTGAGTTATTTTTCTTTTAACTGTTTTGCTTACAGCTACAATACTGAAGTAAAGGGGGACTATGGCCCTAGAGATGGCTCAGGGGATAAAGGCACTTCATCCTTAAAGGGCACTTGCCCAATGACCTGAGTTTGATTCCTCAGAGCACACATGGTGGAGAGGGTGAGAACTACTCCTTCAAGTGGTCCTCTGACTTTCACATGCCCACTCTGATGCCTGCACGTGCTAGCCCTCCCACCACTGCAGAGACATAACGGTGTTTTAAAGATTAAAAATAAGCTGGGTGCGGTACACACATCTTAATCCCAGCACTCAGGGAGGCAGAGGAAGGTGGATCACTGCGAGTTAGAGGCCAGGCTGATCTACAAAGCGAGTCCAGAACAACCAAGGCTATACAGAGAAACCATGTCTCAAAAGAAAAAAAAAAAAAAAACACCAAACATGAATGAATGAATGAAGACAGGCTGGGAAAATGATTGCATTAGAAAAGTGCCTGCCAACAAGCATGAGTACCTGATGGGAGATACCCAGTACTAAATAAAAGGTGGACATAGTGACACACATCTGTAATACTAACACCTTAAAGAGAGGGGAGGAAAGAGAGGTGCATCTCTGGAGCTGCTGGACCCTCTAGGCAAATGATGTGCTTTGGGTTCAGTGTTGGAAAACAAGGTAAAGAGTGTCAGAAGGATACAAGATGCTCTGGTTTCCACACAAATGCATATACACACATGTACAAATATGCACATGCAAGAACTTTGTAAAAGGTATGGCCTGCACACAGAATGTTTTAACTCATTGTTTTTACTCCCATGTTTTCCCTAAAATTGATTTTTTTTCAAATTATACATTTTGTTTGTTAAACATTGGTCTCTAAAAATATACCTGAATTCCTTCAGAAAATCTTAAGCTTTATGTCTAATAACCTAAATATTTGTAATTAATGCCATACACTGTGGTTTAACTTAATTACATATTTGAGATCAATCCAATCAATGTATCAAAACCCTTTCCTTTTGTAAATTTTGGAAGATGCAAAATGTGAAGAGGGTGGGCCTCAAAATGTTACCCACTAAGTAACAGGTTAGCTAAGCATCACTGATCGCATAACTGCAAGGACAAATATAAAATGTGCTATGACTTGGGTTTTTTATTCCCTTTTCATTTTCTACAGAATTAAAAGAAACAAAAATAAGTCTATGTTAATCAGTGCAGAAAATGTAGTTTTTGCATGTAAATGAGAGTAACAATGGTACCATTTTAAGCAGACTGTGAAAGGCTTAGGATATTACATATAATCTCCATGGTAACCAAATGAACCATTCACAAAGTATACAAAATCAGAAGTGAGAAAGTAATCAAAACATGTTACAACAAATATAAAGCAAACACAAATAAAGGCCATCAGAAAAAAATGAAGGAGAACAAGCTATGAAACATACAGAAAACAAGGATCTATGAAAATGGACATCCATTTTGGAAGATTAATAATAAAGTTCTAGAGATGGATGGTGGTGGTAGTAGCTGCATAATAATGTGATTTCACTAAGATGTCACTAAAATATATATTAAAAAGAGCATCAGTGACAAATGTATAATATGCATACTATGTAGTAAAGTCATTTCTTTCATTACAAATTTGCTAAGAAAATCTACAACTACATAACAGATAATATACAATACATACTTGGGCATCTTGATATCCATGAAAACCATGGCTTTAGAGAGTTCTACATTGACATGCATAGGTATCAAAATATGCTGTGTAGACACATTGAGCTTCCGTGCTTCTCTCCAATTATCACCTAATCACGAAAACAGTTCATGCTTATTATTAGCATAGTTTTATAAGACACAAACCCAAAAATTATCTAAAGGACATACAAGCAGCATGTTGTTTCCATTATGTTTCCTATACTTCTTCACAAGACTATGTTCTATTACAAAAGAAAAAGGCCTGCTTTTGTTAAAGGCAGCATACTTCTAGCCAAACCTACTGTATATCCATTAATAATCACTGTGCCAAGCAGATACTCTACCACCAAAATAATGCCACCAAAAGGCAATGAAAGGGCAGAAAAATTTAAGCATACTTAATAATTAATAAATTCTACCATTTATTCAAGATTATTAATTAGCACTGTTCTAGGCTATATTTATACTTTAATTCTCATAGGAATTTGTAACATTACCTTTTAGATCACAGACTCAAAACTTTCCTATAGTCAAAATGCTAAGGCTAAAACTCAAATTCATACCTAGCCCTACAAAACATATGACCTGAAACATTCACCTCAGTGTTAACAGACACATGCTACTAAAAGAATAGTTAATTTACAGCCTTAGATGTAAATGTAACCAGGCTACGGAGATAACTCATTTCGTGAAGTGCTTGCCTGTCAAGGATGAACACCCGAGGTCAGTCCCCAGCACCCACTTTAAAAAAGACTGGCATGGTGCTGTATGCTTGAAATCCCAGCACTAGAAAGGCAGCAATAAACAGATTTTTAGAGCACACTGACAAGACAGCCTGGCCTAAAATAAGTAAGGCCCAGTTCCCAAAAAGACACAAAATTTTACCTAAATGAACTGGGGGACAAAAATTACCTGGTTTCAAACCAGTAGATGTTACTAGTCATTTTTTTGTTTAGTTAGAAGTCAATATTTGTTTGTTTATTTAAATAAAGTCATTGTAATGGGCAATAAAATATAAATAAATATGTATCATTCAGCTAGATTAACACATCTAATCAAACACATGCCCTGTCATATGCATCTTAGCAAATGGCTATTCTGAAGCAGATGGTCTGTGCTTAGGGCTTTACACTTTCAATATTAACTATATTTTAATTCACTAGGCAATATTAACTATCAATTTTAACTCCAATACAAGAAAGTTCCAATCACAGGAAAGTCTTCAAGCACATCTTCAGAGTGTCTCAAAACATAATCACTAATAGAAATCAATCACTAGTGTCGCCTGTACTTACCTACTCTACTGTAAAGCAACTGTATGCTTGTAAGCTGAACATCAAAAGAATCATAAGCTCTATGCATTATCTCTTCAAGGTTGGTCCCACTTGGTCTCACATCTGATAATCCAGATCGACTTTTACTTATCACCTTAAAGTTAATTTTAATAGTTTAGACCATATAAAGTACGTCAAAATCACTGTTTAGATCTATAACATAAAAATTTAATAGGAAAGAATAAATACACAGCTATTTAAAAAATCATTATCCATGAGATGTGTAACAAAAGACAGGTATAAGGTAACATTCACTATATATATGTATACATATAAATATACACACACATATATAACATTTTACTCTATTTCATACAGCTCAGGGAAAGTATATTGTCAAAATGATTCTCTCACCAGGCATAGTGGCATAAGCCTTTAATCCCTGAAGTCAGGAGAGCAGAGGCAGACAGATCTCTGTGAGTTCTTCAAGGCCAAATAGAAATAATTAGTTATGTAAACTTTATTATATTTCTAATATAAACATATACCCAGTGGGTCTACTTAACTACCAAGTGCACAGGAGTGGGAAAAGACAAGCTCCTCAGGCAGCCAGAGCCACCCTGACCTGTGTGCGCACTGCTGCGGGCACGCCTGCAGACCAGTGGCAGAACAACAGTGACAACAGAGCACTCCGCATCTGGCCGCAGCGCCACTGGCCAGTTATAACTAGTAAGCACTTAAAAGAAGCTAAGTTTTTATTTTTAATTAATTAATTATTCTTTAACTGCAATAATCTCATGACGCTAATGAGTACTATACTGAACAATTCAGATGTAGAATTATAAAGAAATGTTTCTACTTAACTTTTTGGAAGAAAACATTCATATAGACAAAAACAAAATGATACAATGAAGACCTATCAACTTAAATATTTAAGTTATTAAAATTATACTGTAGCTACATATACAATTAAAAAATATATATAGTGTAAAATTTTTCAGAAAGATGATTACCTGTCTCTATTCTATACACTTAATCAAGTAAGATTTAAACTGAAGAGTAAAAAACAGCAGAAAAACACTCACACATAAGTACACTTTAAACAAGAAAATATCACAAATGTCATAGCACCAATCAAACATTTATTAGTGTATACCTTTAAATGACCAAGATCCAAGAGAAGAAGATTTGATGTGGGGCTAAAAGTTCCATTTTGTGGGACAATAACATAGGAAGCCTTCACATTAATTCTGAGATCAAGAACTTTCTGTGTTTCAATAATATACAGCAAACCTGTAAAAGGATTAAATCTTTGCAATGAGTGGTCTTCACAACCTACTTTATAAAAATAAAGCATAGACTCAAAAAACATGAACTGATAATGCAATTTAAATATATATAAAGTCAGTGCTGATTTTAAAACACCCTAGAGAAAAGCCAGATGTGGTAGCACATACCTTTAACTGGGGAGATTGAGGAAGACTGATCTCTGTGAGTTCACGGCCAGCCTGCTCTACAAGTTAAATTCCCAACCATACAGGGCTACATAGTAAGAACTGTATTTATAGATTAGAAAGTCATACCTAAATTTTTTTTACTATTCAAAAATCGAAAGAATACAAACAAACCCTAGAACAAAAATTTACAAATAGATTTACATCTTTTGATGGCCAATACACATACAACTAATTAATTAAAGAACAGAACTAAAGCAACCCCCACCAAAGAGTAAATGGGGACCTTGGGGAGAAATTTTAAAAATCTTAGGTTTATATGCCTGTGTGAATGTATGTCCCCATAGAGGCAAGAGGATTTCCTGAAGCTAGAGTTACTAGTGGTGCTGGGAACTGAATTTGAGTCTTCTAAAAGACCATCAAGTGCTCTTAACATATTGAGCCATAGGGATGGAATTTACATAGAATGTGTGCTGAAGAGAGTAGAAGACAATTTCTGCTTGTGGTCCTCAGACAACTTCTACTTTTGAGACAGGGACTCTCATTGGCCTGTAATATGACCACGTAGACTAGGCTAATTTCCAAGCGGCCATCTTTGTTGCAAACCCCATCTCACCACTGCTGTGACTACAGGGGTGCATGATCACACCTGGCTTTTTATATGAGGTTTTGTTTGTTTGTTTGTTTTTGTTTTTTTGTCTTTGTGAGCTAAATATCTATCTGGGGGCCTAGGGATCCAAACACAGGTCCTCATGTTTATGAAGCCAAGTGTTTTATCAAATGACACACACATACAGCCACCAAAAAAAAAAAAGTTTTTAAACCAGTTAATTTAGGTGAAATAAAAAGAAAAATAGAAACACTTTAAAAAAATTAGTGGCAGGAAGCAGTTACTTGTACCTGCTATTAGAATTTGTACAGACTCTTCCTAATTCACAAATCTAAGACATCTACAACTATCATACTGATCAATGATACATAGCTTAATGGTTGCGTGACAGTGAAAATTCCTGTCATTAATTCATCTTCAACAAAATTACATGTAAACCAGAAAAGGCAACAAATCAGTTCTCTTATTACTTAGATATTTCATTCACTTAGGCCAACATCTTCTAATAAACTTAATTCATTCCTATGTGTGTTATTAGCATACAAATTAATCTAATCTATTTTTCTAAGTCAAGGATATTGTAAGTCTAATCATTTATATTCTATAAATTGAGAACCCCATCTTGTAGACAAAATTTCTGCAAGTAGTCATTAAATCAGCTTAAGTAAATAAAAGATACTTTGATCTATATGTTTGGATAGGGTTGATAAGGAGAAAGGTATCTAACTCAAAAGGACAAGAACTACAAAAGAATTATTTGACCAGTATCTTAGTTAGGGTTCCTGTTGCTGTAATAAAGCACCATAACCAAAGGCAACCTGATGAGGAGAAAATTTATCATTAAGGAAAGTCAGGGTAGTATCTGAAGCAGAGGCCATAGAGGAAAGCTGCTTACTGGCTTGTTTCTCCTCATCTTTCCCCGTCCCCTCCCCCAAGATTTATTTATTTATTATTTATTCGGTGTCTGTCTGCATTTGTCCTTGTATGTCAGAAGAGGGCACAAGATCTCATTATAGATGAGTATAGCTTAAAAAAAAAGATAGCCAGAATCAAATACAACAATGATTAGCTTAATATGCTTGTGAAAAAGAGAATTAAGTTAATAATTTTCTAGATGTGGTAGTGTACCCCTATAATCCCAGCACTTGAGACTGACTGTGAATTAAGTATACTTTAGGAAAGTACCTAACCTGTGATTGATATAAAAAGAAATAAATTACATTTAAAAAAGAAAAAAGTATACTTTAGGTTAACCTATGCTACAGTGTATTTTTATCTCAAAATAATGAATATAACAATGAATATATGATGATAAACACTTTAAAATATGTTTATATATGTATAGAATAAGTAGCCAATATTGGGGACCACTTTTCCTGAAAATACAACAAAGAATTATAAAAACTGTCATTTGAAAAAATTCCAAAGATCTTTTCTAGGCAAGTGATGCAAAAACTGCTTAATATAGAGAGGAAGAAAGAATCTTAGCATTTCCAAAAACCTATATAAAGCAGATTCTGATAACAAGTTCTTAAAATAGCTACAGAATGCAGACACATAAATCAAAGAATTCTGAAAATCAGAGAACTGATTTCAAAACAGTTATTCACATTTCTCCTAATCATTTCCCAAGCTAAAATATTCCCAGGTTGACCCCTGTCTCAAAGACTCTTTAGCTAGGTGAATCACAAACATAAGTCTATCTGATCATCATGCTACTTCAGGGAGACATTCTCTAGAACTTAATCAGACTAATCAAAATCTCAATGCTCTGACAGCATTTGGGTCTGTTAATGATTTGTTTCCTAGCTTAGCCTCAAATTCATCAGGTGTATCTAAGGACTGTAAATGTTTTTCCCAGAGCACTGAAGAAAGAACAAAGACTTCACAACCATAAGACAAAAGAACACGCTGGGTCAGCGTGTTCTCGCGGCAACAGTCAGGCTTTTTTCAAGAGTAGGTAAGGACAGGAGGACCAAAACTACTCTAGAGCCATACCTTTCATCAGAATCTCCTCAGGTAGTTTTAGATAAATACACATAATGAGACATAGTCCCAAGAACACCTTTCCCATACCTGAGGATAGATTTCCAGAACGTTTTGCCAAAGTGAAACCACAATGCTATTTCCTGCCTTTTCCAATAAGGACTGGACTTCAGTCTTTGGGAGGACGGACTTTGATAGTGAAAAATATCTCAGTTGAAATATTCTTTGTAAGTGCTCTTCCTGCCTGCAACCTTCTAAGTTATTTTTTAGATGAATAAGGCAATCCCTAATTGTAGCTAATAATTAGTTATACAAACAGCATCTGTTCCAAATTACTGTTTAGTTTCTGTCTATGGAATGGAATACATACATTTCAGTTTTATATCTGCCCTAAATATAGAATTATAAAATTGATCAAAACTAAGAATTATATCAGCCACACCTGACATGGACTCTAGTAGGTGATTTCCACTCTGCTTCCTGTCTTCCACTATAATCTTCCCAGTCTCCTCCTCAGCTATGCAGCAGACGGCTTACACAGACCTCCCCTTCGTCCCTATACTCCCTGAAGACCTCATCCAAACCTTGCTGTAAACCCAGCTTTTCTTTTTCCCTTAGCCCTTTTTATCAACCACCTATACCTAGAAACACTCTGACAGACATGTATAGTTGCCACATCTGGCAAGGACTCACATAAGTGATTCACACTGACCTTCCTATCCTCCATCACATTCCTTCTCATCCTCAGCCAAATAACAATCTTCTTACAGGTACCCTTCCTCTGACCTGAACTTCATTCACTGGAGACTTTACTTCTTGATTCAGACCCAGGGTCTAACTAGCCCTTTCATCTGTCTCCCCAGATAATCCATGCCTTAATGCAACCTACTTGCAGAATGCCCTCTTCCCACCAACCTACCCTCAAGGTATAAGCAATTTCCCCATAGCTCCTTTTTTTTATTTATTTTTATTTTTTTAAATTTATTTATTTTTATCTCAATCACAGGTTAGGTACTTTGAATCCCAGGCTTAGCCCCCTCCCCCATTCCCTCCTACCCTCCCACTCCCTCCCTCATCTCCTTCTTCCCCGCCCCCTCCAA
>CM053762.1:31217900-31256130 GCA_028658305.1 Pachyuromys duprasi
ACCACTCTTAGGCATATATCCAAAAGATGCTCAAGTACACAACAAGGACATTTGCTCAACCATGTTCGTGGCTGCTTTATTTGTAATAGCCAGAACCTGGAAACAACCCAGATGTCCCTCAGTTGAGGAATGGATACCCATAGCTCCTTTTTGACACCCCTTAGCCTCTTCTACTAGCTATTCCTTTCTGCCACCCACCAACCTGAGGAAGCACCTTCTACCAGGAAACACACAGCCATCACACTTGCTCAAGAGCCAGAGAGGACAACAGAAACCAAAGAATGGAACACCTGCCAAATAAAGAAAAAACAAACAAATAAACAAACAAACAGGTATCAACACCTACAATCACTTCTGTCACAATCCCAGAAGCCTAGACGCTACCACAAAACACAACAGCCAAGATAACATGTGTCATCAGAACCCAGTAACCCTACAACAGTAGACTATGAGAAATGTATTTTTACTGAAGACTAAGACCAAGAATTGAAAATAACATTATAAATATGTCCAAGGATCTTAAAGATGATAGGGATAAATCCCTTAACAATGTCTGTGAAAATACAAACGATGGTATGAAATAATGAAAACAGTTTAAGACATGACAGTATAAACAGAATTACTAAAGAAAACCCAGACTGAGATAAAAATCTTTAAAAAGTCAAAAATCTCAGTGGCAAAGCCTCACCAACAAAGTACAAGACATGGAAGACATAATCTCAGATAAAAGACAAGGTTTAAATAAAAAAAAAAATGTTCAACCTAAAAACTTCAGGAATAGGAATCCAGGACACTATGAAAGACCAATTCTATGAATAATAGGAATAGAGAAAAAAAATTTCCTAACCTAAAAAAGGTGGTGCTATTCAAAGTACAAGAAATATATAGAACACCTAATACACAGGACCAAAAGAATTCCCCAGGACACATAATAATCAAAACATTTAACATACAGAACAAAGAATATTACAAACATCAAGGGAAAAAGACCAAGAAAGATACAAAAACAGACCCCTTAGAATAACACAATTGTAAAAAGATCACAGAGGCATACCCAAATAACTACATCCAGAAAAAATTTCAGTCACAATAGATGGAAAAACATTCCAGGATAAAAACAAAAAGCAATCAAAGACAAATGAGCAGTGTCTTTATTCCAATCCAGCTCTAGAGAAGTCATGAGATTGTAAACTTCAAGCTGAAGACTTACCCAACCCTCCAAAAACAATAATAATCTCAGACCAGCAGATGAAAAGTGAGGAAAAAATTCACACCACTCAAAGAAGATAATGGGAATAAAAAAACCTACTCATTGACAACTTTCAACATCAATGGTTTCAGTTTCTCAATAAAAAAAAAAAAGAGAAAAAATAAGCCATCTTTCTACTGCATCCAAGAAACATACCTTAACATTAAAAATAGACTCTTCCTAGCAGTGTATCAAAGCAAATATTAAGACACATAACCAACCCTTTGGCAGAGTGCAGGGAATCATATGAAAGAAGGGGGAGTTAGTATGGCCTGGAGAGGACAGGAGCTCTGCTAGGACCAAATATATCAGGGCACAGGGGTCTTCTATGAGACTGTTTCTCCAACCAAGGACCATGTATGGATATAACCTAGAACCCCTGCTTGAATGTAGCAAATGGGTAGCTCAACATCCAAGTGGGTACCTTAGTAAGGGGAACAGGGACTATTTCTGACATGAACTTAATGGCTGGCTCTTTGATCCTCCCCCACCTCCCTAACCTCCTCCCCCCAGGGAGGAGCAGCCTTGCTAGGCCACAGAAGAGGACATTGCAGCCAGCCCTGAAGAGACCTGATAAGCTAGAGTTAGATGGAAGGGGAGGAGGACCTACCCTATCAGTGGACTTGGAAAGGGGCAGGGAGGAGATGAGGGACGGATGGGGGAATAGGGAGGGAATGCGGGAGGGGGCTACAGCTGGGATACAAAGTAAATAACCTGTGATTAATATAAAATAAAAATGTTAATAAAAAAAGATCAATGGACAAAAAAAGAAGAATAGATGTGATCTCAGGGTAATCAAGATGAAAGAGAAGAGTCCAAGCAAACAGACCAAAGAAGTAAGAAGATGCAGCCATTTAATAACAAAATAGACTTCAAGCCCAAATTTGTTTCAAAAGAGATAGGGAAAGACCAAAGAAAAAAATTCACAAAGAAAATGTTGAAATTCTAAACACACACACACACAAAACACACACACCAAAACAAAAATAGTACTATAGCGAAAATCAAACATTGTTCCTAACATACTGTTAGTGACTTATATAGTCAGATATCCAACTCTGACCAAAAGACATCATACAGACAAAAATTAAACAGAGAAATGCTGAAGTTAAATAACATAAATCAAATAGATTTAGCAATCATCTACAGAACATCTTGCACATGTCACCAGAAAAGAATGCACCTTTTTCTCAGCGAATCATAGAATTTTGTCAAAATTGATACTTGGACATGAAGCAAACCTCAACAGATACAAGAAGAAATAACATAATCCTATCTGACTACTATAGATTAAAGCTGGATATCAACAACAACAGAAAACTTAGAAATTCATGGAAACTGAACACTTTACTACTGAATGGACAAAAAGAAAGAAAAAAATCATCCTGAGTGAGATAACCCAGAGGCCAAAAGACAAATACGATATGCATTCTCTTTTATATGGTGCTACCTTTTAAGCATCCAAATGGGATGCTGCTATCTCAATAACTACAGTTAGGTAAAGAACGAGGAACTAAGAAGGAAGGTTCTCTCACAGAAAGGGAAAGTGTTTGCACAGTAAGAGAGAAGCTGAGCAAATTGGAGTGGGAGGTTACGTGAAGTGGGGAGAAAGATAGGGAGGACAGCCAACACTAGGCCCATCTGATGGGCTACATGAAAACCCATTACAAGATGAGCTTCTTTACATGTGTACATATACGAAAGAGATCTAAACAAAGTCACGAAATAATGTGGGGAAACAGGGTTCCAACTAAATATCTCTTGCAACCAGGTGAAACCCCCAGTGCCAAGAACGGGTAACATCCAGTTGAACTGTTGGACAAAGAGGCTCAAGGAAACCCCCAACAACTCAGGCTATTGCCAAAGCTATTTTTCTCCACAAACTAATGGTAAGGAACCATTGCTGAAGACAAAACTTACTTCCGTATTTCACTGAAGACAGAGAAAAGCTGGTGCCCAGATAAGAGCCTCCATCTCTATTCACTAGTGTTCATGGTACTAGAAGGTACTCTGCACGCTGCTGGAAGAGAAAGGTGAACCTAAGAACCCATGACTAAGCCTTCGATCTGCAGTGGTGACGCGCCTGTTAGGTATACTTGTGCAACCGCGGCGCAGGAATAATCAACCGTTATCTGATTGGATTTAAGGTCCTATCTGCAAGATGGAACCCAGGCCTGACATTGCTCTGGTGGCTAAGAATCTGAGACTAGGTAGGGCATGGACCTAGAGGAAAACCAAATACTGTTCTGCTAAAATCATGTAGCAGTAAAATGATCAACAACATTCTACTACACCCACAAATCAGTACTTCACCCAGCCATCATGCTCTGGCAGGAGATGGGAACTAATAGAGATCCACAACTGGACAATAACCAGATAAGCAAAGACCTTGGAACACTCAAAAATTTTTTAATGTATTTATTTACTATGTGTACAGTGTTCTGCCTACATGTATACCTGCACACCAGATCTCACTATAGGAGATTATGACCCACTATGTGTTTGCTGGGAATTGAACTCAGGACCCCTGGAAGAGTAGTCAGTGCTCGTAACCTCTAAGCCATCTCTCCAGCCCCTGGAACACTCAAATTTTAAAAGGATGTCTTCATCAAATCCTTCCCCCTCAGGGCTCAGGGAACTCTGCGGAAGAGGAGACACCTGCTGAGAGCAGACGGGTGAATGATACTAAGGAAACAGTACCTTCCAGACACAACAGGAATGACACACATAAGAACTCGGAGACTGTGGCAGCTGCTGTATGTTCTAGAATGAAGTACATGTTAGCCACATCACTGAATTCTTTTTTATATATAATTTATTTAATTGTATTATATGTGCATTAGTATGAAGGTGTCAGATCCCATGGAAACAGCATTACAGAGAGCTGTGAGCTGCCATATGGGTGCTGGGAATTGAACCTGAATCCTTTGGAAGAGCATATATAGTCTCTTAACCACTGAGCCATCTCTCCAGCTCCCATCACTGAACTCTTGATAATAAACACTTGCGTAACAAAGAAATCTCTATTACTGCGATCCTACTAGCTTTAGACATCTTGTCACAGTGAGAAAACACCTCAGTACCCTGCACAGACCTGCACAGACCCAAACAAGACAGGGTCCCCAAACTGAGATAGGGAAGTAGACACAAGTTCCCATCCCTAACTAAAAAGCTATCTCCAATTAACAAATGCTAACAAATGATAAATTAGTTTCTCTAAGGGAGTCCCATTGGGTTCACAAAACACACTTAAAGGCAGCCCCCACGCCAGCAACTACATGACCAAGACAAAGGAACTCAAGCATGTTTTTGGGTTTCATATTGCATCACTGGAAATTTTTTTCAACTTTACTGATCTTTTACAAGTATATTATGATTTCCAATTTTGTATTTTTATGGGTTTTCTGTGTGTGTGTGTGTGTGTGTATGATTGATTATAACTCTCCAGGTATATGCATTTTTTCATATTCTTTGTTTCTTTTTTGTTAGTTTATTCATTTTGTTTTTTCCTTGTCTTATTTATTTGCCTAGCTTTTTTTTTCCTCTTAAAAGAGAGAATTTAGAAGGGTGGAAAGGATCTGGGAGATGAGAGAGGAGAACCATGATCAGAATATATTGTAAGAATTTAACTCCACTTTCAATTTAAAAACTGAGAAGAAAAAGGATTATATCCACTTTGATCGCTCTGTGTGTCCCAAAATGAAGCATAGTATAACCTATATCACTGAACTCTTGATAAACACTTGAGTAACAAAGAAATCTCTATTACCATGATCCTATTAGTGTCAGACATCTTGTCACAGTGAGGAAACACCTTAGTTAAACAAGTGAAAGGGAAGACCTGTTAGGATCCTGGTTTCAGAGAGCTGTGGCTCAAAAGCCACATGGTGGCAGCCAGGAAGCAGGCAACCTGTGGCTTTCTTCCTTTCCCTCCTTTTTTCTGTTTGGTCTCCAGATGGCTTTCTGGTTTTCACCTGTCCTTCCATGTGGTCTCCAGGGCAATGGGATAGTCCTGTTCACACTCACGACAGGTCTTCACCCTTCAGTTAATCCTCTCTGGAAACACCCTCACCCAGACACTCAACAGTTTATGCTCTACTCCTAGGTGCCTCTCTATCCCAGGAAGACAACAATCAAGAGTACGTATCAAACTACCAGAGAATCTTCTACTTCAAAGAAGTTAGCAAGAAGCCATATCCATTTTTCTTATCAGAGACACAGGATAAATATGGGTATGCTTATTTACCAGAAATATTTACAAAGGATGAAGACACTGACACAGGAGAAAAAAATAAAACAAAAACAAAACAGGCTAATGTAACAAAAACTAATAAAGAGGAAAATGAAAGGGAAAAATAATCTGAAGTACTATTTTTATAATAAAAATAATAGATAATATATTATATTAAAATATATGCTATATAATACTTATATTTTTAACAATATAAATATATAAGTATTTAAAATATATTTTTATAACATTTGAATTTTATATAGTAAACATATACTGTTTTAGTACTTTTTATAGATTAGTAAAATAAAAACTTAGGAAAATGTCTTGGAGAAAAAAAGTCTAAATCTGACTGGCTACTAGATTTAAATACAATGGATTTGCGTTTACTTGTGTATCTATCTGTCTCTACACAGTAGGAAGAACTGACTGAAAAAGAATCTTTACTTCTGCTTTGGCTTTACTGCAAACACCAGTACATGAGCTGGAACGAAATTCAGGAATTTGAACTATAAATGGAATGTGTAACGAAGAGCAGAATAATAAGCACAAATAAGTAATAAACAAACATGAAAATGTATTAACAAAATCAAACCACCGAAGGACACTGTGTAAATCCATAACGACACCTTTTATTCTCCTTGAGAAGGCAAGATCAAACTTTTATTTCTGATCCTAATCCAACAAATTCTGGAGTTCAATGCAAAAGAATGAAAACAGGAAGCCTCCTACTATCACAAATAAAGCTCTAAATACCTAAATGAAAAATTTTCAATTAACTTGATTGTTAAATATATCTTGAGTATAAAAATGATTAGATTAGTTTCTAGTAAACTATATCCAGTCTAGAAATCCATTTAAATATTTGGATTTTTAATATTTTATTTGACAAATTACTTTACCTGTTGCTGTTTTATCTCGAAATTCTTCAAGTTTTACCAAAGTTGCTGAAGTGAGTTGGGCTAGATAGACGTCTTTTGGAGGTCTGAAGAACTCCACTATACTATTGACTGTCCTCTGTTAAAAAAAGAATCACTAACATGAAGCACTAACTCAGAATAAATGAAAATACACTGAATCTTAGTAATATAGAAAATGCTTACTGCATCATATATTATCTCCAAGGGTTCAGCCTCTATAATACACCTCTGAGCAACAGTTTCATCTAAAGGATTTATCTCAAAAGTAATCTGGAAGAGTGACATATCATCCAACGAAGACAGTAGGTGAGGTTTTCCTGAATTATCTGGTAAGCCAGTAATATGAAATGAATCAATTTTGGTTTCAAATCTGTATAAAAGAATAGAAATTAAAAATCAGTAATATTATATAAATATATATTAATCTTGGGGGAAGGGCTGTAGTTTAGTTGTAAGCACTTGCCTAAAATAAACATAGCCTGAATTTGATCCCCAGGAGAGACAGACTATGAAAACGATATACATCAAGAATGTATAAAAACTGTTAAGAACTCAAAAACAAGGTATAGAGGAAGCCTAAAAGTAATTTCTCTAAACAAGATATAGACAAACATAGTCAACAAATAAAAAATGTTTAAAAATCATTACCTATCAATAAAATGAAAATCAAACCCACACTGAGGTACCACTTTTTACTGAGCTAGCACAATCAGAAGGATAGATAACAACAAGTAGCAGTGGAGATATGGAGGAACTGAAAATTTCCTTCATCACTAGTAGGAATATAAAATGTGCCTGCTCTGGGAAACTGTCTGGTGGTTTCTTCTGAAGTTAAACATTAACAGTTACAATACAAGGCAGTAATAAATCTATTCTTAGATATAATTCCCCCCCCATTTAAGACTTATATACAGATAAAACTTTGTGCATATTCATATCAGGATTCCTTGTAGTCAATGATAGAAGCAACTCAATTACCCATCAGTTAAAGAATAGACATACAAAATATGGCACAACTATAAAATATAGGTAATAAAAAGTTATTACAAATTCATTAGACATGACTGAACTTAAAAGACAACATGTTAAGTGAAAAGGAGGGGAAAAAAAACAGGAAAGGCCACCTAATGGATGACTTCACGTGAAATGTCCAAAAAATCCTATTTCATCCCTCCCCCCTTCCCTTTCTCTGTATGTCTGTGCTGCATGCATGGGTGTGCAGCACACACCCATGTACCTGGGTGCAAAGACCAAAGGAGAACATCAGCTGACATCTTCCTCCATCACTCTGCCCTGTTCCTTTAAGACAGGCTCATTCACTAAACTGAAGTGCACCAGTTAGGCTAGGCTGGCTGGCTGTGAGCTCTTGGGGTCACCTGTCTCCACTAGAGTTACAGGGCATGAATTCATACCTGTCTATTTATTTATTTTGGCTTCTGTTTTTGTTGTTGCTTTGTGGGTGTTGAGGAATAGAACTAAGGTCCTTGTGTATACATATCAAAATCTCTTACCTACTGAACCATCTCTCAATCCCAGAATAAACAAAATCTCAAAAAGAATAGAAAACAAGTTAGTTGTTATCAGAAGCAGGGAAAGAGAGCACTGAGAAGAGAATGCTAGTAAAGTATAGACGGTTTCTTCATGCTATTGCTGTAATCTCTGGAATTATATAGAGGTAGTGGCTATATAATCTTGTACAATATCAATGTAAAACTGCATATGTAATAGAGTCGCAAAAGAACAATATTACATGCTAAATTGATCAACTGCAGATATGTGAACTGATTCTCAATAAAACTAAAACAAAGTTTAAACTACAGCAAGCATGGTAGTACACGCTTGTAATCTAGAAATGGAGAGGTTTGAGGCAAGAAGATAACAAACTCAAAGCCCACCAGGGATTCATAGTGAATCTGACGACAGCCTAGGAAAATACAGGGAAACTCTCAGAAACAAAGAGAAGGAAGGACGAGGACAGGAGGAAAAAAGGAGCATGGAAAGAGGAAAGAAAGGGAAGAAGGGAAGGAGGGAAAGAGGAAGGAAGGAAGGAGAGAAAGGAAGAAAGGAAGGAGAAAGGAAGAAAGGATGAAAAAGAAAGGAGAGAAGGAGGAAGGAAGGAAGACAGAAAAAAAAAAAGATAGACCTATATTAAGAGCCACATTTTATGGAGAGTAGAGGAACCTTGAGTGTCTGAAGTCCTGGGTGAATACGTGCTGTTGGCATGACCCAGCCAGGCCAAGGACCTTTTTAAGCTGCATGAAAAAAGCAAAGTCCACTGTCCACCGCCCTGGGGGGGGGGGGGCTAAATTGAAGCTCAAAGAGGTGGCAAAGCCTCCCTCTGCTCCTTGCTCTGATGTTCAAAGTGTAATCTCTACTACTCAGCTATTTAAAAAAAAAGAACATCATGAAATTTGCAGGCAAGTGGATGGAACTAGAAAAGATCATCCTGAGTGAGGAAATCTAGACCCAGACAGACACACATGGTATGTACTAACTTATAAGCAGATGTTAGCCATACAGTATTGAATAACTATGCTACAACGCACAGACTCAAAGAAACTAAGTAACAGAGAGGGCTCAAGGGAAGATGCTTGAATTCCACTAGGATGCGGAAATAAACACAGACATTGGGAGTGGAGGAAACTGTGTGAGAGATGGGGTAGAGAGGGGAGGATAAGGTATGAGGAGTGAAAATGGGGGGTGAGAGGGTTAGGAGGAAGCAAAAGGGTGGTACTGGGAAGAGAGGAAGGAGTTGGAGGTTGTGTTTGGGATATAAAATGAACAAATAAAGAAATGAAGATTAAAAAAAAAGTATATTCACCCCCTTGATTTGCAGCCTGAAGACTGCCTGAAGACTGCTCCCCTACAAAGACTGCTACTACTAAGATAGCTAACCCTGCCTCCTTATTCTGCGCCATTGTGCCTCTGCCTCTTTGCTTAACTGTATGCAAAAATCCGCCTCTGTGTTCAAACTGTGTGTAATGAATGTACTGAGCTACGGGGTGCTGCAGTCTCTCCACCAGAGTCCAGTGCTCCTGATGCCAGCTGGTTGTCCTCTTCTCTTCATCCCCTCACCACCCCAGGCACGTCTGTCCAGGGACCTGCAGTTGTGCTGAATGTGACAACATTTGTTGTTTTCTGTATGGCGCAAATACTTTTTAGTTTTGCTTTAGTGTTTTTCTATGCTAATATGTTACTTTCTACTGAATATAATACATCAACAATTACAAATATACACAGTATAGAAGGAAAGTCTAAGTCCCTAACACACAAAAGAGTACATTAGGTCGCAGCACTCAAGACTACAAAGTCTGCAAGCTACTGTCAGATTTGGGGGTATTTTTGAATACAGATGATGTGGTTTCTTGGAGACTGGACCAGGTCTAAGCTTGGAATTTGTACTTTATATATTCCTCACGTATATAATCTAAGGGTAATTTTGTGTGTCTATGTTTACACTGTTATCACACCAAGTCAGATGTGAAATTTTCCTGTCAACAGTCAAGAGCTTGGCATTCTATATTTCAGATTCAAATCAATACTACTTTCTCTGTAAAGAAAATAATTCACACTTACTTCATGGCTTGTGCTCCCGGTCTTTGCACAATCCAAGTACTAAGTCCCTCCAATACAACTTCCACCAACTCTGGCTTTTGGCGATTTTCTCTTAGAACAATAGACATGCTTTTCAAGTGAACAAAAAGCTTCAAGGCTTCAAACTAGAGAATATCCAGAATAAAACAGAAGAGGTTTGGATGGGGAAAAGAGAGATATATAAACAAACAATCTTATTTGTGTAACTCCTTTATTCCTAAAACCTGAGATAATTTTAAGACAATCCTTCATCTACCAAAGAATCACTAAAATATCACTTTCATTCATATTTTGGGACTTAAGATAAAATCTCTATTAATAATCACCAAAAAAAAGATTACAAAGAAGTTATCAACATATAATTTCTGCAAGAATTACAGCAGGCACATGAAACATTCAAAGATATAAACCAAGAAAATATCTTACTGTTTTTGGCAAGGTTGGATCAACTGCTGTTTCACTATAACCAATTGCTTCATAAAGTAAAACTTTTTCTTCGGGTGTCAACATTTCTTCAAGAACTATAAATCATAAATAAGTGCTTTATGATCTTACTATTAACAATATAAAATAAACAATTTATCTGGCCTTATAAGTAAAACCAAAAATTCAATTTTTGTTTTATTTATAGTGTGTGTATGGGGGGGGGGAGAGAGAGAAAGAGAGAGAGAATATGCTCAGAGCGTCTGTGAAGGTCAGAGAACAATTTTGAGGAGGTGGGACTAAGGACCAAATTCAGGTCACCAAATTAGTAAACAAACACTATAAATCACTCAGACATCTTCCTGCCCAACAAATTTTTATTTTTATTGTAATATATTTTACAAGTAATAGCTATAGATTCGCATTGGCAATTTAGAAATGATTCTTCAATAAAATGGGTTGCTAAGCAAAGCTTTGGCAATATACTTTTTCACTGTCTGTGTTAAGCAAGAACTTACTAGCACAGTGTTAACCAACACAGAGTATATGTATACACTATCTTAATTGTCTCTCCATTTACAGATGTATTAATATAGAGTTAGAGCACCAAACTTCATCATGCTGATAAGTGATAAATCCAAGATGTATCATATATCTAAGTCCCTAACTGCATAGCTATGATCTTTATTATTTGGGTAAAAATCATGTTGTCTGTAATCCCAGCTATCCAGGGTCTGGGTCAGAAGATTAAACTGAGCTTCAGCAACAGAGACCTCATAGCAAAAACACACACAAACCTGTTTACTTAAAATATTTACAGACTTCAGGCGGTATCTCAGAGGTACAGTGCATGCCTGAATACAAGCAAGGCCCTGGGCTTACTTCACAGCACATACACACTTATGCACCCCAAAAAGAGAAGGCAGAAGAAAAAATAATAATCCTCCTAAAGAAGCAATTAAAAACAAAGTCCTGTGGTTTAAAGCGTTCTGAGACTTCTGTTTAACTATCACTACACCCCACGTACTGCACTCAGTACACCCAGCACAAAGACCTTCTGCAGCATCAGGAGGATTGCTTCAACTATTTTATTGAACAAATATCTGAAAATAACAGTAACTTTATAATTTTGATAACAATTTATCATTATGAATACATACTTGCATTATCTATCTTATTAGAAAAAAATGTTGAAAACTTTACTTCCACATTTAACTATACTAATACAAAACAAAATGAACATACTTCCAGGTTTAACATCTAGTTGTTGATTAGCATTTGATTCTGACCAAGTCCACAGCCAGCTAAACCATCCTGAATTATCCTCTGGATTTTTTACTCCTTCTTTGTAAATCTTGTATCCAGCTTTCTTTACCTAAAATAAACAAGTTTTCCAATAGATAACAAATCATCTTTGTTTTAGCAAGCAAAAAAAATGGAAGCAGGATTATTTCCAATGAATCTATTTTGAGGTGAATAAATGTAAATAAACACACATACTAACAACATAACACAGTAACTGTAATATTCACCAAACAACACTTTGGAGTAACACATGGGTTTCCCTGTGGTCTAAGAAGGTAAGAGAAATTGTAGGCTGGAGAATTAGCTTTGCATCTACTTATAAATTCCAAAAATTTCAGAAGCCCAATGGCTTACAAAAAGGTTTGACTTATTTGAACAAGTGTTACAAAAACATATCAAGTTTTATTAACAAATAAAATGCACACTTGAACTCTTCAGAAAACAGTATTTTGTACAATACTGATATTACATTACCTGTCATATAATACATTGATTTATTCTTATCAATTTAATGATAATCTGAAATTACCTCAACTTCTGCCTGTTGTCTAGCTATGGTTATATTAAAAACATCCAAGGTTTTCTCCAACTCCTAAAAATGTAAGAAAAAAAGTTGTTAACTGTGCAGTAATTTTACATATCCTACTTTTGAATATAAGCTACTACACTAAGGAAAGACAATGGGAAACAGAAAATAGAACACCTTCAATGTTATCTCTATGTTATCTCTTACATTCTGGGTTGCAAGGTTTACTTACACACACACATACACACTCACACTCACACACCCACACACACCACACCACACCACACCACACACGCTGGTGAGCTTGGAAATTAGAAAGGAGTAACTTGAGAACAGAGAAATTATCCCCAACACAGATACCGTTATAATCAGTACAAATATAGTTAGAAATATTCAAAAAGATACATGTATGCACTGTATGTATACATATCCTTCATCAAGATTTTAATTTTAAATAAAGCTAAATATATCAGAACCATTTCTAACTATCCTTCATCCTATAAGAATAGTTTATATATCATTATTACGATGTTTCAAGTAGGCTTACATGTACTTGAAATCTGTTAGAAACTACTGTAACCTTTGCATTCCAAGTTGTTACAACTATGGATATAAACTGAGACAAGCTACAATCCTATGACATCTGTGCCTTCCCATGATAACTTTCAAGTTTCAGGTTCAAACTTTTTCTTCTAAAAGAAGCAACTATAACCTACTATTGCTATAGCAAACAGCATTAAGTCAGAATTGTGCTATGCAGTATACTTAGAGGATTCAGGTTAAGACCATAATTAAGGAAATATAACACTACCCAAAAGGCCTCTCAACCAAAGAAATTCTCATTGTTCCTTGTCTTCAGAAAGTCATCTACCTTAAAACTGAAAGAAAAAAAAATGCAAAAATTCAATGTGCAGAATTTTCCACTAAAAATCCATCTAGACTTAGAATGGTTATTCTAGACTCAAATGGCTGCACTACTTTCAAGAAGCTAGTTTCCCCAGATCTGTCCAAACTGTACTTTATCTGTTTTTTTTTTAAAGTACTTTTTGACTACACCATAAGGCTAAAAGAGTAATACAAAAGTACTATAGTTCATGCAAATGATTTAACATGTTGCTGATAAAGACAGGTACCACAAAATCAAGACACAAATTATCTGTACAGGCAGAACGTTAGGGACGCTCGTGTGAGGATGAAGTACAGTGAGAGAACAGGGCAGGTGCAGCTGAGCAGGGATGCGCAGTCACTGACGTAAGGCATAGCTTACACATACAGAAGAAACTCCATCAATGCACAGTACGATGGTAACAGAAACATCACCTTCCAGATCACCAATATAGACATTTAGAAGTGATATAGCAATCACTTTTCAGGCAGAAGATTCATAAAATAAAAGCCAGGTACAGTGGCACACACCTGTAATCCCAGCACTCAGGGAGGCAGATCTCTGTGAGTTTGATGCTAGCCTGGTCTACAAAGCCAGTCCAAGACAACCAATGCTCAATTACAGTGTATATGAACCCAAATCTTTTTGAATTGAAAATAATCTAATTTCAAAAGCTCACTAGAGAATTACCACACTTTTTATTACAAAACTAACGTAGTAAGTAAAAGCATAAACATATCCAAATAAGAGAAACAGAGCATGGTCAGTAAAATGACTAAATAATGAAAAAGTAGCAGTCACTAACAACTGGGGAGAAGGGCCATAGGGGTGACTCAGCAGATAAACATGCTTGCCACCACGCCTGTCTAACTCATGTGGTAGAAGGGAAAATGCACTCCATGTTACCCTCTGACTTCCATTCATGCACCACCATGGCAAGCATGCACACATAAACACAAGTAAATGTTTTAATGACAAACAACACTAAGGAGAAATTATGCACAGCAAAATATTCAATGATTGTTTTAAAATGCTAACCTCCAGAGACATGAGAATTTCAGGAGATGGCTTCTTACTTGTTAGCTTTCTCTTATAAAATTCTCTATATTGTTTCATTTTCTGTCTATGAGCTCTAATATGATTCCATGACCACATCCGTAAACCGGGACAAACATTTACTTCAAGAATACTTTTTATAGCATAAGCCCACCTAGTTAAAAAAAATAAATAAAAAAGAAAGACCCCATACTTACTATCAAATCAACAACACCAAAATAATTGAATTTGTTTTCTCTACCATGAGTAACTACAGTAAGGAAACTATGAAAACAGTATGCTATCTAAACACTTTATTTACAGTAATATTCTATTAATTATTACTATATCTTGCAACATAAAATAAATAAAACAGTCAATGTTGTTAAAAATGTTCTGCACAACTTAAGGCATAACTAGAAAACTAGTCAATAATTCTAGAAATAGTTATAAGAGTACCTACAAGTTTTAGACACTGAACTAGAACTTAAAAAAAGAATACCAAGATTTTTAAATTTAAAAATGAGGTTACACAGATAAGACTATTGGAACTGTCTGAGATACCAAATTTCAATCTGAGATAATACAGGTCTAATGAGTAAATTAGGTTAGTTTAGGGGGAAAAGAAAAAAAAAAAAAAGGTAAGCTTTAATTATTTCAAAAATGCTGACCCTAGTCCAGTATATGAAATCTACGTTATTTTAAGATTTCTAGTTGTAAATTCCATTTGAAGAATTTCTTGAGTCAATTCAGTAACACATAAAGGGAGCTACATACATTGCTAGGCCCAAATTAGTTTGCACCAAATCTTAGCACAGCTTTAAAAACATAGCAAATTTAGCTTTGTGATACATTCTTAAATATTAAAAATAATATTAATTAACATTTTTTAAAACTTTCCAAACAACCAAAGCATTTACCATTCTTTGGCATGATAGTGAAGAGGCACATTGGGCTTGAATTTTCTGTATGGCAGGTTTTGTGTCATCATGTCAACTGACTCGAGAAGCTCCATGAGACTGAAATACTAGGGAAAGAAAGTTAAAGTATTAAAATGTTTCAGGGTTCCTGTTCAACTACTCAAGGTAAAAGTCAAATTACTGAGTTTTTAACGAAATGTTATATAACTGAATTTCAGGAAACATGTAAATCTTAGCTTTCATTAAACAGTAACTCAACCTAAATGTCACCAAAGAAAATCACCTGTGGTTTATTAAACTCAATTGCTATGGTATGTAACTCAACATCCAGGTTTATTTTGGGGTCAGAAAAGTCAAAATCTGGTCTTCGATTCATCTGAAGTTTGGCATTAGCAGATATAGGTCGAAAAACTGAAAAATAATACAAATTGAAAAAAATTAGAGCTCTACTTCAAATGCGTCCAAGCACTAAAAAGAGCACCTAGAAATTCCTTTGCACCTTTCACAGCCTCTCCACTGCCCCAAATACCTATGTTGCTGAGTTCGGTTAGACAAACTCTTCATAAATTAGTAGAGAAGAATCTAGATTTAATTTATTTTGGGGGAATATTAGAAATGTTAAGATTTATTTATCATTAATTCTATTTTACAATCATTTCTCTGTAAACTCCTTCAATTTGCACAAAGAAGTGGAAGAATAAGAATTTACTCAAGATTATCTGCTTGGATCAAATGTAACAAGTGTACAGGGGAGAACAGTGATAATACAAGCTAGACAAGGATCGATCACTGTATATAAAGATAATACAATATGCTTGTTTTAACCACCACTAGCACATCTCTCATACATTAAACTTAAATACTATCTGTTTGAATACAAAGCAATACTTGAGCCTTTGACTTAAATCCTCAGATCTAATTTTACCCTGCTAAAATTAAGGCTTATTTTCTTTCACATTTTTAATACATATAATCATAAAAGTTACATGTGACCCATGTATGCAATTATACATTACTATACTTATATTGATTAGTATAATTAATGTAAAAATTAGTTAAAATAGTTCAGACATATCTGTCTGCTTAATTATCTGTCAATTCTTTATGGTAAAAATTTCAATAGATTTTTTTCTATCTTTAAAAAAGATTATTTGGGGACTTTGGGAATGTTCAATGAGGCTAGATGAGCTCAGCATATAAAAAACCATTATCTAGCCCATTAACTAGAAGAAAAGGAAAGTAGGTAGAAGGCAAGGAAGAATGACAAGTATGCAGCTATCAACTTATAAACATCAAATTCACTTTTAAAAGCTTGTTTAAAAAAAGAAAAAAACATGGTTTTAGGCCATTAGTATTTTAGCATTTTCCCCTTTACCAACTGGCATAATGCTATATTTAGAGATCAACAGGAGAGAGTCATACTGTGAGATTCTAGTATGCTCATTTAACAGGCTTCTACAGAGGCAAGATTCTCTAACACCTAGCTCTGATATAAGATGGTTTTTCCAGTATCTGGTTCCCACTGCACAAAGGACTTCTCTGGCATTAGCATTTCGCAATGCAGAGCAGCTAGCAGTAGCCAGCAACCAACAACTTCCCCCCAGGACCTTACTTTAAGCACAGGCCAGGAGATACAACACCAAGAGTCTCAAAGGTTACAGATGTGGATTTCCAACATATTCTGCTAACACAATAGTAGAGAGACATTCTGACTCTAAACAAATAACGTTCATGTCATTTTCAACAATTTCTGCATTTCAATCAGTTTAAAGGTCTTCTTTAGAAACTCATTCTAAGCTCAAATACAGGTTCCATTCTTTTCATCTACCACTCCTACATCCTTTAGCTTGCTTTGTACTTTTCACCAGCTGATCCTGTTATTCAAATATCCTTTAACAGTTACTAATTATTTGCTTTCTTCAATGGACCCTTACATACAAAAAAATAAATCAAATCTACATATATCTGAGAATTATAAACATATGACAGGTAGATATCTGACCTCATATTTCCTTGGAGAAGGAATTAAGAATAAAACCAACTTCAAAATAATGAAAACAAAAGTTTAGCACAAGGCAGTAGGCATGTAGCTCAGTAACAGTGACTGCCTGAGGTCAATCCCCAGCACTGGGAAAAGAAAGAGAAAGAAAGAGAAAGAAAGAGAAAGAAAGAGAAAGAGAGAGAGAGAGAGAGAGAGAGAGAGAGAAAGAAAGAAAGAAGGACGACAATGATAACCATAACAAAAACTGCCAGAGTTGGCAGAAATGCCATTTGAGGAAATTATTAAAGTTCTCAAAAACATAGCAATAAATACAAGAAACTTTTCTGATGTCAAGAAAACTCCAAAAAAGAATATGCTATGCCTTATCTGGAAGTCAAAATTTAAAACTAAGTTACTAAGTACCCTCAAGGCTAAAAAAAAATTTTTTTAATCACTCCTTTCCTACTTGTCATCATAAAAGTAATATATAGTTTGGACGCAAAGGTTCTTGTCTTTATTCCCAGCAGTTTGAGAGGCAGAGGAAAGAACTGTCTTCTCTGTGCATGTGACATCAGCCTAACTACACAGTTAGTTCCAAGACAGCCACAGCTACATAGTGGGTGCTGGAGGTTCATCTATGCTCACTTAAAATAACTGAATAGTGAAAAATAAAAATTTTAGGCAAGATATGATGAAACCTTTAAACCCAGAATTTGGGTAAGGCAGGAAGACTGCCATAAGTTTGATATAAGCCTGGGTTACTGAATAAGACTTTGTCTTAAAAGATGCAATTATTAGACAGTTGATAAACAGAAAAATCATAATACCACTACAGTTATACCCGTTAGCTATATTTAACTGTACTTGTGATTCTGAAACATCTTAATAAACATTACTATAATTGATACTAATTCTTCAGATTTAACACAATTCATTAAATTTCTCTTATTAGACACTTTCTCCTACAGCTTTGAAATGTAACCAAAATTCTAATAAAATATGTTGAAAAGATAAGTATATTTTGATTTAAGTTGAAAAGTGTGTATATGTATATATATGTATATTTAATTAGGAGGAAATTTAATATAAAATAATCCAGTAGAAGCTGGGAACAGTGACATACGCTTATAATCCCAGCAATCAGAGGCAGAAGCAGGCATATCTCTGTGAGTTCAAGGCCAGCCTAGTCTACAAAGCCAAGGCCAGAACAGCCATGATTACACAGAGAAACCATGTCTAGAGTAGACAAAACAAAACAACAAAATAAACAAAAGATAATCCAGTATATCAGCAATGTTAACATAATAGTTTATACTAAATTTGGTAGTTATATTTTTATTTTATCTAATAACTTACCAAAATCATAACCTTCTGGAACAATATTTTCATTAACAATACCATTTTTCAAGGCTTCCTATTAAAAAAAACAAATTTATTTAATTTATAATTGTGCAAATATCTTTATCCTACAAACATATTATCAACAAGAATATTTAAAAGCAATTTAAAAATGATTAAAACTTCACCAGGATAAAATGTTCAAAGGGCTGAGCAATGTATCATTACCTAGTATGAAGGAATCTTCCAGTTAATTTTGTTTTTAAAAGTCCTATAGGGCTCTGTTTAGAAGCACCACTGACTCTAAGGCTGCATTATGGACTATAAGTCAAACATATAAAATATGATACAACAAATGTACAGATAAATATTTACTTACCAACGATTCATCATAATTACTCAGATAGTACATTTTAGACTTCACATTCCAGTAAGCAAAGAGATTATCTAACCGGATTAGCTAAAAATAAGGCAAGTTTATTACATGTTTGTTAGTTGTTTTTGTTTTGTTTTTTACAATTGATTTACTTTGTATCCCAACTATAGTCCCTTCCCTCATCTCCTCCCAGTCCCACCCTCCCTTCCTCTTCTCCCCCAATGCCCCTCCTCTAGTCTACTGATAGTGGATGACCTCCTCCCCTACTATCTGACCCTAGCCTATCAGGTCTCATCAGGACTAGCTGCATTGTCTTCCTCTGTGGCCTGGACAGGCTGCTCCCCCTTCAGGGGGAAGTGATCAAAGAGCCAGCCACTGAGTCCATGTCAGAGACAGCCCCTGCTCCCCTTACTAGGAATTCCCACATGGAGACTGAGCTGCCCATGGACTACATATGTGCATGGCGTCTTGGTCTCCTTGGTTGGAAAATTGGTCTCTGCAGGGAACCCTGCACCCAGGTTTTTTTTGGCTTTGTTGGTCTCCTTGTGGAGCTCCTGTCCCCTCCAGGTCTTTCTAGCTCCCCCTTGTTTCATAAGATTCCCTGCACTCTATCCAAAGTTTGGCTATGAGTGTCAGCATCTGCTTGAATATCCTGCTGGGTCTTTCAGAGGCCCTCTATGGTAGGGTCCTGTCCTAGTTCCTGTCTTTTCCCACTTCTGATATCTATCCTGTTTGCTCTTCTGAATGAGGTTCCAGCCTCTTCCCTAGGGTCCTCCTTGTTGTTTATGTATATCCTAGTTACTTTTTAAAAAGGATTTTTAACTTTTGCTCTGCTCAGAAGTCTAAAGTAATTGAGTCTAATCCTAGCTAAAGCAAACAGACATAATTCCCATAATTTTTGTTCCCATAAACACACATATCACCATCATCATTATCTCTCTTTCTAAAATTCTCTTTCATCCAGTCCAGGGAATAGAATTTATCTTACCTTCCGAACTAGTTTCTCAGTTTCATCATGTAAACAAGGAACCCAGTATTGATCAGTTGTCTGAAGGGGGCGGGGGGAAAAGAAAAAGATCATTATATATAACAAGCAGGTCATTATCTATCATACCCTAAGATCAATTTCCCATGAAAATGCCTTGGAAAAACATATCATTTAGTCAAAAAGAATATAATCAGACCACTAACCCTAACCCTTTGCTTTCAAAGAACACACTGAACAAAAACAAGCAAAAATAATCAATTTCAAAAGGTAATTTTATAACCCCAATACACAACATATAGAACATAGAAAAAAAAATTCAAACTCATTGCCAGATACAATGACTAACCTGAAACAGCACATTTGTCGAAAGGACAACTGATGAAAGAACCTCATGACCACCATAGTCCAGACACCAAAAACAGACACTACTTTATTGAAAACCTACGATTCCAGGAAGGAGGACATTGTTGCTTTTGTCTGCTTATTGTGTTTTGACTGTTGTTTTTGTTTTGTTTTGTTTTAAGGCCCAAGATATGGCCAGAGAATAAAATACAAGAAGAAAAAAAAAGAAAAACCAAACATGTTAATTAAGGCCAGATCTTAAAGGTTTATATACAAGGGTTTATAAACAAGGGTAATCAAAATCGCTGAGGATAAGACCAAGGTGTATACTGAAGACTACTTGTCAAGGAATGTTGCAGGAAGCCCCAGGTTCAAACCAAAATTTTAAATTTTAAAAAATTAAAAATGGGAAATAAAGTATTCAAGTAATTATTTGCATATGAATTTTTCTTTCAAGGCAAGGTCTGGTAATATAGCCCAGGCAGCCTTGAGCTCATACTACTACCTCAAGTTCCAGATGCTGGGATAACAGCTCTGTGCCATCACACCTTGCCAGATCCTTGATTTGAGAAAAGTGGTTCCCATTGCTGTGTGAAGGACTAATAGAATGGCTCCCAAACTTTAGCATGAATTATGATCACCAGGAATGACTTTTAAAGCATAGATTTTATACTAGAGATGTGGCTCAGGAGCAGACTGCTTACCTAACACGCAGAGCCCCAGCACTGCAAAAACTAGTAAAACTAAATATACAAAACACATCAGGATGCCAACCCAAGAGTTTGTAACTATATGAGTCTCCTATGGCTGACATGTTTCCAGGAACCTCCAAAGTTTATGGGGTTGCAGAGATGATTCAGTGGTTAGAAACAAATATGACTTTCACAAAACACTAGGGTTTTCTCAGCACCCACACACAGCTACTCACAATCACCCATTACTCCTGATTCCTACACTGCCTTCTGTTTTCCTTTGGTGGGGTCCTATCATGCGCATGGTGTGCATAAATACACTCAGGAAGACACAAATGTACATAAAATATTTTCAATCAATAAAGCCACTGTTGTTATTGGAGCAATAATTTTCACATTACCAAATATAAATAGTAGCTCTCTCTATTTTTCAATATGTCAGCAGAACAGACACCATCCACTTTTAGCAAGGAATCTCTGGCTTACACAACTTCTCCTCCCTTTCTCTTTCACATGCAGAATCATGTTTTAAAAAGTAAACTATGCAAAATAAACTAATAGAAGATATCATACTGAATGGAATAAAGCTGAATTGTGTTATCTGTAGTTACAAAATTAAAGATGAAAAACACAGTAAACTACAAAAAGGTAACCTACAGAAGAACCATATAGAATATCTGTATCAACTTAAAAAGTCCAATCAACATTTTGGTGATGAACACCTACTTACTCCTCCATTCTAATCAAGTCTACTAGACCATTCTACATACCCAAACAAACACATAACAAATATATTTTTGATGCCAACTTAACCATGTAACCAAATTATACTACACAATTAAAAAGTTACATTTTCTTTTGAACAAAATACCTGCATGCTGAGATTTTGAAGGGAAATACCAAATGACAGTGGTTTGTCTCCATTTGAGATCTAAAAAAAAAAAAAGTAAATTAGATGGCTTCTCAGTTTGAGAAAATTCACTCACTTCATAAAAACAGTCAAATATCGGAGAAGTATCTTATTTCAAATATTCAAAACCAATATTTTTCAGAACAATTTTTCTCTTAAAAAAACTGCTAAAATGTATTAATGTTAAAGAGAATATGATATTTGTAGAATTTTTCAATTTATAAATTGAAACAGTATAAATTTCAATTTATAAATTGAAATTTGATACAGTAATCTGTTTGCAATGGGAATGAAACTGAGCTGCGTGTCGCTGAGTGGCAAAGGTAAAGTGTCAGTCCACTGCTTTACAGTCTGAACTCTGGGTGGTCCTTTAACTCCAGGGAGACATCTGACTTTTCTTATATGTAAGTGGTTCCTTCTCTATTGATACCTTTCTGCTTAAGGACAAACAGGGAAAACCATACGAGCCTTGTCTCAGCACCAGACTGCAGCTACGCAAACCCAGGTAGGATGTCATCACCATCACCCGCACAGACACAGGTCCAAAGCGCCTGCCTCTTCCTGACACAGACTGAAACTTAACTGAGACAGACCCTGCTTTCAATCCCAACCTTTCACAGAAAACAAACAAACAAACAAACAACCTTCTATTTTTACATAAATTCTCCATCAATGCATTTAAAACTATCAATATCTATGCACTTCAAAATGTAAAATACCAAAGTAGGTCTTTAGATTCAAAGACCTACTACTTTGGGCATTTTTTTCTATAGACTTGGTCTTTCTATGTATGTATTAGTTTTTTTTTTTTAACTGATTGGAAAAAGTGCACTTTAAATTATTTATGAAAGTTTATCATGTCTTTATGCTTTTTCTTTTTATTAACCACAGTTCATTCACTTTGTATTCCAGCTATAGCCCCTTCCTCATCCCCTCCCAATCCCACTCCTCTTCCCTCTTCTCCTCCAATGCCCCTCTCCCAGTCCACTGATAGAGAGGTCCTCTTCCCCTTCCCTCTGACCCTAGCCTATCAAGTCTCATCAGGACTGGCTTCATTGACTTCTTCTGTGGCCTGATAAGGCTGATTCCCCCTCAGGAGGTGGTGGCCAAAGAGCCAGCCACAGAGTTCATGTCAGAGACAGTCCCTGTTCCCCTTACTAAGAAACTCACTTGGACACTGAGCTGCCATGGGCTACATCTGTGCTGGGGTTCTAGGTTATCTCCATGAATGGTCCTCTGTAGGTAGTATCGGTCTCAGAAAAGACTCCTGTGCCCAGATGTTTTGGTTCTGTTGCTCTCCTTGTGGAGCTCCTGTCCTCTCCAGATCTTACTATCTCCCCCTTCTTTCCTAAGATTCCCTGCACTCTGCCCAAAGTTTGGCTATGAGTCTCAGCATCCGCTTTGATACCCTGCTGGGTAGGTCTTTCAGAGGCCCTCTGTGGTAGGCTCCTGTCCTGTTCCCTGTTTTCTCCCTCTTCCAATGTCCATCCCATTTGCTTTTCTGAGTGAGGATTGTTCATCTTAATCAGGGTCCTCCTTCTTGCTTAGCTTCTTTAGGTGTACAGATTTTAGTCTGATTATCCTATATTATATGTCTAATATCCACTTATAAGTGAGTATATACCATGTGTGTCTTTCTACTTCTGGGATACCTCACTTAGGATGATCTTTTCTAGTTTCTACCATTTGCCTGCAAATTTCATGATTTCCTTGTTTTTAACTGCTGAGTAGTATTCCACTGTGTAAATGTAACACAATTTCTGTATCTATTCCTCCATTGAGGGACATCTAGGTTGTTTCCAGATTCTGGCTATTACGAAAAAAGCTGCTATGAACATGGTTGAGCAAATGTCCTTGTTGAATACTTGAGCATCTTTTAGATATATGCCTAAGAGTGGTATAGCTGGATCTTCAGGTAGCATTATTCCTAATTTTATGAGAAAGCACCAAATTGATTTCCAAAGTGGTTGTACACGGTTACATTCCCACCAGCAATGGAGGAGGGTTCCCCTTTCTCCATATCCTCTCCAGCATTTGTTGTCACTTGAGTTTTTGATCTTAGACATTCTGATGGGTGTAAGGTAAAGTCTCAGGGTCATTTTGATTTGCATAGAAAAAGAATGACGGATCAATCGAATTGAATAGAAGACCCAGAAATAAACCCACACACCTATGGACAATTCATTTTTGACAAAGAATACAAAACCATACAAGGGATAAAAGACAGCATCTTCAACAAACGGTACTGGTCTACCTGGATGACTACATGTAGAAAAATGCAAATGGATCCATACTTATCACTCTGCACAAAACTGAAGTCCAAGTGGATCAAAGACCTCAACATAAAACCAGACACACTAAATCTGTTAGAAGAAATAGTAGGGAAGAGCCTTGAACTCATTGGCACAGGAAACAACTTTCTGAAGAGAACATCAACAGCACAGGCTCTAAGAGCAACAATCAATAAATGGGACCTCATGAAACTGAAAAGCTTCTGTAAAGCAAAGGACACTATTGTCAAAACAAAATGACAGCCTACAGACTGAGAAAGGATCTTCAGCAACCCTATATCTTGACAGAGGGCTGATATCCAGAATATATAAAGAACTCAAGAAGTTAAAAAGCAACAAATCAAGTAATCTAATTAAAAAATGTGGTACAGAGCTAAATAGGAAATTCTCAACAGAGGAATATCGAATGGCAGAGAAACACTTCAATGCTCAATATCCTTAGTCATCAGGTTATTTGTTTTTGTTTTTAATCTCAGATTCTTTGGTCATCTTTTAAGCAGCAACTGGAAGCTCCCGCACAGCCACAGATGACTACCTCTCACTGGAATGGCAGCATTATTTCATGAAACTTATGTTATGGGCACAACTTTATTTTAAAGAGGAGAGGAGACATGTTCAAAGATTTATGTATATTTTCATTGTAAGACCAACTTTTTGTTAAGTTTTAATTGTTAAAAAAATATATATTTGAAGCCAAGAAGACTCTTTAAAGTTCTTTCTTACAAGATCCAAGAGACAGGTTAATGATGTAATTCTCTAGGGCACATATATGGGTGTGGTGCCTTTTCTACCATACAAGATTAAATAAACCTCTCAGAAGTGTGCTTTAAAAAAATTTTTTAAAGGATACAGCACCATTAAAAGCAAATGGGATGGTTATCTTTAATTGTGAACTTGACACAATCTGAAAGCATCTGAGCATCAGGTTCATTTGTGGTCATGTCTAGCAAGACAGGTGTGTTTATGTAGGGGCTGAGGTGGATCATCTTGATGATGTTAACTGATATGCCCTCTGTGGGTGGCATCACTCCCTGGATTTGGGTCCTGTGCTATGTATGAGTGGCAAAAGCAAGCTGAGTAATTCTGTCTCTGCTTTGATGAATGTGAATGCGACTCTTTGCGTCATATTCCTGTCCTTACTTTCTATAATGATGAACTCTGACCTGAATTATAGCCAGTAAAGTATTTCTCTCTTAAAGATGCTTTTGTCAGGTTATTTCATCACAGCAACAGAAAAACCGCAAACTAAAACAGCAACTAAATACATATTTAAGAAAACAATAAAGTAATGATGAGCAGAAATAGAGTTAGTTCTACTTACTTCTAAAACAGTGATCTTTCCTGGAGGTAAAAAAAATCTGTAAAATTCATTAACTCCAAAGACACCACCTTCGTAGTCCAAAGTTTGAACAGCTTAAGCAAAGTAACCAAGAACTCACTAAAAATGTAACGATAAACAAAAAGATCTTATTGTCCTAAGATCTCTGTCCTTCCACTTCCCAGTATTTACTAGGCTGGCCACTATAGAGCAAAAGCCAGAAATAGTAAAATACATACAAATAAAATACTTACATCATCTTCATAACGAATATGGATATTGGAAATTTTCACTTGAAGGTTTTTTATGATTTGAGTAACTAATTTTTCTGCAAAAGTGTCCTGTTTCTCTTCCGGAGGATTTTCTACAATTGTAAATATTTCTTTTTAAATTAAATGAAACACAAGCCCTATAAATATCTATATATTAAAGTAACATTGCCTTGTTAAAGAAAATGTGTAACATTTTAAGTAGATCACTTGAGATTTTCAAAATCGTTCATTCCAAAAGTCATTTTTTTTAATTTAATTTATTTATTTTTATATCAATCACAGGTTAGGTACTTTGCATCCCAGGCATAGCCCCCTCCCTCATTCCCCATCCCTCCCTCATCTCCTCCCCGCCCCCTCCAAGCCCACCAATGGGGGAGGATCTCCTCCCCTTCCATCTGACCCCAGTTCATCCTGTCTCCTCAGGGCTGGCTGCAATGTCCTCCCCTGGGATCTAGCTAGGCTGTTACTCCCTGGCGTGTATGGGGGAGGGTCAAAGAGCCAGCCATCAAGTTCATGACAGAAACAGTCCCTGTTCCCTTACTAGGGTCTTCAGCTGGACACCGAGCTACCATGGGCCACATCTGAGCCGGGGTTCCTTGGTTGGAGAAACTGTCTCGTAAAAGACCTCTGTGCCCTGCTCAATTTGGTCTTGGTGTAGCTCTTGTTCTCCCCAAGTCTTACTAACTTCCCCTATTTTTATTATTATTCCCTGCCCTCTGCCGAAGGCTTGGTTGTGAGTCTTAATATCTGCTTTGATACATTGCTATATTGATCCAAAGGTCTTTTAAAAGCAACTAGATAGACAATGTTTAAAAGCTAGTTTCTTGTCTCATTGGGCTACACCCACTATGTCAAGTTCATTGGCATTAAATTTTATAAAATGAATGTACAGGCCAGAAGACAAGGACATCTGCCATAAGACAGTATCTTCTATAAATGTCAGGAAACTGCAACCATGAAATTGTTAACAATATGGCTTCCTAAACAAAACTTGCACAATGACAGTACCAGCTGACATGCTGACAACATAGACAGGCAAATTCAGAAGGCTCCACCCCCAGAGCAAGCTCTACAGACAACTAATGACTGCTAAGAGAGAGAGAGAATCTTTTCAGAACAAGCCTCATAAAAAGTCATCCAAGCTCAACAGGTGAATACTAAACATGTGTATACTTGAGTAACTAATGGGTTCAGCAGGTTGCATTTATATATACACATGTACATATATACATACAATAATAATAGTAATAATTGAAGTGGAAATTTCGGGTTTCTGCTGACTTCATGTTGCTGCTTCATGTTGGCCTTTGGACTGAACTGCTGGTATCCTGATAACTGAGTCTGGTAATCCCCTAAAAAGCCATCGACCCTAATGAGCAGAAGGTACATAAAAGAGGACTACAGCCCTTTTCCCTACTAATCTCCTACCTAATTGGGAGTGGGGGTGGAAGGGAGGAAAAGGTACTTTAGAACTGTAAATAAAGTAGGTTTGGTGAAAAATCTAAGCCTAATAAGTGGTAATAAATTTGAGAGAGAGTAGGAGATACAGAAGAGCTGAAGTAGGGTGAGAGAGGAATGCAAATGATATTAAAAACTGAGAATTTCATACATGAGAACTGTATTTATAACATTTTCATCCATTCTTTCAAAGCCTTAACCAAAAACAAAGAAAAACCACTCCTACAGCTCTACAGTTCTACTCCTGGCAGACCTTACCTTCAAATTTGGAAGTAAAGCTATAGGGAGATAACTCCTCTCTATTCATCACTTAATCCAAACTATTTATAAAATAACAAATAACCAAGATGTCACAAATAAAATGATAATCTGTATCTTAGCTGATATCCCAACAAGATATGGTATATTATTTGCTTCTTAATATAGCTCCTCTCCCATGAAATCATAAACTTCAATTTTCCTTCTATTATCTGCCCATCCTTTGATAAGTCTTTTGTGTGTTTTCTTCCTTTATACAATCATTAGATGGCGGGTTTCCTTAAAACTCAATCCTAGAATTATTTCTCTTCGCATTATATCTGTTTCTGCAGATCCTCATTCACATCCTAAAATATTTAACCCTAATGTCCAGAACCTTCAAAACAATACTGAATAAAGAAAGAAGTAAAATGCAGAGTGGGCAGAATCTGACAATTATTAAACTACCAAGCAGTCAGCATGGCCAGGGTTCAGAGCTGGTTATGAGGTGGGAAAGAGACAGCACTCCAATACAAACTTTCAATATATTTTACTGAAGTACTCGGACTTTATCCTAATAATAATGTGTCACCAGTGAACTTTAAAACATACTGGCTACTTTTCCAGAGGCCCCAAGCTTCAATTCCCAGTCCCAATGGTGGCTAACAAGTCTATAATTGCAGTTGCAGAGGATCTGATACCCTCTTCTGACATACACAGGCACCATGCATAAAAATGGTGCACAGACATACATGCAGATAAAATACCTACACATTAAAATCAAAAATGTTTTAAAGAAGTGTTTAAAATCTAAGCAGTCAAATGTCTAGCTGCCCCCCCCCCTCGCTTGCCCAGCCTAATAGTTAAGAAACTATCCTGTTGTTCAGCCTACTGAACATATAGAGTCCATCACAGGCAAAACAGACCTAACTTGCTCTGAAATCTGATAATCAGTACATAAGGAACAGGAGGAGCCAATGTAAAAAGAGACAAAACAAAAGTCTTCACAATGAAGTAACATCTGCCTTCGCTTACTAATACTAAGTAAATAACAAAGTTATGGTTTTTAAATTTTTATTTGCTAGGCAGGGTGGCAGTGAACTTTAATCCCAGCATTCAAGAGGCAGAGACAAGCAAATCTCTGCCTCACAATAGATAGAGATAGATAGACAGATAGATGGATGGATGGATGGGTAGGATTTTGCTGGAACTGACTATCTGGCTCAGTAGTAAACATTTACATTGCTTGGTTGATTGTCACAGTCCACCATCAAAGAAAATATGTACATGTAAGATAAGCTTAACATCCTAACGCAACTGTGAGCTGAACATCTTATTCAGCGTTATGGTAGTTCTCTAGGGAATAGCTAAGAAGATGAGTACAAGCTTTGTCTTTATAAAGTATGAGTCTTCTAGTACTATTTTATTTTTAAATCTATGTGTATATATATAATCTTGATAAAATAATTTTTAAAGGAAAAGGCCTATAGACTTAAGAAAGGGAGGATTAAGGAAAGGCTACACAGAATAAATACGCCAAAGAAAGTACAACTGCATGTGATATTCCCAAGATTCCCTTAAGTTTCCATTAATGTTTGCCAAGAGAGAAAACGTGTATTATTGGGAGTTTGTTTTTTTTTCCCACTACAGAAAAAAAACAAAACAAAAAACAACAAAAAAACCCCTCCTCAAAGTCAGATAGGATAGCACATAGCTGCAACCACAGCACTGAAGCAAAAGCAAAGGACCATGAATCCAAGGCCAGCTGGGCTCCTTGGTAGACTCCAGGCCAGCATGGGCCACAAAGTAAGGCCTTCTTCTCATTTAAAATAATAATAATAATAACAATTTTTTAAAAGCTACCCTTTCCTCCTCAAAAAAAAAAAATAAATTAGTGCATAGTAGAGATACTGAAGTCATAATTCATAAGATTTTAAAATATTTAGCAATTCTAAGAAGAACAAAGCATAACAAAAACAAATGAGTAGAAAAAAATACGGTTTAAAATAAAAATTGAATGGAGCACATTTACAAGCTAAGATGAAAGACATCCAAAGAGAAGAAGTGAGAATAAAGACACAGACAGTCCCGAGCGGCAGTAACAAGAGGACAGCTGGGAAAATTCGGTTTCTACAGGAAATCCCTCCCGCTGGTGAGCTCATGAGTCATGTGACCTACAGTGAACTAATGCTGGGGTGCTGGGGAAGGATAGATGAAGGCAAACACAAACACATCAAAGGATTAAGCATATTCAAGTGTAAATAGTCTATACAAGGGGGATAGAAAAGCAAAGGCTGAAAAGGTAAGATGTACTTGGTACCCTTGCTAATATTAAAACTGACTTTACCCTTGCAAAGAACTATTATTAGCCCTTTAAGTTTCACCAGGTAAAATTTCTGCACATGTAACAAAATGTGGAACTTTCCAGGTAATAAAATGGCTTCCTGCTTATAACATAATTTCAGTATATCCAGCAGAAAACAATATACTAATATAAAATTTACTGTATAGAACAATATAGTAAATACTTTACTACCAGTTTATTGACTTTTTACCTTGATCAATTACTTTCTGTTTTGCTTCTTCTATTCTTTTTAGTTCCCGTTGCTTTGCTTCCATGAGATGCTTTTCTTCCTTGATAGGATCATATTTTATTCCTACAGAAATCATACAAAAAATTCAACTACCTTAAATTTAAACATACTCACTACTGAAATTATTCTTGAAAAAGATCAACAATTCAAAGCCTACTAAGATTTAAAACCAAAGAAAAAAAAGCAATTCAATTTGAATCAACAAATCTTAAATTGAAATCCTATATTATCTTTACCAAGATTACTTAGAACAAAAACAAAATATAGGGGCTGGAGAGATAGCTCAACAGTTAAGAGCACTGATTGCTCTTCCAAAGGATCAATTCCCAGCACCCACATGGCAGTTCACAACTGTCTGTAATGCCAAGATCTTAGACCCTGACATAGACATACACACAGGCAAAAACATCAATGTACATAAAATAATTATTTATATAATATAAAGATTTTTCTATCTAAAATAAGAATAAT
This sequence comes from Pachyuromys duprasi, assembly GCA_028658305.1. Classification (NCBI taxonomy): domain Eukaryota; kingdom Metazoa; phylum Chordata; class Mammalia; order Rodentia; family Muridae; genus Pachyuromys; species Pachyuromys duprasi. Next base: position 31,248,258 of record CM053762.1, read on the forward strand.
TTAAATTACAAATTTTGAATGACTTACTAGAAGAAGGCACTATGAGTAAATAAATTTCTTCTAAAACAGCTTCAACTGGTTGAGTATAAAGGTTTTTCCATGGAATTTTAAGTGCAAGACTACCTATATTAAGATAATAAAGACAAGAATATTGTTCATTCAACAGAAATCTACCAACCTACTATATATATATATATATATATATATACACATATATATATATATACATATATAAAACATTAGAATACATCTTTGAAAGATCAGTAGAACAAGCAATAATAATGTTAGAGGCACACTACAGTCCTATAAAATTGACTGTACTTTAATATATTTCATTTAGACATAGGTACTTTTCCATTCAACAAATACATCAGGAAATATACTGTGGCATCTAAAGAAAGAAAAAAGAAAAGAAAGGAAAAGAAAAAAAGAAAGAGGACCTAGACCCTCTGTTTAGATTAAGGCCATAGGCAGCTCAGTCTCCATATGGGTTCTCCAGTAAAGGGAGCAGGGCTGTCTCTGACATGGACTCTGGCTCTTTGATCACCTCCCCCTGGGGAGGCAGCCTTGTCAGGCCCCAGAGGAAGACAACGCAGCCAGTCCTGATGACACCTGATAGTTTAGTATCAGATAGTAGGGGAGGAGGACTTCCATTATCAGTGGACTAGGGGAGGGGAATAGGGAGAGAAGAGGGAAGGCGGATGGGACTGGTAGGAGATGAGGGAGGAGGGTACAGCAGGGATACAAAGTGAATGAATTGTAATAAATAATAGAATTACAAAATTTTTAAAAGAGGTAAGCACAATAAAAGTAACATAAACAAATATAATATAATATAAATATAATATAAAATATAATATTAAAGGATGGCAGGTACCATATGAATGTACACAAGTTAACACCTTAATTCTGTCTACTGAATTTTCTAGTATCTGAAAATTAATTTATTGTCATTTTTTTACAAAAGAAAACAAAAGAAGGCAAAATCTAAAAAAATAGGTCTATCTCTTGTTATATGTATGTATAAATACACACTTGTTTTTCTATATAGTTTTATATGATGGCTGGAATCAAACCTGTGATGATTAATACTCATTTTCAATTTGACAGGAAACAAGCTCCAAGGGTATCTATCTTTAAGGTCATTTCTAGAGAGGTTTAACAGAAAAGGGAGGACCTATTCTAAAGTTGAGCAATACAATCTCAGGGTCTGGAGTCCCACACTAAATCACAAGGAGAAAGAGAGCTAGGCCCCAGAATTTCTTTCTCCTTCATCACAGACAAAACGTGACAAGCCACCTCATTCTCCTGTTGCCATCCCTTCCCAATTATGATGAACTGCACCCTCAAACAGAACCAAATAATCCCTTCCTCCTTTCAGCTGCTTGTGTCAGGCACCTTATCATACCGATGAGAAAAGTAACTAGTGAAATTCTCAACCTTGGTATATTTTCATATATTTTAAACTTTCTTGGTATATTTCTTAATTTTTCCTGAGTTCAGGTTACACTGACATTCACTAAAATTCAAGAATCACCAGTGTAAAACTTAAGTGACTTCTGTAATGTCTAAAAGCAACACACAAAAAATTTATTATAAGACTGTTTTACATTATAATAAGATTATTCCACTCAAATGTGTATTCCTCAGATTACTGTATAATAATAAAGAAGTAAATGAAGTCAAATCAACTTAGATTACGAAAAGTCCTTACACTGTGGTCACAAGTCTTTAAAAAAATTTACCAATCCAAACTATAAGAAACAAGCAATAGGAAAATAACAATTATTTTCCACTTCTTGTTTAATGCTTAACTGTCCTTCGAGTAACAATGCCAAAAATAAACTTTCTGTGGTGTATGGTCCAATATCAAGCTGTGAGTACAGTATACAAAGTTGTGAAGATTGCCATCACAGTATTTTATCTAAGTTTCTCAGATATCCTCACAGCTTCAGTAACAGTATATAAATCCTACTATAGTCACTAAAAATAAATAAATAAATAAACAAACTGGAAGTTTCCATTTAAGAACGATGATCTCAATCAGCCTCTATGACATTTAAACATTTAAATAAATGCACAACAGCATAAACTAGGAATCCTAACAGAAAATTTTACTAAACATGTTAAATCTTACATTTAGTTTATTTCTGTTCTACCAATACATGAATACATGAACTACTTTAAGTTCATCCTTTATTTAATTTAAATTCATTCCTTAATGAACTACAAACATGGGTAAAATAATCCAAATCAAACAAATAAACAAACATAAAGCACTTTATTTTCTAGAATAAAAACCTGGGAAATCTACAGCACAATCAAGTTTTCATTTTGGTCCAGATACAGCGTCTGAGTGATCCAAACCTTGACCTAACTACATAGTGGCAAACATAACCGGTTAGAAACATAGAAACAGACATTCTTCCTAAGGTCTGTTAAAGGCTGCTTTGACTCGTAATTCAACTTTAAGACCTGCTAAGATAAGCAATTATTGTTTAAGTACTACATTAACCTCACAATACTTTTAAGTGACACACCAAATTCTACATAAACAAAAACACAAGTTATATTGTATTATATATTTTCAATTAATACTCATAAATATTAGGAAAATTACACTACAGCAATAACAGTTTATTTAGGTTGCATGCCCAGCAAGGAAAACACCCCAGTGATAAATATTGCTTACCTATATGACCAACTTTAACTTTGAATGGTACATCAAGTTCATGCTATAAAGAAAAGTAAATCTGTAAAAAATTCATCCATATAAAGTTCAAAATATAGATAATTATTTTCTTTCTAAAATTATATAAGGCTATTTTAGTTACCTTGCATATTCTTTTTATCCTCAGTATCCATTTAAATGTAATGGTTTAATAACAGAAATCTTTTCTTTGCAAAGTAAAAAGTTAAGTATATACTTACTGAACAGAAGCACTTTTATAGAGATTTAGACTTTACTGCACAAAACTGGCATTTTACAAGACAATAATTTCAAAACTGTTTCTCCCACTCATTGGGAGAAAGAATAGCTCTTACAATAAGTGGTGCTGAGGAATGTGGATAGCCAATAGTATAAACAGGAAGTTGGGTCTTTGTACTTGGATCAAACTAAACAGAAAAACTAAAGCTTTATAGTTTAGAGGAAAACACAAGGAAAAAAATCTTCGTGATGGATGCCATGGAAATGACAACAAAAGCATAAGCAATGTGAAAATGGATGGATTGGCCTTCATCAAGTTAAAAACATTTATACATAAAAGGACACTTCAACAGATTAGTCAAATATCGGAAGAGGGGAAATACTGTAAACCAAGTAGCTAATCAGGGATCAGTATGCAGAATAAATAAAGATCTCAAAAACTTCAATCACACCAACAAAACCTGACTTGAATTAGTGAGTACAGTGCCAGTATGCACTGGAAAAGAATTCCCAAGGTCAGAGGAAAGTTAGAATGGAAGCTGTTTAATGTGGGTAGAGTTTCCCTTGGCAATGTGAAAAAGCTGTGAAAATAGATGCTGGAAGAGTTGCAAAAGACTGTGAACATAATTCACATCACAAAACTTGATATATTAAAATGATGTTAAATAAACTAGAAGACAAGCTAAACACTGCACAGAAATATATGGAAATAAATAAAATGAGAAAAAAGTACAGTCAGTTTCTATCTTTAAGGATTCTACTTTGCAAAATTCACATTTTATGAAAACCTTCACTTTTTTCATAGTTGAGTAATTTAAACAGGCAAGTTAAATTACAGAAGAGTGCATTAAGTAAATGCACTAATGTCATAAATTTTCATATGCAAGACCTACCAGTGCATTTTCTTTAATTTCAAGATTCTTGAGGACCACGGCTCCTTTAAAAAGAAACAAAACAAAAAGAAATGATATATTAAGTTGTATTTCATTTTTAAGTTAAATATGCTTCATTATAAATATGACATTTAACTACAACAGAAAAAAAATGAACATAAGAGAACACAGTTCTTTTTACTAGCTCATGTTGATTCTTCTGCACAGTCTAAGAAAGTCTGACAGAAGAATATCTTGCTCACCACCAGTCTAGACAAAAAGCACTCCAGGTTCCATGAAACTGTCTCAAAGCAAAAAGACAGAAAGCAACAGGAAAGAATGCCTGACAGCCTCATCTGTCCTCCTGAGTGCTCTCTCTCGCGCACACACACAGACACAGACACACACACACACACACACACACACACACACACGAAGACACAGTGTCAACAAACAGAGACAGAGAGAAACACAAGCAATGCACACACATATATACAAAACATACTCACACAAAGCTATGACATAAAGAATGTAATAGCCAAGTGAGAACACAATATTACTACCCCTTTCACTTTATTTAAACTCAAATGGTTTAGCAGGCAGCAAACATCTGTAAATCTTACACTTTGGAGGCCAGAGGCAGAGGGACCAATAATACAAAGCAAGTACCAGACCAGTGTGAGCTACATCGGCTGGGATTGAGCTTAGTGGTAGAACACTTGCTCAACATGCACAACTCCCTGGGTTCAACACTCTGCAACAGACATAAATTGCCAGAATGAACTCAAGTAAACAGATAAACAGCATCCAAAAATAAACTTTGTAAAAATGACTCATTCTACCTCTTAATGGCATACATTAAGATAAAAGGCAAGATCATAGGAAAAGGAATTCCAAGCAGATAACCAAACCACAAAGTGGAAAATATGATTTAGCAATTCTGCTTCTAGATATGTATTCAAAGTATCTGAAAGCAGAGATGAAAAGAGAAACAGTCACATTCATAAGAGCATTATTCCAAATGACAGAAGCAACACATCTACTCATCAATAGGAGAAAGTTTCTTGCTCTCTCTCTCACACACACACACAGACAGACAGGAATATTATTTATTTTTAAAAATGATTTGAACTCATGCTATAACATGGATACAACTCGTAAGGACACACTGTTTAATAAAAGAAACTAGGAAAAACAGGTAAATACAATCACTATCAGGGAGAGAGTAGAGCTTGAATAATTACTGCTTAACAGATACAGTGTTGCCTCTTGATCTACAGGTAGGTTTTGAATGCTGTAACATATTATGAATTTAGTGACACACAGGTGTACACATATAAGATGGTTAAGAACATAAACACTAAGACTGGCCTGGTGGCATACGCCTTTGATCCCAGTACTTTGGAGTCAGAGCCAGGGGGAATCTCTGTGGCTTCAAGTTAGCCTGTCCTACAGAATAGGTTCCAGGGCAGCCAGTAAGTTTCAGGGTAACCAGGACTACATAGTGAGACCCTGCCTCCAAAAAAAAAAAAAAGAATACACACACATGTAATTTTTCAAATGAGGTGGGACTCTGAAAGAAAATTTAAAACTCCCAGATAATAGGAAATATTCTCAAAAAAGATTTTAAGAGGAAAGGGAAATTAAAAGTAATAAGGGTAAAAATCAAATCTTTTCATTATTCCTAAATAAGCGAATGGAAAGTTGTTTGTTCTGAATATTAACGGCAACAGTGCACTGGTTCACTCTTCAGGAGAAAATGAACTGTTACCCATGAAGCAACAGTGTCCTCTGAATAGACTTAGATTATAGTTAAATGAATACTACAAACTCCAAGCCAGCTTTTTAAAGTGTAATTTATATGCAAGAAAGAAAAACAAAATTATTCAAAATGCTCAATAGAAAGAAAGAAAGAAAGAAAGAAAGAAAGAAAGAAAGAAAGAAAGAAAGAAAGAAAGAAAGAAAGAAAGAAAGAAAGAAAAAGAGAGAGAGAGAGGTAATACAATGAAAGATAACACCAAAGGCTTTTTTCTTGTACTCAACATATAACCCTCTTTCACTAAATGTCTGAGTTTTCTAAGCAAAAGCCAAGCAATTCTTCAGTGAACATCAAAAGGGTATCCTAGAATTCATTCCAGTGCCAATACTTTACATCTAAAGATGAAGATGATTCCACAGACTGAAGAGCCTAGTTACATAAAAATGTTCATTATTTCTACACCACAGGTCCAAGGCTGTGAGCTGTGATAGTCTGAATAAGAATGGTTCCCATAAGTTCATATATTTGAATGCTTAGTCATGAGGAAGTGGCACTGCTTTTCCTGCTGATGTAGATGTAGAACTCAGTCACCTCTCCAGCACCATGTCTGCCACGCTTCCCATCATGACAATAATGGCCTAACCTCAGAACCTGTAAGCCAGACTGTTGGTATAATGTTCTCATAGAATGTATACAATTTATCCTTGTTCATTCAAATGCTGATTTCTCTACCCCACTATCTGGTTTCAATCTGGACATTGCATTGTAATGCTTATTCTAAGCATCACCTGCCTCAAATTTGTGTAAACATGCCACCATTTGTTCTCTGTATTGTCAATTAAACGACCAGCCAATGTTGTGCAATGGAGAGAACAGAGTGGGACATCCAGAGGGGAGGTCCAGAGAGGAGGAGAAGGAGCGCAGAGATTGGCAGGAGAGGTCCTAAACCATGAGGAGAGGTCTTGGAACCATGAGGAGAGGTGAACTGGACTAAGATATGACTAAAAGCAAAAATAATGGGTGAAATCTGAATGGTAGGAAACTATGTGGGCTTGGAGGTTTAGGATGGAACAACTATTTCCTAGCATTGTGCTCTAGGTTAAGTAAACAAATCCTAGTCTTTGTGTGGTGATTTGGGTATACAGCTGGTTTAGGAATATCCACTGCTTAATTAAATAAGTCAATAGTAAATATTAATATTCATAACACCAGACCAGTTAAATATTTTCTTTATAAGAGATGCTGTTGTCCACCCTTCACAATAGCCACTAGTAACATAAAGTGCCTTGGGGTGAGACTCTAACCAAGCAAGTGAAAGACCTGTATGAAAAAAACTTCAAATCTCTGAAGAAAGAAATTGAAGATATCAGAAAATGGAAAGACCTTCTGTGTTCATAGATTGGTAGGATTAACATAGTGAAAATGGCCATACTGCCAAAAGCAATCTACAGGTTCAATGCAATTCCCAATTCACAATTCTTCACAGACCTTGAAAGAAAAATTCTCAACTTCATATGGAGAAACAAAAAACCAAAATCTCCAAAACAATCCTGTACAACAACAGATCATCTGGAGGTATCTCCATCCCTGACCTCAACCTGTACTACAGAGCAATAGTAATAAAAACTGTATGGTATTGGCATAGAAACAGAATAGTGGATCAATGGAACCAAATAGAAGACCTAGAAATGAACCCATACACCTATGGAAACTTGATTTTTAACAAAGAAGCCAAAACCATTCAATGGAAAAAAGACAGCATCTTCAACAAATGGTGCTGGTCCAACTGGATATCTATATGCAGAAAAATGAAAATAGATCCATATCAAAGACCTCAACATAAAACTAGACACACTAAACCCGTTAGAATAAAAAGTGGGGAAGAGCCTAGAACTCATTGGTACAGGAGACTATTTCCTGAATAGAACACCAACAGCACAGGCTCTAAGAGAAACAATCAATAAATGGGACCTCATGAAACTGAAAGTCTTCTGTAAAGCAAAGGACACTGTCATCAAAACCAAACGACAGCCTACAGACTGGGAAAGGATCTTCACCAACCCTATATCTGACAGAGGGCTAATATCCAGTATACATAAAGAATTCAAGAAGTTAAAAAGCAATAAATCAAGTAATCCAATTAAAAAATGGGGTATGGAGCTAAACAGAGAACTCTCTGTAGAGGACTGTAGAATGGCAGAAAAACACTTAAAGAAATGCTCAACGTCCTTAGCCATCAGGGAGATGCAAATCAAAACAACCCTGAGATTTCACCTTACACCTGTCAGAATGGCTAAGATCAAAAACTCAACT
>CM053762.1:31256630-31305577 GCA_028658305.1 Pachyuromys duprasi
GGGACCTGGAAACGATCATCCTGAGTGAGGTATCCCAAAAGCAGAAAGACGCACATGGTATATACTCACTTATATAGACCTATAAGATAGGATAAACATACTGAAATCTATACACCTAAAAATGATAAAACAAGAAAGAGGACCTGGTGTAAGAGGATTAATCCTCACTTAGAAAGTCAAATTGGATGGACATTGGATGTAGGAGAAAATAAGTAACAGGACAAGAGCATACCACAGAGGGCCTCGGAAAGACTATACCTAGCAGGGTATCAAAGCAAATATTAAGAAACATAACCAACCCTTTGGCAGAGTGCAGGGAATCATATGAAAGAAGGGGGAGTTAGTATGACCTGGAGAGGACAGGAGCTCTGCAAGGACCAAATATATCAGGGCATGGGGGTCTTTTATGAGACTGTCTCTCTAACCAAGGACCAAGTATGGCCATAACCTAGAACCCCTGCTTGTATGTAGCAAATGGTAGCTCAATACCCAAGTGGGTACACCAGTAAGGGGAACAGGGATTATTTTTGACATGAACTCAATGGCTGGCTCTTCGACTTCCCCGCCCCTTGAGGGAGGAGCAGCCTTGCTAGGCCACAGAAGAGGACATTGCAGCCATTCCTGAAGAGACCTGATAAGCTAGAGTTAGATGGAAGGGGAGGAGGTCCTCCCCTATCAGTGGAGCTGGAAAGGGGCAGGAAGGAGATGAGGGAGGGAAGGGCAGGATAGGGAGGAGGTGGGGGAGGGGGCTACAGCTGGGATACAAAGTAAATAACCTGTGATTAATATAAAATGTTAAAATTTAAAAAAAGAGAGATGCTGTTGTCATAGTGTCTCTTCACAGCAATAGAACACTAAGACAGAAGTTGATACCAAGAGTCGGGTATTTCTGTGATAGGCCTGATCATGCTTTTGTTCAGAGGAATGTAAACTTTTGGAACTTTGGATTAGAAAAGCAGCTGAACAATTTAAGTTAAACTTACATCGTTCCATCTTTAATGTGCCATCCTAGTAGGAGCATGGAAGACAGTGGTACTGAGGTTCAACTATGAGGGACCAGCTCAAGAGGTTTCAATGGAGAAGAATATTAATATGTGGCCTAGAGATTGTTCTTGTGATATTTTAGTGAAGAATGTGGCTGTTTTTTGTCTTTTTCTGAAAAGTCTGCCTGAGGCGAAGTTGAAAAGTTTTAGATTAATGGCCTTGGCAGTTTTCAAAACAGCCTAGTATCAACTGTATTGTTTGGTTATTAGTGGCAGTCTTTTGTATTAATTTATTTATTTAATCACTTTACAGCCTAATCACAGGCTCCTCCCTCCCAGCCCCACCCTCACACCCCCTCTCCCTATTTCTCCCTCCCCTTCTCTGAGAAGGGGAGGACCCTATGTGTATTAATCACCCTAGCACATCAAGTTGTAGCAGGTCTAAGTGCATCTTCTCCCACTTAGGCCAGGAAAGGTAGCTCTTATGCAAACTGAGCAAGGAAAAATACAAATGTACAGTTTGAGAAGAAAGGGGGCACCAGGAAATGAAATGAAGCTAAATCGTAAGTTCAAGGAGATAAACAGATTAAAGAAAATCCTGATGCTAAATTAAATAGAGGAAGTGGTGACCTCAGGGCAAGACTCCACTCAGCTAAACTTTCAATTTGTGAAAAGGAATTTTAAAAAAGCTTAAGGCCAGGAGTGGTAGTTACACATTTAATCCCAATACTCAGAAGGCAGATCTCTATTTGAGAGCAGCCTGGTTTACAAAGTGAGTTCCAGGACAGACAAGCTTAAGCAGTTATGGAAACCATCAAAAACAGAAAGCTAGTGAAAACATACTTGGCCACAAGTACTGGAACATATTCCAGCCCCAGCAAGCAGCAGAACTTGGCAGCTTTGGCCATGTGGTTCTTGCTTTGGAGTCGAGGATACAAGAATCTCCCTTCTAGACTAAGAAAAGCTGCTAAGGCCAGCACATGTCAGGGGTATCCCTGTAGGCTGAGAATCGCTGGCCTAGAATCATGTCAACAATCAGCAAATACACTTGACATCTAGAATAATAATCATAAGGCACCTAACCTTACAGAGAGGTAGAGGGTCATCAGACCCTCTCCTGGAATATGTTATTCCAGGCAACCCAAATCTGTGTTCCTAGGACATGGTCATTCATAATTGGCTAAGAACAAACTCATATTTCTTTCAACTAAGAACTGTATTTTACATACTGAAAGTTCTGATGCCTGAAAATAAGTGTTCAAAGAAGGATGATCCACTTTCACCAGACAAGTCACCTGGTTTGGTGACAAGTACCTGTGTAAGTCCTTCATGCCAAATCATCTACCCTGCTAGTTGGTGAGTTGTTGAGTTAGCCCTTTGTGCCAAATCATCTACCCTGTTGGTGAGTTCTTTCAGAGACCCAAACTGCCCTTCCTCTGGTTTAGCTGATGGTCTCCTGACTTGTTGAACTGATGGTTGGGTATCCTCTTTGCTTCAGAGCATTTAAGTAAAGGATCTAATTATCTCCCCATTCCCAGCATCTGACTGTTTCTACTAGACCTTTATTTTCTGCCTCCCCACCAACATGTAAGTCTATGTTTTCTTCCTGTTTGCTACCAGTCTTGCCCTTTTACTTTTGAATTCTATGACCATAGTAAACAGAAGCCATCTGTTCTCTCCAGCCCAAGAGGATAGCAGTCAAATAACTCAGATAGCAGCATCTTGTCCTAACTCTATTGTGATTCTTCCTAGACGTCCCTCAAGCCTTTCACCCTACAACAGCCACATCCACCTTGGCAACACTTTGGGGAATGTCCATGACTCTGACTATGGTCCCAGAGTTTTAACCAAAATAACTTATGCTTGTTTGAGCTAAAACATAAAGCTAAAATAAGTAGGCAAAATTATAAAATAAAAAATAATTGTAGTGTAGTGTCTGGAAAATACTGCTAAGCTCTCCAAGAAAACAGATTTTTCCAGACTACCCAACTTCTCACTGATCTAAGCCCCCATAAGCACTGATATAACTGTTGCTGTTGTTGGGTTTTTTTTTTTCTGTCTTTAAAAATAATACACTTGAGCTTTGGCACCAAGAGACATTCTGAAGTTATGAGCCTACTCTTGGTCTGGCCATTATTAAAGGATACTCTTAACTGGATTAATTACTGTAGTTGTCAGTAACTATCTCCCATGTCAGGGGGAACTCCACAGAATGCACGTTTGCCTCATAGATGTCCAAGACAAGACACCCCACTCATAGTTTGGATCAAAGCTTCCATACTCAGCCAGGTACATTCCCATAAATGTGCAGAATAAGTCACAGACATGGTGAGAGAAAACTTCTTCAGAGAAGTAACTGATGCATAAATTTGACCCCAAACACAAATCTCTCCAACTAACAAACAAGGTTATATTTCTGAGAATGAAATGTTCAACATTGAACACATTATTTGAGGCAATCAGAATCTATGTTCTCAGGCCATGGTCACTCAAATTTGACTCAGAATAAACTCTTACATTTCCCTTTGAAGTAAAAGCTGTGTCCACATGAACATAAGACTTGGGTGGACTCATTTCTTTAGTCTGCCACTGTCACTGATGCCATATTTGGAGTGAGTAAGCATTTTTTGACATCTCCTAAGGAAAGTCATGTAATACATTCGTTAATGTGTAAGTGCCTGACAACAGTGCCAAAATACGTGAGTCAAAACTGATAGAAGTACAAATAGGAAAAAGCCAAATACACTCTTACTGTCAGAGACTTGGGTAACTAGTATCAATTATACACATATTTAGTGGGGAAAGTACACACACAATTGAATTGAATATCATTCAAACACTGGATGTAACTGACATTTATGGACATTTCATCCAACCACAGTTTACATATTCTTCTGTAGTGCATACACAACAACGCTTACAATATAAGATTTACTCCAGTCTATAAAACAAGACTGTGTCTAAACAAGTGTGAAAGGATAGAAGTTATACTGAGATCACAATAAACCTGAACTAAAACTCAGTCTAATGGGAAAAAGCTGGAGGGGGAAAAAAAAAAAAAATCACAAAACATTTCTGAGTTCTAGTTCTGAATAATGATAGGTTGAAGAAGTCATAAAGGGAATTGTTGAATATTTTCAATCATAGGAATATACAATTTATCAAAAAAATATAAGTATAGTAATGGCAAATCGTAGATAGAGAACTATAGCACCAAATACAGACATTAGAAAAGAAAAATCTAAACTGAATAACCTCAGTTTCACTTCAGCCCAGGCATGATGCCATACCCCTTTAATCCCATCACTTGGACAGAGGTAGGCACATCTCTGTGAGTTTGGTAACTCCTTGGTGTCTATAGCAAGTTCCAGCAAACAGAAATAGAGGGAACGCATCCGAATTTACTCTCTAATGCAAGCAATACCCTAAGACAAAATACAGATGAGGACATTACAAGGAAAACAGAAGACTAATACCTGTGAAAAGAATGAAAGATCCTCATCAAAAGATACATAAACTGAACATAAAATACCATAATGAAGTGGTTATATCACAAATACAAGTCTAATTCAGCATGTGGGAAATAATCCATAGACTCTATAGTATCAACAAGCTAAAGAAGAAATCCTATAATCAAGAAATGCAGAAAGCAATCTGACAAAATCCAACACACATTCTTGAAAGAGAAAAAAAACATTCATACAAATTAAGAACAAAAGAAGTCAGATGTGACGGTGCACACCCACCCTATAATCCCATCCTCAAGAGGATGGCTGTGAATTCAAGGTCAGCCAAGCTACACAGTGAGTTTGAGACTGGCCTACGCAGCATAGTAAAACCCTGTCTCATAAAATAAAATAAGACAAAATAAAAACAGAAGTGTGCATGACTTGTTTTTTAAAATCTAAATAGCAACTGCCTATTTGGGGAAAATAATTTTCCCAACAACAATCATGTTCCATTTATTGATTAGGTTTGAGTTAAAGTAGAGTCAATGTGGAGATTATAGATTAGAGGTAGCTAGCCAGCACTTTTCCTTTCTCCATAATCACTTCACAAGATACAATCAAAGCCACTGAAAAACAGTGGCTAATCATAATGGGTGGATGTGGGAGAATGCTGAAGTTCAACATCAAACAAAAAACAGAAAGGAAAAACTCAAGAGATTTTGGGTAGTACAGGAGAAATTAAGAGAGGCAGAATGGGGGAGGGGATTAAGAGGGAGGATCCTAGCGTGGGCCACTAGCATAGGATCTGGCACCTAACAGAAGTACTGCCTGAACAGACAAAAATAATTTGGATCTGCACAGCAATGAGGGCCTGGAGAAGTTCTCTGCACTTCCCAACATATTCTAACAGCATTTAACTGGGAGCCACCTTGTGTAAGATGGTCCAAATCAACCTTGTCTGAGCTTATCTCTATGGGAACTAAAGACACCTGCATTTTCTCATCTCCAGGTCCTCACAACACAATACTCAGTAGGCAACTTCTCTGAGAATCAGTTTGGATCTAGGAAAGAGCTTCCAACACAAACCCACAGAGAATTTTGTGGTAGAAAAATGGACTGCCACACATAATGGTACAAAGAAGATGCTTCCCCTTCAAGCCCAGCAATTCACAAGATAGTTAAAGGGCTCTAGGGGACTGCCATCAGGTGTGCTTTCTTACGGGAGCTAAGTTTCTGCACATGAGAAGGCTAGCAGCCTCCTGGCACAGTTACCAGAGACTCTAGAGTTCCTCGCACTCTATGTGCACAGAGATGGAGTCACTGACACTGTAGAAAGGCATCACATCCACCCTTGGAGTATGCACTTGAAAAGGGCTCTGGGAGAACTTGAGCCATACATGTGCCTGCACTGACTTGTTGACATAATGCAACTTCAACATAGGCTCATGGAATATGCAACCCAAATAACTCCAGTCAACTGGCCCAGGCAGTTCTACATTCCTCATTCTGGTATGCAGGGAAGCTCATAGGTATTCCATGTAGCTACAGCCACAACTCCCACCAGGTGTTCTGAGGACCACCACAATGAAAGAGATGACTCTCAGCATTCATTCTACAGGAAGCACACACCTAAGACAATGAAGGAAATGCTAACTCAGGTAAGTTATGACTATCTGGTTTTGCCAGCATAAGTGAACATTTTGACAGAACTTTATTTGAGAAAAGATCTTATGTAACCCAGACTGTTCCCCACTCATACTGTAGCAAGAATGACTGAACTCCTAATCCTCCTGCCTCCACCTCCCAAATACTGAGATTACAAATGTACATCACCATGTCGAGTTTATGTTGTACTGGAATCAAACTCACACGCAAGAACAGAATTTGCAAAAAGTATATGGTAACAAAAATAAACAGATGAACATAGTACATACAATCTCTGGGTATTACCAAAAGTACAAACATATGCATATCTGGAATACATAATGAAAAACTGAGAGAACCAACTCAGCAAAAAAGGAGCAGAAAAGCTACCAAGTCTCAGGAAAGGTATAAGAACCCAAGTATAGAAGCATTTAGAACTCCGAAAGTCATAAGCCAAAAAGAACATCTCCACACCATCCTATAGTTAAACTGCCAAGAGCATATCAAAGAATGAAGAACAAATATGAAAGGCTGTAAGAGGGAACAGCCAAATCCCATTTAGAGAAAAATCTAGGCTAGGGAAAGGCTCACTGGTAAAGTTCTTCCCATGCAAGCATAAGGTATGTGTGTGAGCCCCAATATCCAAATGTACTTGTTATCCCAACGCCAGGGAAACACACACTAGCTGAACCCTCTGGCTCACTGGCAAGCCTGCCTAGCCTACTTGACATGCTCCAGGCCAAAAAACAGACACTGGTTCAGAAAGAAAAAGTGAATGATGATGCCTAAGGCTAATAATGACTTTGCATACACATGCACACCCCACAGATGTGTGCACCTGCACAAACACACACAAGGAACAAGCCAATCTATCTGAACAATGCATTTCTCATCGGAAACTCTAAGGTCCATGGAATGATGCATTTTTGTACCCGAAATATAAATATAACATAAAGACTCCCACAGCAGGCATAGACTATGGAATCCATGACCACTAACCCAGCATTACAAAAGGAACCCTACACCCAGGAGAACATAAAAAATAAAATAATCAGGACAATATGAGAATAACTCAGGAGAAAAGGAAATAAATGAAAATTAGGAATCACAAATTGTTATATAGTTAACTATTAGTAATAAAAAGAAACAAAATTTTTTGAAACGAAAAGCAAAATTATAAGAACAAATAAGTTATCTTTTAATAATAGCCCCAAAATGTAAATGTTCTTAGTTCTCTCTTTATACAGACTGGCAGGCTGGATTTTTCAAAGCATCCAACAAAATACAGCTTGAAAGAACCTCAATTTACAAAAAAAAAAAAAAGAACACAAAGGATGAAAAAGTATATTCTAACAAAGGAATCTGAAAGCAGTACATAACCTTAAATATGATACCTCTTCAAGCAGAAGAGTCAAAAACAAACAAGCACTATTCAATCACATTATTTGGATTATAAATACATATGCCACAAACCTCAGAGTAATCATTTTATAAAATACTACTGGACTTAAAGACAGGTTTCATCACAGTTATAGTAGGTAAGTCCAATACCTCACTCACCAACAGATAATACAATAAAGAAAAACAACAACAACAACAAAACCACCTAAGAAATACTGGCAAATGGCTCAGTGACTAAGAGCTGCAGACTTTGACTAGACTCACAAAATATCCCCACTGGCGCAATAGTGGTGCAGATATTATAGGAATACCCACTTTCTGATTGGATCTAAGGCCTGTTCTATGTGATGGAACTCATACCTGGAACTGTTATAGGGACCTAGAACCTCTGGCTACCTTGGTAGTAGATCCTAGAAGAGAACCCAACACTATTATTCTGTTAAATGGACATACTACTAAAACAACTCCTAATATGCTATTGCTATACTTAAGGATAAAAACTCCTTCAGACTTCATCAGAGAAGCTTCTCCTTATAGTATACGTCAATTGACACATAGGCCCTCAACTGGCCAACATGCAGAGAAAAGGAGTGTAGAGTGCTCAGCCTTAAGGAGAACACATTTACCAAAACCCTTCTAAGGCTAAGGGATATTAAAGAAGGGAGGATGCAAAGATTACAAGAGCCCAGAGATGGTGATAACATCAAAGAAACTTTTCCGTACACAACCGGGCAATTTCACATATGACCTCACAGTGATTATGACAGCATGCACAAGTTCAATCCCGACAAAAGCTCAGCATAGGGGACGGGGAGTGAGTAAAATTTCACCATTAGCTAAGAAGTAACTATTGGTATCTGACAGCTGCTGAAAGAGAAAGAAGCCAGGGCCCCACTCCCAAGACTAATTGGAAAACAAGCTGGACTAAATGAATGGGGAAGAAGAAAACCCAAAATTGGATGGCAAGTGAAGGAAAGGTGGAAAGACTAGTTATGAAAGGAGTTAGGGGAGGAGAGTGAATATATATAAAAAAAAACATTGTATGAAATTCTCAAGGAATTAATACTGGGAAACAGTCTTTGCCAACTATTCACCTGACAGGGGAATAATGTCTGGAATATGTAAAGACCATGAAGAATACAAATGAGGCTGGAGAGTTGGCTAATTTGGTAGAGTGCAGTTAGATCCCCAGACTCCACTTTCATTCATTCATTCATTTTTGGTTTTCTGTTTGTTTCAAGCCTGCAGAGGGAGTTCCACACCTTCCAGGGCCCTAGGGAGAGAGAAAAGAGAGAGACAGAGAGAGAGGAGAGAAAGAAAGAGGAGAGATGGAGAAGGAAGGGAGGAGAGAGAGGAAGAGAGGGGGGATCATAACGATGTACACTCTTAATCTCAGTCTGGGGAGGAGACAGGGAGATCCCTGGGGCTTGCTGGCTAGCCTAGTCTACTTTGCAAGTCCCACTGAGACCAGTGAGCGGACCTATCTCAAAAAACAAAGGTGGACATCGCCTAAGGAAAGGTTTGCCTCTGGACTCTACAAGCAAGTGCATACAGTGCTGCACATCTATATGCCCACACACATGCATACACATACACACACACACACACACACACACAATACAAATGAGCAAGTAATCCTGTCCAAAAATGGGCAAATGATCTGAACAGACACTTCTTTTTAAGAAGCATAAATGGCAAATAATACAATAAAAAGTGCTTAATAGCTTTAGCTATCGTGGAATGCAAGTCAAAGAGATACTGTCTTATCCCAAACAAAATGGCTGATTTCTACAATAAGACCCTGTCTTTTTTTTTTTTAAGATTTTTTATTTATACCATGTTAATATCTGTAGACCTGAATGCCAGAAGAGGGCACCAGATCTCATTATAGATGGTTGTGAGCCACCATATGGTTACTGGGAATTGAACTCATGACCTCTGGAAGAGCAGACAGGGCTCTTAACCTCTGAGCCATCTCTCCAGCCCAAATGGCTGATATTCAAACAAAAAAATAAAAACCACTGCCCTAGCTATATATGAAACCCTGTCTCAAAACAAACAAAAGCAAATGCCAGGAAAGATACAGTACCAGCTTTAAAAAAATTATACATTACTGGTGAGAATAATATCAGGAGAGACTCTAAGGAAAGTGGTATGTTAATTTCTCAAAGAACTAAACACAGAATTATCTTACGATCCAGGTATACAAGTACATTCAAATCAAAGGAATCAGAATACAAAAGGGGCCTACATAATCATGTTTATTGCAGCAGTACTTACAAAAGTCCAAGTATAGAATCAGCCTACATAGCCATCAACACCAGTTGGAAAGAGAAATATGAGATACATATAAAGAATGAAATCACACAACCATGTTACTTTCAGGAAAATGGATGGAACTGGAGGACATCATAGGGCAGAAAGCCAAGTATGACATACATTTCTCTCTGATAGGTAGAAACTAAAACACAAAAAAGAAGACCTGAAAATGGTAGGAAGGCTATTAGCAAGGGGAGTGGAAGACACATCAGAAAAAGCAAAACAAGAAAGAAAGAAAGATTGGTTACGGCATAGTAGGTATCTAATGAATGTATAGAAGTGTCTTTTACACAATTAATTAGTATGTATTGAGTTATAATTTAAAGGTCTATGGAAACATCGTAGAACATATATGTAATAAAATTTAGGAAATGAGAATTGGAGGTTTTCCCCTAGATCTTAAGAATTATTTGTTGCAGCCCGGCATGGTAGCACACACCTGTAATCCCAGTACTCTGGGAGGTAGAAGCAGGCAGATCTCTGTGAGCTCCAGGCCAGCCTGGTCTACAAAGCAAGTCCAGAACAGCCAAGGCTACACAGAGAAACCCTGTCTCGGAAAACCAAAAATAGAAAGGAAAGAAAAGAAAAGAGAAATAAAAAGAAAGAAAAAAAAAGAGAATCATTCATTGGTTCCTTGTGTATTTAAGGATCCTAGGTTCTTAAAAGCAGTAACTATGTCCTGACTGAACATCTTCCTACACAATCTCTGGTAGAATAACAGGTGTGTAATAAATGCCACAGGATAAAACTTTCTACCAGTGTAGAGAGCAATGGTGGCCACAGCAGAGGGAACAGCAGCCAACTCAGGCCTCTGGGGCCCTAACACCACACGCTTGCAGAAAAGATCTGCAGCTGGCAAAACCATGTCCCTCCCAGAGCATGGACTTCTAAAAGACTCAGCACCTGTTATATCATCACTGAACTGAGGGCAAAGCTTCTATTACAGAACTTTTAGGAGACACAATCAATCAGATCATAACCAACTTGTATCATGTCACTTCCCATAATGTTACGTATTTACTTACCACAACCACACTGTAAGGTATTTACCTCAAATAAATAATTTATGTTCACACTAAAACCTAATGCAGCTTTCCTTTTAACTGCCAAAAAGGAGATACTGGGAAAAAAACAGAAAACCGGCAAACCTATGTTTATAACACATAAAGTGAAACACCACTCAGAAGAACAGGAACGGCAGGCCAAGGTGACATATGTAGTACACAGACAAGATGATATGTGGGCGACTTCTCTGTATTCTGTTAAGAAGCCTGGCTCAAAAGGCTACACAGAAGCCAAATGTGATAGCTCACCTGCGAGCACACACACACACACCCCTTTAATTCCAGCACTCCAGAGGATAAAGCAAGGGGATTCTCTGTAAGTTCCAGGCCAGCCAGGGATACATAGTGAAATTGTATCTCAAAAAGAAAAAGCTATAGACAAAGTATTCCACTTATGACACTCTAAAAAAAGAAAAATATCAGAGATGGAAACAGAGCAGTAGCTAGCAAATGAGGACAGATCAATTACAAAGAAACAGAAGAGGGGATTTTGTAGACTTGTAGAAATTTTTTTGTATCCTAGTTGGGATGGTGAATACACTTCTTAACATTTATTAAAACAGAACTATACACTCTAGGTAAATGTTAAATAAATTTCATAAACTGTATTCTACACAAACCTGCACCTTGAATGTAGAAACAAAATTTCACTACAAATCAAACCACTGCTTAAGGAGGTTTTTTTCTTGTTCTTTTAAAATTTTTTCCTTTTTAATTTTTATTTTATGTGTAAGGGTGTTTTACCTGTGTGTCTGTCTGTGCACCCCATGCTTGTGTGCAGTGCCCCCAGAGCCAAAAGAGGAAGTCAGGTACCCTGGGTGCTATGAGCTGTCATGTGGACACTAGGACTTGAATCCAAGTCATCTGGAAAAGCATCAATCACTGAGCCATCCCTCCAGGACCCAACTCAGGTATCTTTAAGGTTTCTTTCTGAGGCATAGAGGCAAGTTTTGTCCTTCTCACTTTGCAGCTGAGAAGCAGCATGGATTAAGCAACCTCCAATCATCTGGCCTCAAAGAGGCTGTGATAGCATTTATGGATTAATGTTTGCCCACTTAATCATGGAAGGAGGTAACCAGCAATACGAGGGTTGGTTGGTTTAACAAAACTGAATTACTTGCTCCTACTATTTCAAAAATAAAAAGGCCCAAGATAAACTAGTATTTTTAGAAAGCTGGAAGTGCTTATCCGACAATGCACACACTATTTACACAAATAACTAACCCTAACTTTGGCCTGGAACGTTCATTTCAAGAAGGTCTCCAATCGCTAATAGCTACAAGAACATAATACAAGAAACAAGAACATAATACAAAGCAGATGGGAGCACTAAAAATAAAAGACACTGAGTAAATCATTGCAGTAAAAAAGAAAAAAAGATGCAAGTGCAGAGGCATGCTCATCACGACTTCTTCAGGTCGGCCGTGACACTGAAAGGCGACTTAGGTTTTGACCGACTGCTTTCATTTTCTTTTAACACTAGGCCTTTTACTCAGGCTCACAAACACCCACATTCCCACCTGCTCTGCCGGCGACCTGAAAACAGAAGCAAGTGTCCGAGTTACTCCGAAAGGGGGCTTTCCTTCCCTTTTCTTCCGCGCCGTTAGCTAAGCAAGCCCAAGGTCCAGGTTCAATGACCGGGACCCGCCCAGAAAACACCACGAAGTGAGGTAGGGAAGGGGCGAAGGGCGTCTTCGCGGGCAGCGCCCGGCCTTCACGTGCGACACGCCGTGGGCTGGCCGGAGCCTCCGTTACAGCCCGGAGGGAAACCGACAGGGATGGATGGCCCCGTCGTCCAGCGGAGGGAGGCCAGAAGTCAGCCCGCGCCCGGCCCCGCCGGGCCCCGGGGCTCCAGCCCGCGCCTCCCCCGACCTCCCGGCGAGCGCCGCCCGCCAGGGAACCGCCGCCCCGCTTTACATAACTTGAAGGGCGAGGCGGGCGGCTGCAGGTGGCGGCGCCGGGCTGGCCCAGGGGCCGCAGCCGCGAGAAGCCGCGCCCCCGGGGACGGCGACCCCGTTACCTTTCCAAATGCCCAGGGAGAGCTGCGACTCGTCCAGGTTCACCACATAGTCTCCCAGGAAGCGGTTCAACACGTCCACGACCACCGACTCGAATACCATTTTTTTATTTTTTTGCCCCTCGGCCGCGGAGAGTACCCGCGCTGCTCCTCCCTCGAGACGCCTCGGCTTACCGGCTCCCGGCCCGCTCCAGCTGCGGCGCCGGGTGCCGCCGGGTCGCTCCGCCGCCCCGCGAGCCGGGCAGACGGAAGGCAGCCGCTCGCACCACGCGTGCGTAGCTCGGACCGCGCGCGCGCGCGCGGAGGGGCGTGGCCGACGCGGAACTGGAGGCGCCGCCGGGAGACGGAGAGGGAGGGCCCGAGGGAAGGAGGGACGGCGGCTGCGCAGCCGCGGGCCCGCACGTGCCCAGGGGGCCAAGCGCCGCCCTTCTCCCGCTGGCCCCGCCCACTGCCCGTCGCTTAGCAACAGGGCGCCAATCGAGAGCAGCGAGAGTGTGGAGACCCCGCCCAGGAACGACCTGCGGGATTCCCAGCGGCGAGCGCGGCGGGCGGCGGGGCGTGGTGCTAACCGACGGGAACGCCCCTTCCGCGAGGGGGGACGCGGAGGTCGCGGGGTCCGTAGGCTGGAGGGTGAGCCGCTCGGGGCGCGGAGGCGGGACGCGTCCTGAGCAGTCTCCCAGGGCGCCTTCCCCCCATTATTACCGGTTGTGAGGTTCGGCCAGCTGCCCCGGGGGTTGTCCCGGCTCCCGGCCAGGACGCGAACTGGCCCCCCTCGACTGCCTTCGCTTTCTTCCCCAGCCGCGACTAGGCGCCGAGGTGGGGCAGGGAGAGTGAAGTTGGGAGGAGAAATCCCAGGTCCCTAAGGTGCCGCCGGCTCTTGGCACCTTTTTTTCGGTCAAGTCTCGTTTACGCGGAAGCCGCCGATCCTTTCAGAGGAGCCCAGTCCGGAGACAGCAGAGAACCTGCCGAGGGCCGCGGGAGACTAGACACCCCCGAGCCTTTCCTTAGCTCTCCGCTCCACTCTGGGGCTTAAAGGAAATTGGTCCCAGAGGCTCGGGGTCACAAGACAGACGTGCGACTTAGAGAGCTGGCATTAATCCTTTGAGGATTCCGGAGGCAGCAGCACACTTTAAACTTCTCTTCGCACGGCAAATCCCGAGTTGCCACTTGGTACAGGTTTTTCAAATGTATAGGCTTAAGATTGCCTTCGGGGGGGGGGGGGGAACCTGACAAAAACAGTGTAAAAATGTTTACCTTTTAAAGAACGTATTAGCATATATCGTGCAAAATAATGGGTTTCATTATAACATCCTGATAACGTGTGTATAATATGTTTGGTCATGTTCATCACCCATTACCCATTACCCTTTCTTGTCCCTTCTACTGATTCCCTTCCTCTTCCCAAACAGGTGCCTTCTGTTTTTCGTGAATTTCCTCTCAAGATTCTAAAAGTATAGTTTTTATTTCACGCAATTTTAAATTTTATGTATGCCCGCACGTATGTGCGTGCACTCCGTCCGTGCCTGGTGCCCTCAGGAATGACTCCCCGATATTGGCGTTACAGGGGGTTGTGAGCCTCCATGCGGGTGCTGGCGATGGAACCCAGGTCCTCTGAAGAATAGCAGGTGGTATTAACGGCTGCCTCATCTCTTGAGACTATTGCTAAAATTTCATCCCAGGGGAGATAAAAGCCACCGTTCCGCTTCTCCTAGGGTCCTCAAAGAGAGTTTGGAGAACCAAAGAGTTTGTTGGACTTCCTTAAAGAGCATAGGTGCTCCTCAGCCCGAAAGGCCACACCTAGAAAGCTTTTTCTACACAATAGGGACAGAGGCTTCTCTTCTGTAGCTTCATAGGTGGAGCCCCTCTCCTCTATCGGCATCCCTAGTCCGCCGGTTCTCAGCCTGTGGCACAACCCATCACCTAAGACCATCAGAAAAGATATGTTTACATTACAGCCCCTAACAGTAGCAAGATTACAGTTATGAAGTAGCAACGAAAATGACTTTATGGTTGGGAGTCACCACTACTTGAGGAACTGTATTAAAGGTCGCAGCATGGGGAAGGTTGACAATGCAGTTCAGGCACAGTCACACACAGCAGGTGCTACTGTAGCAACTCCACCAGCTGAGTTTTTTTTTTTTTTCAAGAGACAACAGCTGAATGCATGATGGAGGACACTTGGCTAGAAGGACAGTCACAACAAGCTCCAAGAATATTTGGGGCATGTTGTTTGCCCATTCTGAGACTGGGTTTCACTATATATTGTTGACTGGCCTCAAACCTGCCTCTACCACATGTGCCTGCCTCTACCTCCCAGATGCTCAGAATAAATGCAACTTGGCACCACACCTGGCTTATTTGGCACACTCTTAATTATTTTCACATAGTTGTGTATTTGAAGGGCCTTTATAGAGTGTCTAAGTCAACTTCATGGTCTTAATGATGCCGGGGTATTAGGAATTTTTCCAAAGTCACAACTAAACTGGAACTTCCTGATTCACCACACCTATTTCTCTAGCAGATGCTGGAAAAGTACTTCAGAGTTTGTGCTGGTACAAAGAAATTCCATGAGGTTAAAATGCCTAGAAGGGATAAAGCCCCAGATTATGAGGCATCTTGTTATACTTTTAACACGCAGATGTCGAGTGGTTGAAAAATTCCACTGAGAGCCAGGTGTGGCGGCACAGGCCGGTCATCCCAGCACTCAGGGGCAGAGGCAGGCGGATCTCTGTCAGTTCCAGGCCAGCCTGGTCTACAAAGCAAGTCCAGGACAGCCAAGGCTATGTAAAATACCCCTGTCTCAAAAAAAAATAATAAAGTAACGATACCCAACTTTTTAAATTTTTCTTTACTAATGCAGTATTCTGCCTGCAAGTGTGCCAGCAGGTCAGAAGAGGGCACCAAATCTCATTATAGATGTTATGAGCCACCATATGGTTGCTGAGAAATGAACTCGGGACCTTAGGAAGAACAACCAGTGCTCTTAACCATCAGCCAGTGCTCTGAGCCATCTCTCTAGCCCAACGATTTTCAGAGGAATAAACCATAAATAACTATTAAATCAATGTTCCTTACACACATGTTCTTAGTTTTTCAAATATTTGTGCAAAATTGGTCTACTTTTTACTCAACAGTACTTCATAAATACAATGTGTTTTACAATGAGAGTCCAGTACAGCCAAGGCTACACAGAGAAACCCTGTCTTGAAAAACAAAACAAAACCAACCAAACAAAAAATTCCACTGAGATTTCTAACACCACATATTGAAAGTTATAAAATTTGCAGAACTCAAAAAGAAAAATCTTCAGTATCTTGAAAAACTTCAAATTAATTTTATCCAATCCAGGAAAAATTTGTGAAATTGGAGGAGGAAGATACTGCGTTAACAACTACAACAACAATAATACAAAAGTGTTTAAATTGCTCTACTGAACAAAGGCAGAAAGAAATATGACGCATATTGAAACTGAAATTTCTGTCTAAGTTAGGTGCAAGTAATGAACACATTATTTCCTAATCACTAGAACTTATTTGCATGTAGTCATTGTGTTGCTTAATACATCTGGGGACTCTTAAAAGCAAAAATATATATGTTATATGGAAAAAGATAGGCTTGTCATTAAATCAGATTTCTGTTGGACCTCAAAAATTAAGCTTAGACTACCAAACATTTTTTTGAGGTTTCAAATTTGGAATGCCAATGTAAGCCATTCTTTCTCTAGATCACAATCTAAATAATATATTCCATTGCTTTGTCAAATTTAAAAAAGGGGAGCATGTCCAAATGATCCCAAACTGCAACAGCCTACAATTTTCAATTAACTTTTAAGTTGCAGGTGGGACTTGTTTTGTGCTCAACTTTATATGCCATAACTTTCCATCTTTGTCATTTGGATATGTGACAGTAATCTGCTCTTTGTTTTTCTCAAAAATCTTATTTTCTCCATCAACAAGGAAATACCATCAGTGTACTTTTTTGCCCTTATTCCCTATTCAAAGTCAGTAGTGTCAGGAAGGAGGCCAGGTGGTCAGATTACGAAGCCACTGAAGCCACCCACATTCTCAAGAAATAAACTGGAGGAAGAAGAACATTCATTGCACAAGACTTTTGCGGACTCCAGCCTCACAGACTCATGCACCTTGCCTGGGACCTTGCGATCCCACAGCATGCTATTCAGTAGCCCATGGGATTTGAATCTATGATCATACTGACTGCCTGGTTCATTAGGTCTAACCAGCCTTCATGTTTTTGTCAATACCAATTTATCCAGATGAGAGATCTTCCAGAAATGAATGCTCTGCTGATTTACACTCTTAAATATTGACAGCAATCTCAATTTGCTTTCCCTGTTCTTTTTCTTTCCTTTGTGATAACTTAAGAAAAAAAAAGTCTGTATCATGTAGAAGTACCTTTTAGCCTTTGTATGGAATTCATGTACGATGTCAGACATAAAAAATAAGTTCACAATTGTAAAAGGGGCTATTGATATTTGAACCTCATGAATACTGTTAGTGTGTTTTTCTGGAATCATTTAGTTCAACACTCAGTTATTAAGTAAAACCTACTAATGTCTAGGATTCCCCATTTTGATAAGTTATAAAAGTATTTCCTGAGGAGTACATACATATTCCCGGGGTCTGCCTGGTGGTAATATGCTGTTGCTGCTCAGGAGGACCTTCTCAATTAACTCCTACAGTTAATCCCATGCTCTCAGATTCTCCTTTTTATAGCTAAGGAGATTCTGAGTCAGAGCCACTAATTTAGTTTCATTAGGTGAAACTAAACATCAGCTACAGATTCAAACTTCTGCGGATCCTCCCTTCAGGAAGTTAAAAGAGCACCATCTAGTGGAATGTTTTATAAAAACACCTACTTGGAACTGAAGCAATCGCCTTTCAAATGAATAATAAAAGAACATAATATTAATCCAGTCCAATTGTATATTCCTGGCTGGCCTGGATCCACCTGCCTCCGCTCCTGAGTTGGAGGATTTAAGGCTTGTACCAGCACTCCTGGCTATCATCCGCAAATTTTAACTATCTTTTTAAGTGATAGTGCTATAAACAAATTCTTATTTTTTATAAAATAAATTTGAAATATCTTTTAAACTAAACCAGATTAGAATGCCCACATAATTTTATGACATTTTAACATTTTTTACTATTTTTTTTCTTTTTTGAACCATTAAGCTTCTCTTGTAGAATTAAATCTCATGTAGAATTAAGAAAAGTCTTAGTTGATTGCAACTTTATAATAATAAACAAAAATTTGACTTCATTTTTTGCTTCAATATTGTATGGTTAGCAGATTAATTTCTAAACAAAGTTTTAATTTTTCATGGGTTATGTTAGCCATTTGCACTCCTCCTTGAGGTTCAATAGAAATTATATGGTCATTTCAGAGCCAGGCTTAGACTGAGTGGGGGAGGGAGGACTCAAATCATCTCCACAAAAAAATCAGGAGTAAGAGAAGCATGGCCATTCTCTATATAGGTATTTAACAGGTTTGAATGAGAAGAGCCCCCATAAAGTCGTATATTTGCATATTTAGTCACTAGTTGACTTTTGGAAGAATTAGGAAGGTGGCCTTGTTAGAGGAGATGCACAGCTAAGGTCGGCTTTGTGGTTTCAAAAGCCATGCTTGCTCCCTCCCCTCCCCCAGCTTCTGCCGTGGATCAGGATACATAGCTCTCACAAAACTCTCAGCTACTTCTTCAGCACCATGCTTTCCTGCTTGTGGCCACGTTCCCCACCATAATAATCATGGGCTAATCCCTCTGAAACTGTAAGCAAGCCCTTCTTGTTGCCTTGGTCATAGTGTTTCTGTACAGTAATAGAAAAATGATTTGATGCCGTAGCTGATAGCAATAAAACAAGGGAAGGCCGTAAAAGGGGTTACAAAGAAAAATCAAAAGACTCCATTAAAATTCTTTGAACTAATAAACACTCAACAACATGGCTCAATGCCAAAATACTGAAAAAATACACAAGGAGGGCTGGGAATTTCTTCAATGTGTCAAGTGAGGTCCCAAGTTCAGATCCCAGACACCCACGTATAAAGCCCAGTGTGGTAGCATGTGTCTGTAATTCCCATGCTTGGAAAGGCAGATATAGTGGATTCTGGAGGCTCACTGGCCAGCCATCTACCACAATGGCAATCTCCATGTTCACTGAAAGATTCCATCTCAATAATTAGTAATAATAATAAGTTGGAGTGTGATAGAAACTTCCACATGTTATGCCCAGTCACGAACTCCAAAAGACCAGGAATAAATAGACTCCGCTGTAAATGCATGAGGTTTTTTAATTGTATACGTGTTCGAACATGGGACGCAAACCTCCTGTGGAAACAGGAGAGGAATGTGGCCCCAAGTCTAGGGGAACAGAGTTTTTAAGGGAAAAAAAAATGTAAGCAGTGTCTTACATGCTTTGGCATTACATAATTGGGTAAGGGAAATTGACTTTTGAAATGATTGGTCCACTTTAGGAGCCAAGTCTACAAACAGTTCTGCCTGGTCATATGGGCTGGTTTCCTAGCAACTATATAATTAAGAGGGCAGAAAAGAATGCTGTAAGGCTAGTTCTTCCCCTCAGGGCATTACTGGACATGTCTCCACCTACCTAGCCTTCCTTTAGGCTTTAAACTTTAAAATAATACCCACTGATTTTTAAGTCTTTGGTCTCTCATACATATGCATACACAGGCAAGGACCCCACCTGTATACACATGCACCACAGTACACACTCACACACACACACACACACACTAAACCTAACAAAGGAAGTCAAAGACCACTACATTGAAAACACTGAAGAAGACACTAAAAGAATTTCCATGCTCATGATTTGGAAGAATTAATATTGTAAAAACGGCTATCTTACTAAGAGCAATGTAGCGATTGAAGGTAATTCTTGTCAGAATTCCAATCCCATTTTTCACAGGAATACAAAAACAATCTTAAAATTCATATGGAAGCTAAAAGACTCCAGGAAGCCAAAGAAGTCCTGAGCAAAAGGGATAATTCTACAGGGCTTCCTGTGCTCCACCCAGTGTTTGGCTGTGAGTCTCGGCACCAGTTTCAATCCATTGCTGGGTGGAGCCTCTCAGAGGACAGCTATGCCAGGCTCCTATCATGTGTGTCTCTGGGTCTCAGTTACCTCACGCAGGATGAGGTATTCTAGTTCAATCTATTCTAGTTCCATCCATTTGCCAGCAAATTTCATAGTTTCCTTGTTTTTAATAGCTGAGTAGTAGTCCATTGTGTTGTAAGGGTAGAAGATTTTTAACTTGGCCCTAACCATGAAAACTTAAACTTGTGAAAGAAACGCCCTTCTTTGTTCCTGGACCGAAAAGTGCAAACAGTCCATATCCGTCTCCTAGTCATCAGACCTGGGCACAGCCAATCACTGACCACCCCGTTAGAAAAGTCCCTTACCCCTAGACTCCCTCCTGTTTTGCGGTTTTTACCTTTATAAACTCTGTGATTCTGCTGCTCAGGGGGGAGCTGTGTGCAGAGCCCCGGTGCCCTGGCTACTGAGTAAAGCCTCTTGCTGTTGCATCAAGCTCTCCTCTTCATTGGTTATTGGAGTCTGGTGTCTATCCCGAGGAACGGAGGGTTTCCCCACCTCGGGGGTCCAACAGTGTAAATGTACCATACTTTATTTATTTTTAGGTTGAGGGACATCTGGTTTGTTTCCAGTTTCTGGCTATTATGAATAAAGCTGCTTATGAACATGGATAAGGAAATGTCCTTGTTGTATGGTGGAGCATCTTTTGGGTATATGCCCAGGAGCACCAAACAAGGACCATGCATGGACTGGACCTAGGCCCTTACGCATATGTGCCCCAATAGCATTGTGGTCTTCATGTGGGTACCCCAGTAAGGGGAGCAAGGGTTCTCTCTGACAAGGACTTTGTTGCATGTTTTTTTTTTTTTTAATCACTTTCCCTTGGCAAGACTGCCTTGCCAGGCCACTGTGGAAGAGGATTCCCTCAGTCATGATGTGACTTCATGTGCTGGGGTGGGTTGGTGAGGGGAGGCTTTTCTGAGGGGTAGGGTGGGGAGAATGGGGTTGGGGGAGATGGTGAGACCAGAAGAAAAGAAGGGAATGGGCTACAATTGGGATGTAAAGCAAATAAATTCATAACAATTAAGAAATTAAAAACAGGCATTGAAAAAAATATGTCCTCTTCAACAAACGGTGCTTAGAAACCTGAATATCCATATGCGGGGAAGAAGACAAAGACCTATCTCTCATCCTACACATAAGATTAATCCAAATGGGTCAAAGGCCTTAATGTAAGACCTGGAACTCTGAACTGCTAGAGGAAAAAATACAGTTAAAAAAAAAAAACAAAACAGACAGACAAAAAACCCCACAGTCACTCTGGAAATAAGAACACCAATTGAAAAATGGAACCTCATAAAAAATTAAAAAGACTCAGGATGTATCAGAGAAGAATGAATTAAAACATCAAAAGGTTCCTGTACAGCAAAGGAAATGTGAAGAAACAACCTACAAAATGGAAGATAATTGTGGCTACCTACACATCTGCCTCAGTTTCTTTTCTGTTGCTGTGATAAAATACCCCAACAAAAATCGACTTACAGGAGAGAGGGTTTGTGGTGGCTCACAATCCCAGGTGACAGTCCATCATCTCAGGGAATTCAAAGCAGCTAGTCACATCCACAGTCTGAAAGGGATGGATGGCTGTGTGCTTTCTGCAGCTCACCAGCTCCTCTATTAGACAAGTTAGACTGTCTAATAGGAAAAGTCCAGGAAATGGTGCCATCCACCTTTAAAGTCTTTCCATCTTAATCAACATAAAGACAATTTCTCCCATGGCATCTGACAAAAGACTGATGTCTAGCAAACACACAGAATTCAAACACCTAAAAAAAAAATCTAACAACAAATAAACCAATAAAATGAACCTCAAATGAATCTGAAGAGGCCAATAAACACATGAAAAAATTTAACATCACTAGCAGTCAGAGAAATAAACACATGAAAAAATTCAATATCAATCAGAGAAATGCAAATCAAAATCACATTGCTGGTGTAGTTGTCTGAATAGGAATGGCTGGCGCCGACTCATGAATGTGAATGCATTGTGCATAGGGAGTGGCACCATTAGGAGGTGTGGCCTTGTTGAAGTAGGTGTGGCCTTGCTGGAGGAAGTAAGTCACAGGGGAGTGGGTTTGGGAGAGTGCTAGGTTTAGTCAGGTTAAACTAGATAGCTGGCTGGGAGACTGGTCTTTCTAAAAGGCCTCAGCTTTTAAAAGATTAAAAAGCCTTTGTGTCATTATTTATACTGCTGGAGGGTCCAAGACCCCATTATACCACAGGTATAGTTTCCATTTACTGCAGTCTCCCTGGAGTGTTCTTCTATTTGATGAGCATAAACCTCATAACCCTCACAATCTCGCTATCTCTGTCAGGATTTCAGGTGGTTTATATTCTCTCCTGAACAAAACCTAAGTCTTTGGCATTGAGTCTTTGTCTTCTACCTTTTACCTTGACTGCCACTGACTTTAGGATGTGCTTTGACACTATTAGGTGGGGCAGGACGTCGGGAAGGGACTGGATCTCTGTCAAAGTGCACAGTATATATGGCTGAGTTCTCAGCTTGGAAATCACAGTAAGGAAGTATCTGGTAGACTGGGTAGAAAAACCTGCCTTCAGGGTAAAGTAGCCATAGTAGCTCTAAGTATTTGGGGCCCTAAAAAGTAAAAGAAATTTTTAGATTAAAGATGAGTTAAACTGAATTATTTCAAGCAGCTTTAGATTTAGCTTAGAAGAAAATCATGGAGATGACGAGATCACTCAATCGCTTTAAGAACATACTGCTCTTTTCTAGGATCCAAGTTCCTCCTCCTAGCACCATGTTGGTAGACTACAGTACCTGGAACTCCAACTATGGGTGGATCAATGCCTTTAGTCTCAGCATGTACATACAGACAAGCAGATACACATACACACATAAACCTTGATTCCTTTTTGTTTTTTTCAGTTTTGTTTTTGGTTTTCTTATGTTTTTCAAGACAGGGTTTCCCTGTGTTGCTCTGGCTGTCTGGAAATCCTTCTGTAGATGAGGCTGGCCTTGAACTCAGAGATCTGCTTGGCTCTGCTTCCAGGGTGCTGGAATTAGAGGTGTCCATCACTACCACCTGGCAAGATAAAGAGATCTTTAAAAAGACTAGGAAGAAGAGGAACGTGAGGAAGAAAGCAATTATGACACCCTCCAGCAGAGCTTGATGGTACAGTCCTATAATCCCAGCGCTTGGGACACCAGCGCAGGAACGGAGTGGTTTCAAAGTCAGCTGGGGTTGCACAGCAAGAGCACCACAATCAAACGCCTGCCGAGTGTTCATCTCAGTCTTCGTATTTCAGCTTTTTAATCAGCTTTTTAACCATTCAGCGTCGAGCTTTCACGTCTATTCCCATGATTTAAGCATGTTCAACTAAGTGACGTTTCATTATGACATTGTCATCTCTGAAATTTATGCTTGAGAATCACACAATTTAGTTACACAAACAAAAGGCTCCCCCAAAACATTAAGTTTATGATTTTGTGTTGGGCCACATTCATAGCTGGTTTTGGCCTCATATGGTCCACAGGCTGTAGGTTGGTTATATTCCAAAGGCTTTTGGTGCTTATGAGGTTGGATTTCTCCAGCCACTTATCCATTCAATGTACATTTACTGCCACCTGTCACTATATGCCAGAAGTTGTTTTGGATCTGGGGACACCAATAAAAGTCCTGCTCTCCATGAATGCTTTGGCTCTCCTGATGTCAGAGACGATAGCAATTAACTTATAACATCAGCAATACTTGAGCACTTAAGGAGCACATATTTATTTTTTTAATTTCTATTACTGTGTGGGTTCATGAACTTATGTGTAGCTGATGTGTCATTGTGTGTGTGGAGGTCAGAAGACAACATTGTGGAGGTAGTTCTATCTTTACATGGATTCTGGGGATCAATCTCAGGCTTGCACATCAAGTGCCTTTCCATTGTATCTCTCTCTTTTAATGTACTTACATTTCCAGGTGTGCTTAATAATTCTTAAAGGGAAATATATATATATATATATTATATATATATAATATGATGTCATAGCTATTTTAATACACCATCGTCTATGTGTCATAATTATTTTAATACTCCTTCACCTATCTCAATGTTTTCTCCCTTGGGAAATTCATTCAAAGATTTCATCCTGAGACTCTGGAATGTTTGAATACAGTTGTAAATAAATGCTATTTAGTTGAATTCATTTTTCAGTTTCACTAGACCCCTAATTACAGGATAGAGACAATAAATATATAATTTAATATTCTAATTATTTCAACTGTTCTGTTTTAATACTATTCAAGAAACTAGGTGTTTAATCACTGTTGAACTCAACCATAATTTCTACCTCAATCTTTAAATCTCTAATTTCCCAAATGACCTACTTTAAAGCTTTATTTTCAGCATTAAAGAGACCATTAAACACATTTATGCAGGCAATTAAAAGGCATTGTGCAGGACCGGCAGAAAACCATGGATATATTCAGTTGTCCTCGCTTTAAATCAATCAGCTAACATGAGTCTGTAATTAACACCCATATGTCGGGAAAGCTTACCTTGCCTAGAAACATAAGCTACTTCTGTTAGCTCTGGACTCAAAATGAATGAAAGTCAATCATGTTTCTCCTTGACATGAGAATCATCAGGAAAGCAAGAAGGAAGAGCAGCTGAGAGCATTATGAGTAGAGCCAGAGGCTGCATGTCAGTCATCATGATGGGAGGTGAGGGATGTGTCAGGGATTAGGAGGGCCTTGTGGGACCACAGACTTGAGAGAAGTCTGCTCCTTTGTCCCTGGCTGCTTCATATTGCTGGTATCTGTCTGCCTTGAACACCTGGCCCTCCAAATACAATATTTAGACTAATCCTTGTTTATTCACTCATAACCATTATTCTTTTTACACAAAAGAACTTACTACTTAATTTGGCTTGTCCACAGCAACTAATCCCAGTAATTAAATTTGGCTCTGTATTTGATCCAAGAACGTGAAACAACGGGCCAAGAATAGCTACCTAAGAGTCATGAAGGAAATAACTGTCATGAAACAAACAAAAAGATAGAAAATAGAAAGGAAGGAAGGGGAAAGATAATGGAGAAAGGGTGCCCTCGGGGTTATGGAGCTTCCCCTCAGGCCTCTGGCCTCCCTCCCCAGGAAGTGCCTATATCTGTTGACTGGTTAACACAGGGGCACAAAGGTTCAGCACACACATATTGATGGAGAATATCTTCTGAGACGCTGTCCTGGTTTCAACACTTGCATTGGCCCAGTCTTGGGTGCAGCTACGCAACAGTTTACCTTCTTCTTCTGCCCTGTGACCTTCCCCTAGTTAAGCCAAGATAATGCCCCGTAAACTTCCTGCATGCAAAGCTGCACCTCTTTTCAGTGGAGTAAGTGACAGCATGTGGACCGAAAGAGAAAACCCTTGAGAATGTGAGCAACTTTGATATCCTTCCTGTTAGCTATGCACTAAATCCTGCTGATGATCAAAAAGGAAGACATGAAGCATTAAAACATTTTGAGTCACAGAATCATGGTGTCTGAGTACTTGTAACACTTAGGAGTACTGTCTCAAGAATGTGATGTTATCTCTGCGCTACAGAGATGGCTCAGAAGTAAAGAACACACACTGCCCTTCCAGGGCCCCCACGTTCAGTTCCCAGTACCCACATCGGGCAGTTCACAGCTCTAAGTCTGGGTGCAGGGGATCCAACGCCTCTGGCCTCTGGTGGCACCGGCACCATACATGCCTACACAGACACACAACATAATACACATAATTAAAAAAATGTCTTTTAAGAATGAATTTGCCTTCATCCAGTGAAAATTAATTTGCAATTCATAAGGAGCTCAGTGGAGAAATGACTCTTCTGAACAATTTCACAAAATTCTCAGATTACTTGGGTTTCCATCATATGAGTAATTTAGATGACCTCAAGTGTGTGTGTGTTTGTGCATGTGTGTGTGTTTTGCCTTAAGACCATATGAATGATTCATACTGTGTTAATTTTGAAGGCCTATATGTCTTTACACTCAAAATTCCAGAAGTTCTGTGCCTTAAACATGTAATAATCTAGCAGATTAATTTAAAATACCAAACAGTGGTGATTTGAATGAGAATGGCCCCCATAGAATCATATTTGAATGCTTGGTCCCCAATGGATGAAAATGTTTGGGGAGGATTAGGGGTGTGGCCTTGTTGAAGGCGGTGTGTCACCGGGGCTGGGTTTGAAGTTTTACAAGCCCATGTTGTTTTCAGTTAGCTGTCTGTGTCTTGACCTTATGGATCAGGTCTGAGCTCTCAGCTCCAATGCCAGGCCTGCTGGTCTGTTGCCATGCCTTGGACTCACCCTCCAAACCTAGGAGTCTCATTAACTTTTTTTTTTTCTGTAAATTTCCTTGATCATGATATCTATAGTGGTTTGCACAGGAATGGCCCCCACAGGTTCATATGTTTGAATGCTTGGCCCATATGGAGCAGCACTATTAGGAGGTGGGCCTTGTTGGAGGAAGTGTGACACTGTGGAGGCGGGACTTTGAGGTTTTATAAGCTCAAGTCTGGCTACTGTGTCTTTGTCTCCTGCTGCTTTCGGACCAAGACGTAGAACTCTCCGCGCCTTCTCCAGCACCATGTCTGCCTGTGTGCTGCCAGGGCCCCCTTCGTGCAGATAATGGGCAGGTTATCTCCAGGCAGGTTCTTATCCCACCCTCCTCTAAAAATAAAGGGGGCAGACAGTGAATGGTGCATGGTGGGGTAGATTATTGTCAGGTCAGGACTCACAAGCTTAACAAATTAAGAGATTGTCAAGCAGATTTAAATGAAATAGATTTGAACTCTTGGTAGCAAATGGATGCTGGCAGAGAGCCATTAGAGTCCTGAGAAGTGTTACAGCTCTGGGAAGAAGTATAACCGCTTCAGGAAGTGTCTGAGATCTTGTAGCTCTTTAGATTATTAAGTCTCAAGCCTGAAGCTGGAGTTCTGAAAGCCTTCAGGCAGCTGAGAGGATTTCCCTCTCCTACAATCATAGGTGAAGTCCTGGCAGCTTGCCTAAGTGAACTCCCTTCCAGGGCAGAAGACTCAAAAACAGGAAAACCTCTGAGGAAACCTTAACGCAATCTTTAACCTCCAGGTTTCATCCTCTGAAAAGAGGATCTACAGGTTTCTGTCTGTGGAAAGATGGGGGCAAAAAAAAGTTTCCATTTGTCCCCAGTTACCATGGTGGTCTTTGCTGGCTACACTTGCTGCTTCCATTCTTTGGAGATCTGGCTGTCAGTTTTGTTCAGCCAGGGATTTTGTTTATCAGCAGTCTGCTCTTGGAGGCTTTCACTCTCAGGCCTGAGAGTGTGGGCTGTCAAGAAACGTTACACAGGTAAGTGAAAACTTACCCACATAGTTTTCACTTGTAGGTGTGGGCTTATGGTGGTGTGTGATGGCTTGAATGAGAATGACCCCCATAGATTCATATATTTAAATGCTTGGTTCCCAGTTGGTGGAACTGTTTGGGAAGGATTAGGAGGTGTAGCCTTGTTGAAGGAGATAGGTCACTGGGGATAGACTTTGAAATTTCAAAATCCCATACCATTCTGAATTAGTGTTCTCTTTCTCTCTCTGCCTTAAGGTTATTGCCTCAACATGTAAACTGTCAACTATTGCTCCGCTGCTGTGATTCCTGCCATGGTCACGGACTCACAGACTTTGAAATTATAAGCCCAACTAACTATTTCTTCTATGAGTTGTCTTGGTCATCATGTCTTAGCACAGGAGTAGAAAAGCAACTATGTCTCTATGGTTTCAGTTCTCAAGCTTTGTATATTTTATTACCTGGACACTCTATGAAGTCCCCCAACTGCAGAACCAGTCAAATTAAAGGTCAGTTAGAAACACTTTGTCTAGCTAGTCAAAATGATGTACTGTTGCTGCCTATACCTGCATACCTGGTTGTGTTTTTGTTACCTGGTTGTTACCTAGTTGTGGTTTGTTTCCTACACCTGGTTACAGTTTTGTTACCTGGTTATGTTTTACAAAAACAAACAAACAAACAAACAAACAAACAAAAACATGCCTTAGGAGTTGACCAAAGTTATAGTCTGGCTTCTGAGTTCAGATTATGGCTAGTTTTTGTTCGGCATTTAACTTCTATAAATCTGAGCCTGGCATTCGAGTGGTAAATGTGCAGTTATTCCTGAACTCATAACCCTCTACAAGATCTACAAAGGCCCTCCACAAGGTTATATAAGCAGTGACAGATTCTAAGGAGAGAAGAATATCCCTGGCCCACCTGGCTGTAACTTGTGTAGGGAGCTCCAGGAATGCAATTTTCATAAACTGTTTTGGAAATTGTAAGTACCGTGGACACTTTGGTCACGCTGTTGCTGATTCACACAAGCTCTTACAAGTAGCCTTTTCATCCACATTTCTGAAATTAAAACTTCAGTAAACTCATTAAGCTATACTTGGGTGGAATTTTTTTGGGGGGGGGTCTGTTGTCAGTGCTTTATCTGGAGTAAATAAACATTTGTTGCTAGCTCTCCAGGAAAAGGCACACAAAAACAACCTCTTACATTTTCTTCCAAGTAAATCCTTGATGTACTATAGACCCCTTTTTATTCTTTCACCAGAGAAACAGACGTTAGGATAAAGCAAATAGAAACTTTCCGTGTGCTTTGTGATCTCTCCATCTTATTCCTCCCAGCCTGTTCCATCCTGTCTCTGCTTATATTGTTTGCTTTTCATTTTTCTTCTCTCTTTATTATTATTTTGTCGTCTGCTTTCAGCATGCTGGCACATGCCTGTAACTCTGGCACTTGATCGGCTGAGGCAGGAGGGTCACATGTTTGGGACCAGCCTGAGTTACATGATAGAACTTTATCTCAATTTTTAAAAATCATGTGCATTAAATATACATGGGTTTCATTATGCGCACACACATGTGATGCAGTGCTCAGATTATATTCATGCCATTAACTTCTTTGGCATCACCTGTTTCCTGATTATTCCTTCCATTTTCCAAATAGTCCACTTTCCATTTTCACACCTTTGTTTTTTAATCTAAATTCTACACAAACAGTGAAATGTTATTTTAATAATTGTATCAATATTTTCACATAATTTTTTACAAGATGGACTTTAATTGAGGTTTTCAAGTCAGCCTCTTGGTCTCAAAGAAAGCTAGCGTGTTAGGAACTTGTCCAGAGTCTCACAAGACTGGAATTTTCTGGCTGAATCTACCATTTCATCTGCTTTTCTTTAATTTGACCCCCATACTCTTCACAGACAGTCATTCGTGTACTTCTGTGTCTTTTGTTGTTGATGACGATGATGATAATATCATGTGAGCTTCAATGTGAGTGAAAACATTCAGAATTTGTCTTTTTGAGTCTGACTCATTTCGACTAACATGATGATCTTCAGTTAAACCCATTTTCCTAATAGCAACAGGCTATGTTTGAGGGTGGGAGAGGAGGTTTGAGAAGAGGCTCTGAGCCGAATGGTCCTTTAGGCAAGAGGTTTACTTATGTCAACAGTACCACGACAGAGGGGTCTGGGCTAGTGTCCGTTCCACAAGACAGAACAAGCTGTCTTCTTTGAAGGACCCTGGGAGGAGACGGAGAGAGGCCATACACAGCATGTGTTGTGTGACAGGTGTAGGGTGGGGCATTCATGACTTACCCCAGCTGACAGGGGTCACTGACTGGGTAAGGGAAGTGGGATTAGTAATATCTGATTCATATTATGTGAGAGTCACTTGTTCAACCTATCGACAGCTGGCCATTTAGCAGTTACATGGAAAGTGTGTTTCTAAGTAGGGACTGATTCCCTGTCTATGTGGTATGACATTTATGTTCCCAGCATTTTTATTTATTTAAAAAAGAAAAGAAAAAAAAAAGAAAGAGAGAGAAGAAAAAGGGACTGGTTGTCTAGTGGTTTAGGGACACTGAAAATCTCTTTGGCTATTTCTTACTGAATTGTGCCATCCTAGTCCATCACTGGTTTAAGAGACCACTCTTCCCTTTAGATGAGAGGGTTGTTAATGTTGACAGCAATAGGGTGGAATTTGGGGGTAATATCAGCCCTGTACAAAGTTAGGTATCTTCTTTAACGGTCCCTTAGGAGGAGGTAGGAAGAACCTTTTCATGTGGGGCCCATGCTACATGGCTATGAAAACAGGGCATACATAACTTATGCTATGTGACAGGGGCCACTCTTTCTCTGGAATAGGGAGTAGGGCTAAGTAAACACGTGACCATTGTTACATGACAGGGCTCACTTGCCTTGCCTGTAATTGTCTAGCAATTTAGGGCCTAGTTACCTGGAGAGCCTGTTTCTTAGAAGGACAGGCTTCCCTGCCTGTGAATAATGACATTTATACGTGACTTCATTCTTTTTGGGGGGCTAAGTAATATTCCATGTTCATAGGAACCAATTTTTTTTATCCATTCATTTGTAGATACACATCTAGGTTGAGTCCATAATTTGACTATTGTGAATAACGCCATGTCTTATGAGTTCATTTGTATACGTACTGGTTGGGATCAAAAGCCCTCTTTAGCCGCTATGGGCACTGTGTGCACACAGTGCACAGACATACATGCAGGCAAAACACTCCTACACATAAAGAATTTTGAATATAATTTACCTTCTATGAATGACACAATTTCTCTATCCCGTCTCAAAACTTTGATATCCTGCCCTTCACATAACTCTGCATTGGTGAGGCTTTCTTTCCACTGAGCTTCTTATTTGGGTTGGTGCAATTTTTATTTATAGCATGTTGTGGTTTGCATGAGGAATGGTTCCCACAGGCTACCATGTATTTGAACACTTGGTCCCCAGTTGGTATGCTCTCTGGGAGAGTTATAGAACCTTTAAGAGGTAGAGCCTCGCTGGAGGAAGCTTGTCCATAGGGGCAGGCTTTCAGGGCTTATAACTGTAGCTGGTTTTTCTTTTTCCCACTTTTGATCACCCTCCTACCCCAATTTCACCCTCTAACACCAGATAGAAGAGAAACAAGGACGTGGGGTGGGGGTGGGGAAAGAATTAGGAAAATCCCCGAATCTAATTCCTTTCCTTTTGTTTCTTCTTTGAGCACGGCTACTAACAAACTGCAATCAACCCTCTTAAAGCCCTCTCCCCTCTGAAAAGTTGCCAGGATCCCAAACATCACATTATTACAGAAACTGTCTTCAGCTGGCAAAACCATGCCCATGCTAGAGCACAAGACAAATCAAGGTCAGCTGCTGCAGACAGTCTGAAGCAGCCCCGTGCCAACACACCTGGGATTAAGATGGAAACATATCCTTACAATATTTCTGTGTTTTTAAAAGAAACCAAAATTCTAGAATTCTCACTACATATAACATCATCTCAATTCCTGTTTTCTATGTCTCTCTGCTTCCTGTGTGTGGATGGACCTGTGATTAGCCAGCTTTCTGCTCTTGCTCGCATGCTTTCTCATCGCTGCTATGCCTTCCTCTCCCTGGTAGACTCTATGTATCTGGAACCATAAGCCAAAAGCAAACCTTTCTCCTTTTGTTGCTTCTCCCCCGCATGGTGTTTTATCATAACAATAGAAAAGCATCTAATACAAAAATTGGTACCAGGAGTGGGATGTTGCTGTGACATGCCTGACCATGGCTTTTGTGCATTTTGTGGGAGAGTTTGGAACTTCAGATGGGAAAGCCATTGCATGTTGGAAGCAGAGGTTAATGAGCTATTCTACTGGGATCTTGAAAGATATGACTCCTGAGAGAAATGTAGACAGTAAAGGCTTAGCTTGTGAGATTTCAGAGGGGAACAAATGCTCCAGTAGCCACTGGGCCAGGGGATCTTATGGTAATATTTTGGCAAAGAACCTGGCTTCATTCTGCCCATGTTCTGGGAATTTTCATGAGGCAGAATTAAAAATTAATGAACTAATTATTTTATGGAGTCAGTTATTTCTATTTTGTAGGTCTCAGGAATTAAACTCAGATTGTCAGGCTAGGGAGCAAGAGACTTTATTTGCTGAGCAATTTCTCTGGCTCGAGTCCCATTTTTCTTGTTGCATGCAGCCTTCTTAGACTCTCATTGTTTTGGTGTAGTTAAAAATTTTATATGTCTGTTAAGACTGAATTTAGTGTTTTAAGAGAAAATGTGAATAACTGGCTCAAATGAGATAGTTCTGTATTTCAGTCAATTAGAACAAGGGTATTCAACAGGCATGATAGCACACTCCTTTGACCCCAGCACTTGGGAGGCAGAGGCAGTCCTTCTTGAATTTGAGGCAAGCCTGGTCTACAAAGTGAGTCCAGGATAGGCAGGGCTATTACATGGGGGTGGGGTGGGGTGGCATCTATTAGCTTCATGGTTCTCAGGGATATTTTTTTTACATCTTACATCATCAAATCGAGCCCTGAACCTTCATCCTCTGTGAGGGGCCGCACTCACATTCGCCATTACAAGATGGTGCTGATATCCTGTGTCCCAAACCGATAAACAAGAAAGCTGCACATGTGCGAAGGAAATTTCCACTCATTGTGCTCTGCCTCTCCCATGGTGTCACCCCGCCTGATGAGTTACAGCCAATCAGAGGCTGACACATCCTAAGCGGAGGATAGTTTTCTATATAAGGGCTGGGTTTCTGCCGCTCAGGGTCTCTGTCTCTACTCGTTGTAAGCTTATGCTTTCCCTCTCAAGATGCATTAAAGCTTTACTGCAGAAGGATCCTATGTGTGCCACGTCGTTCTTGCTGGCGAGACGGTAACGCGCGCAACAATCCTCACATAAGCTCAGGACCTAATAGAGCTGCCTGAGCCCCTCTCATCATTCATGTTTGTTCTTTGAGCAGGAAGACAAAGGGCAAACAAGGAATGGATGGGGATGCATGTGTCTAGGGTTTGCAGGAGTGACTCAGTCATCATTAAAGACCATTTCAGAAGTTTGTCAACAAATTTTCACATCTATTTCCTTGGCTACTGATGTGTAAAAAAAAAAAAAAAGAAAAAAAGAAAAAAAAAAGGAGAAATAGAATTTTTAGTCAGATCTGTATTGTCCCTGATGACAACTGAACTAAGAAGGAGACGGCATGAGAGGACAGCTAAAGGCTCTGCTTTACACAGGTTAAAAGCAAAGTCTCTGTTTAAAAAATTAACATAACCTGGGTGTGGTGGTGCACATCTGTAATCCCAGAACTGTGGAAGGCAAAGACAAGCAGATCTCTGTGAGTTCGAGGCCAGCCTGGTCTACAAAGCAAGTCCAGGACAGCCAATGCTTCATAGAGACCAGAAAAACCCTATCTCAACAAACAAACAAACAAAAAAACAGAAATTAACATAAAAGAAAAAGAAAGATGAATGGCATGGGCTTCTGGCATAGGGGAAGCAGAACGCAGTAGGGACTGTGATGATCATAGTAGGTCATGTCTCCTTTGAGAAGCTCAGCCGTGCCCTGTCATTGCCATGTGAAGACAGTCCACGGAGGCTCAGTACTCCAGTTTTCGGGCAGAATACCTGAAACAGTTTTCAGGATTTTAATGTGAACGCCTTAGTTTAAAATAACGCTTGCATTTTAATAAAACGCTATTTCTGGGCCCTGTAATACTCACCAGTTCTCCAGTTTTCAATGTCCCATCGAAGGGCAACATCTTAGGAACATTATCATTAAAGAAAGGGTCTCTATGACTTTGCAATTTTGTAGGTATGGGGGAGCTTGAAATCAGGGAGTAGGTGAGCAGGGAAAGTTGCACAAGGTCAGAAGCAAACCAGATACTTACTTTTTTCTTTTCTGTGGTAGTCAGGAGAACCTACCTCTTAATTTGGGACAGACAGCGGCTTTTAAGGGCACAGTTATGCTTAAGTAACTCCTCTCTGCTTCACGTAAATGTTGCCACTGAATTCACCATTCCCACTCTCAGCCATTTATCCTTTCCTTGCAGTTTTCCGGTTTAGCCAGCAGGTGGCATCAAGTATTGACTAGAAGAGATAGACAATTTACACCTTCAGAATTACGATTTTTCTTTGATCTGTTTCAACAACAACAACGAAAAAATGGAGAGGAGAAAGCAGAGGTGTTTTCGAGGGAGCTTAGGTAACAGGTGTCAGATAGCAGCTGCTTAGTTATACTTTCTTTTCTTTTTTTCTGCAGAGCAGTAGAGGGACTATGTTTTGCAACTTAAACCTTTTTCTTTTTCTTTTTTTTTGAATCAAGGCCTCATTTTTTTTTAAGTTATATAGCCCTCAAACTTGTGATTCTTCTGCCTCACCTTTTCCAGTGCTATCGCCATGTTTTATATATTAAAAAAAAAAAAGCAAAACCCTAGGATCGAGGAGACATCCAAAAGAAATGATAGATATTTTAGGAGATCAAATGATAATTACCATATTTGACCTTTGTGTACATGTATCAAATTATCATATTTCTCCTACAAATATGTATAATTATAGGGCAATAAAATCTTTCTAAAGACCTAAGAAATCTAAGAGGTTTACAGTGGCTTCTGCATTACTTCTTGATGTGGTTTATCCTTCAGAAAGAATCGGCGTGGAGGACTAACCCTATTGAAACAAAAAGCAAAGGTTTTAATTTATTCCATGATAATACACTGTGCCAAACAAGGATTATTTATTTCCTCCTACCTGTGAGGGCTTCTCTCTAATAAAACTACAGGTATTTGTTTGTTGCCTCTTTAGGTGGAGGTACAGGAATGAAGAAATGAATATGAAATGTTTATTTTCTGTGTAACTCCAATACTCACATCCCTCCCCCCTAAAATGTGGAGCTGCTGGTGCTCCTCCTCTCCCTCTATTGTAACTAGAAATTTACCCAAAGCTGCCATGCACTTGCCAAACAAATGTTCTACTGCTTCTAAGCTACATCTGCAGCCCTTGCCCCACCCCAACCCCCTGTTTCCTTTCCATGTTAAGACAGAATCTCACTGAGCTCATGCAGGCCTTGAACTTATGACTCTCCTTCCCCAATAGCAGGATCATAGGCCTGTGATTTCAGGCTCTGTAGACTGCTGAAGACACAAATAATGGAATACATGTGAGTAAAAGTTAACAGTAAAAACCCCCATGTACTGCCAAGCAAAACTTGAAGATTACAAACGTAAAAAGGTTTGGAAGTTTTTGGTATGTTGCTGATGATTATGGGCTAAGTAATTGTCATTAAGGAGGAAAAGAAGCTCTAGCTGGTACACACACACACACACACACACACACACACAAGCACACACGTGTGCACACGCACGTGAATACACTCTCAGAGAAAGAGAGCAATTTTAAGTTACTGCTCCTTTAAAACAAAAAAACTGATTGTCTAGTGAGTGCTGGACACTGTTAAGCGGTGGTCTCAGTTCCCCATGGAGTGAGCCTACTGGAGGGTGCCATCCTCCCCATCCACTCACAGCCACCCCCATAGTAAGCCAAGACACCCCCCATGCTGGGTGATGTTTCTGTTCTCTTAGAGTTATGTTAGTCTAGATAAGTGGTTCTCAACCTTCCTAATGATGTGACCCTATCTATAATACAGCTTGTTATGCTGTGGTGACCCCCAGTCATAAAAGTGCTTTGTTGGGACTTCATAACTGTAATTTTTGCTACCGTTGTGAATTATATTGGAAATATCTGATATTTGACCCTCAAAGGGGTCACGACCCACAGGTTGAGAACCATCGGTTTAATGTCTAGCCTGGGCCAACGTCACTTCGTTTTAATCATTCAATTATGCACTTTACAAGTCCCTTTCATTTCAAGCTAATGGCCAGTTGCTACACATTCCAGATAAAGAACGCTATAGTCACCCTTTTGAAACTCAAGGTCTTAAATTAACTGTTCTGTTCATATACAGTCACCTTTGAAATGTGATTAAAGAGTTAACATGCCATATGCTGTTTTTTAAAAAACTTCATCTGATCTACATAAATCATCTTCCTTTAGGCAGTGATCCCCATGCCTGCCTGAGTAGCAGAGTCACTTGGGGAACTTTGTAAAAAATATAAATTTCAGAGCTTTGTCCCAGATGTGCTAAACTGGGTAAGGTGGGCACTGAGGTTGAAGAAGAGGCACATGCAACAAAGTATTTCCTAGGTGACTGTAATGAATTATAAACTGGTGTTTGAGAATTCTCACCTTTAGAAGTTCCCAGATTGACTAAAGACACATTAGTCAGGTTGGAATGCTTGCTTGCAACCATTTTCTGGAGAGCAAGCATTTATTATAAAACAATGAATTTTATTGCAAAAATATGAACACTGCAGAATATGACACAAGACCATAATTTCTCCTTATACAGATAAAGGATATGTTATAGTTTTTCTGTATGTATTTACTAGGTTATTTCTTTTTCTAAAAATTAGATCCTTTTATACCTTTGAAATTTAGGCTTTGGGTATTTGG
Source organism: Pachyuromys duprasi (assembly GCA_028658305.1). NCBI lineage: Eukaryota > Metazoa > Chordata > Mammalia > Rodentia > Muridae > Pachyuromys > Pachyuromys duprasi. Next base: position 31,292,961 of record CM053762.1, read on the forward strand.
ACTAAGACTTACCATTAGGACTCATACCTATAATAAAATATAATAAAATTCCTGAGAAGGTAGAGGCAGGGTGATCATAAATGCAAGGCTAGCCATGGCTACATAACAAGATTCTGTCTCAAGATTAAAAAGAGAAATAAATAAGAAAGAAAAGGGGAGGGGAGGTAAAAAAGAAATATTTGACATCAGGGCTCAATAATTCCCAGGTTCCTTTTAACACTTGTAAGAGACTTAGCATGGCATAAAAATAGGTTCTAAAACTACTAACTTACTATTCTTCAATTCTTAAAATCTTTTAGAGCAGCTTTATATTCAAAGCAGAGTAGAAATCACAGAAAGTTCTTATGTATTCCTTGTCCCCCAAGACAAATATCTTCCCCTAGGAGCCGCACCTCGCCAGACTGATACATTTGTTACAGCCCATTACTTACATTGCTACACCATTATTGCTCAAAGTCTGTGGCTTCTGCTAGGACTCGCTTTTGCTGCTGTAAGATCTGTGAGTTTGACAAATGCACAGTGACAAGTATCCGCCACCGTGGTGGTCGCAGTAGAGGAGGGGATCCTAGACAAACCCATCATTGTCATAATACTGGATAGCTTTATGGCGCCATCATGGTTATAAACGATGGATATTTTAGGGAAAGGGATAATTTATTTGTATTATAATGTGAGTGTTTGCTTGCATGAATGTATGTGATCATGTGCCTGGTGCCTGAGGAGGCGTACGAGGGTGTTGGACCCCCTGGCACAGGAGTCACAGATGGTTGAAAGCTGCCATGTGGGTCTAGGAACCAAACACTGGTTCTCTGCAGGAGCAGCAAGTGCTTTTAACCACTGATCCATCTCTCCACCCAGTACTCGATAGTTTCTTTTTTTTTTTACTTTTTAATTATTACAATTTATTATTATATTTCCTTCAGTAGATAGTGTCTTAGTTACTTTTCTATCATTGTGACAAAATGCTATGGCCAAGACAACTTATAAAAGAAAGAATTTATATGGGTTTATAGTTTCTTAAAGTTTGATTCATGATGGTGGCAGAAACAACTGATAGCTCACACCTGCAAGCAAAAGACAGAGAACACACTGGGAAAGGAGGATTCTCTTGAAACTTCAAAGCCCACCCAGCGACACACCTCCTCAAACAAGCACACAGCCCTTATTCCTTCCCAAACTGGGGACCAAGAATTCAAACATGTGAACCTGTAGGGATCATTCTCATTCAAAACCCCACAGAGAGAAAATGATTTATCTCTGCTCTTGCCCACACTAGAAAATACATTTTCTTTTAATATTGATAAGGGTTAAAGGGAAAACAATTACATATCATATTGGTATCACATGGTTTTAAAACTAAGCTTAGATTTTTCTCCTATGTTCCTAGTGTCTTCCTTTGAGATTTCATAGTTCAATTTCATCTTCCACCTTCTGGCTTCTGGGTCTATGTAATTAATATCCAGTTTATTTTATTTGCCTTCTGCAAATAGAAGACCTGAAAGCAGCATATCATCTCTCCCTCTTCCTTTCTCTTTCCTTCCCTCCCCAGGCCCTGTCTACCTCTCCTACTTCCTCCCTCCCCTCTCCCTCTCTTTCTTTGCCTTTCTCTTACCCCTTCCTTCTCTCCCTGTCTTTCCAAATTGTCTAGAAGATAATCATATGACAGCTATTGCATTTTCCTTACTACCTGTTTGGAGTGGGGAAAGCAGATTTGCTTCATATGTCCTTTCTTCCCAAATCAGGTCACCCTCTGCAGTGTGTAATTGTTTGCATTTCCAAGCACTGCCCTGTGGCGAATAGAAAGCGTCATAGCTTGCATGAGTGCCAGTAGTAGCCAACTATGAAATAGATGATCTGCATCAGTGCAAATGAGCTCAACAAAACGTGTTGTGATTTGGAGAGATAAAAATTTGCTTTGATAAATTGTGCTTACGTGGGTTGTGAACTCAGGATGATGACATCAGTATCTAGACTGAAGCAATGGTCACAATGATTGCATTAAACAATGAGGGCTGCAGAACCACCCAGATGTTACATACCAATATGTAAGCACCCACACTTACTTACCAGGCCAAAGTCGGGAGGAATTAAACCAGGCCAGTTGGAGGGGCCACAGCACAACCGAGGCTGTGACAATGTTTTCTTGAGCGCAGACTTTTTATATCTTTATCAGAAACAGAATGTAACGGCAATTGCCAGGATGAACACAGTTGTAATTGCCAGGATATAATGATGTCTGCAAGCCATTGTACACAAGATTAATGTCTAAGACCAATTGTCCTGTCAAGTTTTCATGCTTCCTTGACTACTAAGGGAAAATAGAGAGAAACACAAAGCGGTCTGAACAATTCACTGCATTAGTCTCTCAGGATCTTGAAGGCACATGGCACCTCAGGAGCCATGGACTCTAATCTGAAAATTCTATGACATGCTTGTAAAGGCATCTGGGCCAAGCCAACTTCATGGTTCCTTGCCTCTGTGTCTTACTATTAAAACATATGTAGTATTGTGTAGTATTATAATGTCATTCTTTTCATTCAAAATTGACTATATTATTCTAATTTTAGAATATAGTCAAAGTTATTTTCTTCCTCTCTCTCTCTCTTAGTTTTTTGAGACAGGGTTTCTCTGTGTAGCCTTGGCTGTCCTGGACTCACTTTGTAGACCAGGCTGGACTCTAACTCACAGAGATCCCCCTGCCTCTACCTCCCTGAATGCTGGGATTATAGGCATGTGCCACCACACCCGTCTTCTCCTTATCTCTTATTGAAGTAAAAGATTAAAGTATCTGCTAAATAATCATGAAGCATGCTAACTTGTTTGTTGTGAAAGTAAACTGCACCTTTATGGTACTTCCTGAGTTCCAAGATCATTTCAGTTAGTTTACATCTTGGGATCACAATTCTTTAAAGAACATAGATTAAAAGTAGCTATCTGGGAAATATTTTTAGTGACTTGAATCATATATATTCAAACATCTGAGGCTTACCAACAGCATTGATATATTGCCCTTGCAGTTCATATTAAAGGGTTAATGTCATACTTAAAATCAAAACAACATGTGTTAGCATACACACAACCATCGTAATAAGAGCATAAACACTGAATCAATAAGAAAAAAATTGTTCATAACTATGTAAAGCTTAAGTGTAAAATATGATTGCAGAACTGCATATAGAATTCAATGTGTTTGTTTGATTAAATTTTCTTCACTTAACCACTGTGTTATCTTTTTAATTAAAAATTATGGTACAATAAGGCCAAATAACGGAGAATTCCAATGTTCATTCAGCAGTCATATCTTTCATTAAACATGTAGCAGGAAATCACATGATTAATGTTTATATTATACAACTAGTCTTTAGATTTGTCTCCTGTAAACTTTTGCTTATTTATTGCAAGTTTTACTTATTTTCTTTTTTTTCCATTTTAATTATCTGTTGCAAGTTATGAAAGATGCTAACTTTGAATGAAAAATGGATGGTCACAACTTAATTTTAAAGTTATGGGAGGTAAAATTTTGTTGTCCTCATTAGTCATTTTAAAATATGTTTCTATTAATTATTTGAGAAGTTCATATATGCCTTCAATGTATTTTAATCCTACTCACTCCATGTGGTCTTGTAACAGTTTTGGACACTTGCTCATATAAAGGTTTGAATAGAACAAGAGGAATAACCAAATAATCAATTCTGGCTGATTCAGCCAGAATCGACACTCTCTGAAGCCTTGAGGATGGAACCATGTATGGATTGAGTAGCCACTTTAGTGCTTCTAGAAATCTGTTGAATGGAGCCCCAAACTTTGGGATGTCAGCACAGTTCAGTGAATGATACATTCTGCTAACAGAAGAAGGCACAGACAGATAGCTCTAACTTTGGCAGCTCCCTCCGGAGTCTTATTTTCTACATCCATAAAATAAACAATTGAAGTAATAAGATAATGATTCTGATAAGTCACTACACATTTTTCAGCTTGAAGAAGCCATGGGATCCTATAATTAATGAATTATTAACGTATTCATTAATTTACCTGTATATTACAGGCACATTTTCTCAGTTTTCATGAGTCATGTGGCCTAAGTTTGACTAAGTCATGCAGATTTCAGGTGAGATATACTGATTTCATAAAAACAAACAACAAAAACTGTGAGAGATGTGCTGTGCTCTTTCTGTTTGTTTCTTGTTTTTGAAAAGATTTATTTATTTTATTATTTATACAATATACATAATATTAATTTTTGTATGTATACGTTATGCCTGCATGTACACCTGAACGCCAGAAGAGGGTACCAGATTTCATTATAGATGGTTATGAGCCACCATGTGGTTGCTGGGAATTGAATTTGTGACCTCTGGAAGAGCAAGCAGGGCTCTTAACCTCTGAGCCATCTCTCCAGTCCTATTTGTTGGTTTTTTGAGACAAGGTTTCTCCATCTAGCCTTGGCCTTTCGTAGACCAGGCTGGCCTTGAACTCACACTGATCTGCCTCCCAAGTGCTAGGATTAAAGGTGCACACCACCATAAACTCTATTTTAAAGTAGTGAACACCAGTTACCAGTATTTAAGCCTCTACCTCCCTTCCACCAGTCCTTTAACCCTCGGTAAGAGAGAGAAGGTTAGTGGGGAGAGGGGGCACAGACCCCTTTACTTCTCCCAGCTATTTAGGGACAACGGGTTCTTTTGGGGCTATACCAATATCTGTCAACAGCAAAGGCAGTAAGCAGTCTCCTTCAAGCCCCTGCATTGAAACGTTTCTCTTCATCTGTCTCCTCCAAGCTGCCACACTGTTGGTCTCTGGTCTCTCCAAACTGCCATCATCATCTCTTTTTTGGGCTCTCATATTTATATCCCTCAGAGTTCTGGACCATGTCCCTCTCCATGCTGCAGGAGGCAGGCCATTACCAGGGGGCAAAGACCAAACCCTGCAGGAGGCAATTAGTAGCTGTGGAAAAACTAAAGCCCAAACTTAAATCCCACACTTGGGATTAAAACAAAAATATATTTATGTAACATAAATGAGTTTTCAAAGAAACCAAAGCTTCTATTACAGAGATGAATGAAGACTGAAAAGCCAAATGTATAGGAAGTGACTTCTGGTTTAAAAGCTACATTTGTGCTCAGTGAGAAAGTAAGTGTAGTGAGAATTTTGGTTTCTTTAAAAACACAGAAATAAGATCCCAGGGGAGGACTTTGCAGCCAGCCCTGAGGAGACAGGATAAGCTGGGGTTGGATGGAAGGGAAGGAGGTCCTCCCCTGTTGGTGGACTTGGAGGGGGCGGGGAAGAAGTAGATGAGGGAGGGAGTGGGAGGGTAGGAGGGAATGGGGGAGGGGGCTACGCCTGGGATTCATAGTACCTAACCTGTGACTGAGATAAAAATAAATAAATTAAAAATAAAAAAAAGAAATGAATGAAACCATTCAAAGAAAAAAAAAGATAAAGAAAAAAAAACACAGAAATATTACAGGACTATGTTTTTTTTGTTGTTGTTGTTTTAATCCCAAGTGTGGGGATATGGGGATGATTCACAGCAGCTGACTGTGATTTGCCTCATGCTCTGGGGAGGATGTGATTTTGCCAGCTGCAGACAGTTTCTGTGATGTTTGGAATTCTGGCGACTTTTCAGAGGGTTTGGAGAAGTGTGGTGGGTTGTTGGTTGGTGGGTTGTTGTTTGCTGGGGTGTTGGTTGCCATTAGTTGCTTATTAGTTGCAGTTTGTTAAGTAGTCATGCACAAAGAAGAAACAGCAAACTTGCCCCAAGGAGCTTAAGGCCTCTAATCAGAAGGAAGCAGTTTAATGATAACTTTGACATGTTCTGACCTCTGTCTCTATTTGGGGATCTCTTTCCTTTTCTCTCTCATATCTAGCATTAGGAGGTTGAAAGGGAAGAAGAAAAAGGGGTGGAGAAGGGTGGAAGAAAGAAGAACCCACAAAGTAGTAGGCACCAGTTACAAGTAAATTATGTGCTGCTTCTGGAAGTAGGCTCAGTCAAGACACTTTCTGTATTAGGTCCTACTTAGTCTTATTCTAATTTGCTCAACATTTATAAGGCCAACTCTCATTAATTCATTCTGTGAAATTTTTCTAATATTTCTTTCATTTCCAGTTCAGCTTTTTTTTTCTGTAAGACAGAAAACACTGAAAAGTTTCAGTTGGTCTTCAGCTCATTGACATTACCTGTAACATTTTATTGACACGATAAGCACAGATTCTCTCTCTCTCTTCTCTCACCTCTCTGTATATGTCAAAAGAGAAGCTTTATGTTTCTAAAGCATGTAAGTATTCAGTCTACTTTGCAAGTGTTTCAAAGTTATGCTATAAAAAAATGATTTGTTATTTTTATTTTATGTGTATGCATGCTTCGCCTGGGTGTGTCTGTGTACCACGTATTCATGGAAACCAAATGAGGACAATGGATCCCATGAGACTGGAATTACAGAAGGCTCCATGTGGGTGCCTGGCACCAAACCCAGTGTCCTGTGAAAGAGCAGCTGGTACTTTTAGTCATTGAGCTATCTTTCCAGTTCCAAAATTATGTTTTTAACTTAAGTATATGGCCTGAATTTCAGGTAGAGCCTTCAGAAGCTTTTTTATACTCTATTAACACCATCTATTATAAAGACTGGGCAGAGCTAGGTATGGTGGGGCACGCCTTTAATTCCAGTTCTTGGGGAGGCAGAGGCAGGCAGATCACTGTGAGTTCAAGGCCAGACTGGTCTACAAAGCAAGTCCAGGACAGCCAAGGCTACACAGAGATAACACTGTCTTGAAAAGAAACAATAAGTGAATAAATAAATAAATAAATAAATAAATAAATAAATAGCTAGCTAGCATGTGAAAACTGGGCAGAAGAGTACTTGATATTGTTGAAGAGGATCTGAGTTCAAACCCATAATGTTGTCTTTAAGAAATGAATCACTTAAGATTTATTTATGTCAATTGCAAACTTTATTTATTACATAGAGAAATGATGTTTTCTAGCCTCAAGAGGTTTGTAAGGGGCTGCAGAGATGGCTCAGGGGTTAAGAGCACAGTCTCTTTTTCCTAAAGGTCCTGAGTTCAATTCCCAGCAATCACATGGTGGCTCACAATCATCTGTAATGAGATCTGGTACCCTCTTCTGGCCTACAGGCACACAGGCAGGCAGAATACTGTATAAATTATATATATATATATATTTAAAAAGAGGTTTGTAAGAATCCTTCCACTTTTCTAGCATTGTAATTTCACAGTATCAGGTTCTGTTATACCACCTATCCATGCAAGTAGGTGTAGTTCAAATTTTATCATGTTCTTTAAAGAGTATCAATTCATTTTATACACACACATACACACACACCATATAACATAATATTAAATGACTCCTATGTTAAATGATTTCCTATTCCAAGGAAATGATTGAAATACCTGCATGAACAAGATGGGTGATTATCTACCCTCTCTACTTTCTCTCTTTCAGACTTACTTCTGGCAGACAACATATCAACACTATGTCCACCAAACATGATCACGTGCAATTTTAACACTCACATCAACCTACGTACGCAATGCATCATTTTACGGATTCATCTTCTAGGACTGAGGAAGCTGATGTTCTCTTAAAGCATCCCATGTGCTCCTCACCATCTTTATGATTCCCAAACCAGGAAGCACTTTCTAGTTATGCATACTCTTACTTTACCATTAATTTTCTTAACATCTGACAAGCCAAAAGCCTCAGAGTAAAACTCAGCTGCTCCAATGTTTGCTTGATATATCTGACAGTCCCACATGGTCCGATTTTGGGTCAGCTGTTTAGATATGATTTTTTTCCCTCTAAAACACACCCAGTAACTGTGTGAGCCTGCCACAGAGCACTGTCTAAAAAACAACACTGCTCATAGCTTCCATCTGAATGTCTTTTTTATTATTTTTTAACCTTAAAGCAATTAAACTGGCTTACATTTCAGATCCCAGATATTTCCTTTTTTCATCTGACCTCTGGGTTTGTTCTATGTGTGGCTTCATCACATCTCTCAGATCACAAGCATTCAGCTACTCTCCCTTGGTTATTCTCTACATTGCCGTTTCCAAGATACCTAACAGAGAAACCTATGCGAAGAAAGATTTGTTTTGGCTCATGGTTTCAGAGGATATCAGCCCATCGTGGAGGAGAAGGCATAGTAGAAATCATGATGGCAGGAACATGTAGGGAAAGTCCTTCCTCACCAGGAGACAAACTAAGAAGCAGAGAGAGGGAGACAAGTGTCCTCTTTCAGCAGCTGGACCCTACCTCCTAGGGCCCCACAGCCATCAAAATTGCACCACAAGGTGGCTGCCAAGTACTCAAATACACAAGTGTGTGTATGGGGGTATTTTAGACTCAGGCTGTTCTCCCATTCTCCTTTCCTTCAAAATGCCCTTTCACTCCCTGTTTGCCCTGGCCTCAGCGAAAGTTTGTTTTGATTACCCTGCCCCTAGGTGGTCTTGCACCTTACTTTATTGATGAGGCAATTAGATTGGATGTCTTTGCCAGATTCCTCCTGCCACAAACAGAATTGTGGAACCGAGGCCTTTTCATCAAATCACATCATGCAAGATCCCCCTCTTCCACATTCTTCATTAAGCTTCAGTTGGAATAATTTTACCACTTTGAATAGTTGTTTGTGGACTGTCTCCAATGCTGCTTTCATCTCTGGTTATATTGGCTCTGGGATATGGGCAATTAATGTGTATAAACAGATCTTCTTTAGAAAATATTAAGCAAGTTCCCAGGAGAGAGAACTGTTCTGAAGTTCAGGATGCAGCATTTTGTAGGCTTCAGGTAAAAAGAAAACAAAACAAAAAAGTGACCTAGAGAGGCAGAGTTAGGGAGAGGAGCAGTATGTTTCATAAGTGCATGATGGGAGTCTGTGGTATAGGGTATCCTGGAGGAAGTGCCTAGTACCTTACTCTTCAGAGAGTGAAAACTCTATATAGATAAATCTCTCTGTGTGTCTCTGTCTCTTCTCTCTGTCGCTCTCTCTCCCTGTCTCTTCTACTTAATGATCAATGATGACCACAACAATGACAATGATAGCGATGATGCTGTTGGGTTCTGTTCCTTAATAACATTGAACACAATAATTGTACTCGTTTGTTTAGCACAGTGTCTGAACCATAAGTTCTTTGGGGTTCTAACATTGCATCCTCTTGTGAAATGGCTAATTCCAAAAAAGGCATAGAAATTTCTGCATCTTAGAATTGGTGCAGCTACTATAAACACTGTAGCATATATATATATATATATATATATATATATATATATATGTGTGTGTGTGTGTGTGTGTGTGTATGATATATATATATATATAATGCTGAGTTTTATCCAGACACACACACACAACACACAACACACACACACACGCGCGTGCGCGTGCGTGTGTGCATGTGGGTGTGTGTATTCCATTGATATTCCAGGGGAGAGAATTTCTTTGTCACATCCTGGAATCTTCTGTAGATTCAATAGCAGTCCCATTCTGAACTTTCCCCAGGCACCTTGTAACTAGAAGCGAAGGAAGTCAAAGAGGAGGCCGTTATACCCAGAGCCCTGCTCCAGTGCATAAGCACAGGTTAAATGCCTTTTATTTTTATCATCACGACAGACTTTATGACTGCAATAAAGACGTGAGTGGTTTCTCTCTGAAAGACAAACATCTGAGAGAGAGGTGAGATACATTCTAAAAGCCTGTGGTGACTGTGAGAGATAATTTAGTGCGTGGAGCTTTGTTGGCTGAGTCCCTGGAAGAGAACAAGCTTCTGACACCATCATGGCTGCCCGGCACCCTCTCATTTATGTGAGGGGCTCTGTAGTGCTGCTCAATGAAGGCAAGAAGCCTGAACTTGGTAATTGAGAATGAATGTCAAGTAGTGTCAAGGCGCCTCAGTTCATAAGGATGATAACTCCTTCTATGATTGCATTTCCATTTTTACAGCTGCTTCAGTGGCCAAGTTTGTCAGCCTTGTTTGGGAAAGTATATATATTACAGAACTCTTAGTGCTTCCTGAGAAGACACTAGGTCTAAAAAAAATTATTTCTGAGGACTGTGAAATTCTCCAACTATTATAGAGATCAATTTTATAAACCTATGAAGTAGGAAGGAAAAGAAAGAAATTATTTTAAAAACAAGAAATAGAAAACAGGAGCATACATATTTTTGTACTATTCTAGTAATCATAAATTTGATAATAACTAGCTCTGACAATATGTTTCTTTGGGAGAAATAAAATTATACAATATGAATGATTCAACTATGTATTCAGATTCTTGAATGCTTTGAAACTCTACCTGCAGGCATATATTTAAATGTAAACCTTCATATATGTATATGCATATACAAATATATTTCTTAGCACAGACTCCAGATCAAGGACCAATGACCATTTCAGTACAGTGCTAGATAGTAACTAGATGCTGCTGACCAGATGATGCCTGTGGCAACCACTCTCTCACGATGTTGTATAAAAGCAGTATGCAAATGAGTAAGTGTAGCAATGTCCCAATGAAACTTTACTCTAGATATAAATTTGGTTTTATTTGATTTCATGGATCACGAATATTATTTTCTATTAGTTCTAACTATTTAAAAATATAAAGTTGTCTTACTTTGTGTGCTATATGGCTAGCTACGTACCATGATGGAGTTGATTCTTATGTACCAGCTTGCAGATTCCACATGTGATATGTGGTAGATATGTGTTTGGAGTCCTTCTTAAAAACAATGTATTTCATCAGTGAGTATATGGATGACCACAGAGACCAGGAACTGCTTTAGGCAAGCTTCTGACCTCTGTGGTAGTCTAGGGGTATAGGTATAGCCCACTGGTAGAGCACGAAGCAAGTATACACAAAGGTCCTAGGTTGAACCCCAAAGCAACAACAATACCCTCCATCCCCACATACACAGAATTTGTTTTGCACACGGATACTTATCTGCCCAAAGTTATTAGTTAAAAAGCATCAGGGTCTGGAGAGACGGCTAAGTGGTTAAGAGTACTAGCTGCTCTTTTAGAAAATCCATGCTCTCTCCCCAGCACCCATATGGTAGCTCATAACTATCTGTAACTCCAGTTCCAGGGAATCTGATGGTCTCTTCTGGCCCCTGCAGGCACTGTACACACATGATGCACAGACATACATGCAGGCAAAACATCCCCCCCCCCCACACACACACTGAAAAAAAAAAAGAAACATGAGTTGGGGCTAGTGTATAATTAATTAGTTCAGTGGTAGAGCATGTGCCTGCACAAGACCTTGTGTTCAGAATCCAGTGTTATATACACAAGCAGACAAACAAAGTGACAAAAAAGGAGCATGACCTGTCTCCAAGAGAGTTCTCTGCTCTCTCTTCAGCCCTCCTGGAGGCTCTTTGGTTATCCTGGACTGATTGAAGTCACGGTGAAGCAGGCTGCATGTGGGCACTGTAGTAGGTGGAAAACGCTTGCAGTTACTAGGAAGCCTGAGACTCTGGTGGTAAGGGTCAGAGAGTGAGGGGCACAACTGAGGAGTGAAGGCTTAGTTTAACATCATGTGGTTCCTGCCAGGGGCCTATCTGTCTTCTCCATTGTTCTGTCTTCATAATTATATGTAATCAGCCAACTAAGCATTCCTGGCATTGTAAGCTTTTTCTCCTTTGAAAGAAATTATGTGTATAAATGATATCTTCAAGACAGTCTGGGTTTTCTTATTGTCTAGATTAGCAGATAATATAGAAATGTTAAAAAAAAAATTGAAGGACTGTTTCTGTTTACTCTGACAGTAGAAACACGAGTCTTAAGTTGTAGTGGAATTAAAAATCAAAACAATACACAAAACTTTTCACACAGTCTCAGAATCTACACTGGAGCTGCTTGAAACATGCCCCTGGGAAAAAATATTTTTACATGATGAGTGAATTCCAAGATGGATTACTACTCTGTCTTAAGGAAGAGAATTAGGACATAAGGAGGGGCAGCATCAGACACTCAAGAGCACACCACAGTTTAGTCACTGAAGGAAAGCAACTTTGGGGTGGTTATCAGTTCAGAAAATGATTTCTTGAAGGGGATGTGTACAGCATTTACAGTTTCATTGTCCTGGCATTCACAAGCCTCACAGAGCAAGTGACAGAGGTCATATTTGCTTTAGGGACACTTCATGTGCTTTAGGATGTGCAGATAAAACTGAACCATGGATTTGGATAAAAGTTTCAGGCCTCTATTTATAATTTCCAATCACAGAATCAGTTAATTATCTCTATCTCCATGCCCCCCCCACCAAGTAACAAATATTCTGATAATTGAGATGGCCTTTCATTTTCCTTGTATGTCAGGCATTGTCCATGTGCCTGAGACTACTTAGCATTTCTATGACACTTTAAAGATTGCTTTCAGACTTTGGGCGGCTAACAAGCTGCAGGCTGAGTTTAGGACAAAACTAAGGATCTTAATCTGATCAAAAATGGTGGTGCTGAAAAGCTCCTTGTTTTGTTTTGTTTTTTTTTTTTTTTAACACAATGAGCTAATGGTAAGAAATGGTAGCCCCTTGTTATTATACTCAGACTGTAAGCTCTGTAGACTTTATTCTCTTGATAAAATTCACAGGATCACAGGAGCAAATT
>CM053762.1:31306077-31358577 GCA_028658305.1 Pachyuromys duprasi
TTGTGAACTGAAATAGTATAGAAGATTGTTTGCTTCTGCTGGTTGATGGTGGCTACTGAATTGTCCTTTATCATTTCTGATCTTTAGTATAATCATTATATTTGTTATTGAGAAAGTATTGTTGAGGTCAATATAGTAAATAATTATAAATAATAAATCTATATGGCTTATGTCTATATATCCTGCTAATATATAAATATAAAACTAATACTATAGCCTTATTTGTCAGTCAGCTCTATTAATTTTTTAAACTTTTTATTGATTCTTTGTGAATTTCATGTCATGTACCTCAATCCCATTCATCTCCTGATCTCTTCATATTTGCTTTCTTCCCTTGCAACCTCACCCCAAAGAAAAATAAAAACAAACAAACAAAAAACCCCAAAAACCAAAACACCCCATCTCATTCTGGAAGCTGTCTTGTGTCACAGTGTGTCACACAGTGTATACTTTCTTCCCCACATCTTTACTTTCAGGTGTTTATAGTCATTGGTCTGGTTTGTGGCCTCTGGCTTCTGTTAGGCTATCAGTACTGGATCCTCACTGGGATGCCTCTTGGGTATCCTATGGTTCCTCTGCCTCATGAAGATCCTGCTGCTTTGAATCTGTAGGACCTGCTCCTTTGCATGCTGAAGCAGTTCATAGATGAGGTAGACGTTGGGGTGGTCCAACTCAAAGCCCTGGATTCGGTCTGCTTGGTAGATAAGTTGGTCAGCCTGCCAGCTCTCCTGTACCCACACCACCAGGGTGACCATTCTATCACTGCCCCGGCTAGCTTACCCAATGCTGCTGCCAACAAAGGGCAGGGCCAGCTCTTCCCATCTCCTGCCCTCTGGCCAGCTCATCCATGCCCCAGCCACCGGCACCAGCTCCACTGTGCTGCCTAGGCAGGTGCAGGGCCAGCTCTCCTGAGTGCTACAGTCAGCGAGGGTCAGGGCCACCTCCTCAGATCTCCTGATTTAAGGGGCCAGCTCTCTGTCCTGCAGTAGGAAGGAGGGATCATCTCTTTCTTACCCAGGTAACTGTGTGGCAGACAAGGGGCAGGGCTAGTTATCCCTCATTCATGCTATTGGGGCCATCTCTCTTGAAACTATTCCACCAGAGCCAGCTTTTCCATGCTGCCCAGGAAAAGAGCAGGAACAGCTCAGCATAATGCTTGGACATCAACATGGCCTCACAAACAGACCAGGGACATCTGCATGGCCTTTGGTGGGAACATGACCCTGGCTGCAATAGGATCATGATCCCAGACATGATGCCCTGGCAGCAGCATGGGCCTGGATGTCACCATGGCCTCAGGTGGCAGTGCAGGTCATTCAAGTCAGCATGCCCCCTCCCCCCCCTACAGTCCCCTACTGAAGCATGGTTCTCAGATATCCACATGGTCTCCTTGGGCAGCCCAGACACAGACATAGCCTTTGGTGGATAACTCAGGGCACGGCCATCACTATAAACCACATCTGCAGCAGGACCATGGACCCAGACATGGCCCTTGGTAGCCGCCTAGCTAGGTTGGAAATCGCCATGGCCTCAGGTGGTTGCACAGGCTCCTCATAGTTCCCTGTCCTTCACTGCCATCAAGTCTCCAGTCCCGCCTTTCTCCACAGTGTTCGAAGCCCTCAAGCTTCGCTTTCTTCCCGCATCTCCACCACATATTTTCGAGCTCTGTTGTTGGCATATATGTACAGTTAGGACCAATCTTATTTTCTCAAAAGATGGACTTTTGTCATATGTATTGGCTTTCCTTGACTCTGATAATTTTTTTTTCTAAGACTAACATCTCTGGTACCAAAACAATCACATCTGTTATACTTTGGTTAATATTTATATGATTTCTGTTTTCCTGTGATTTTTAAATTTCAATTTGCCATGATTAGATTGGAAGTGAGTTTCTTGCATACAGTATTAGTAGAATTATGTTTTTTAACTATGTTGTATCTGTTGACTATGATACTTATATCACTTATATTCAGGGTAAATACTCATGTTTTAGGTAGTGACATTTTATTTTTGTTATATTTGAATTTGAAATGTTCCCCATAGGCTTATGTTTTAATCAATTGATCCTGAGCTTACTGAAGACATTTTAGGAGGCGGGGCCTTGCTGGTGAAAGGGAATCAATAGATGGCCTACTCCTGGTTCTACACTCTACTTCCTGGTCTACTATGTTCTGAAGTTTCTGCCACATACTTTGTCCTCCATGAACAGCACCATTCCTTCACACCATGACAGACAAACTTTTAAAACAGTGATTCAAGATAAGGCTTACTGTCGTAAGTTGCTTGTGTAAGTATTTTGTCAGCAACAAGAAAAGGAACCAATGCAGCTTTAGTCTGCCACTGTCGATTTGCCTTGTTTGTCCCCTGGCTTTGGTCTTTTTGCCTTTCTTTTCTTGTTGTGGTAACCCCAACTCAGGACCCTCGGGGGCGGGGGTGAGAAGGCACAGAGTCAAGGACACATACTCCAGGAGTCAGGGAAATGGCAAAAACAGACTCATTAATTGCAGAAATACCGTAGACCTTTATACACTTCTCCCTGGTTGCTTGCTGCAGCTGTGGCTCTTCCTTATTGGCTACCTCTCCATCATCAGCCATAATGCTGTCAGTCTCTATCCTACAGCAGGAAGCCTAGATTGGTTCCAACCGGAAGTTGAAGCACGCCTGTGCCCCGCGGCAGGCCTTGTTCTTCCCGAATTTTTCTGACTTCAGTTATATAAACATTTTTTAAAAGAATTCTATTTTAATTGTTCTGTAATGGTGTTAGTACTTTTTTGCATAGTTTTAGAATGTATTTATTTATATGAATGTGTGTATATCTTTGTGAGCATAAGCCATATGAGTGCAGTCTGAGGAGGCAGGAAATGGGCAGGTCCAAGTCCCTGGAGCTGGAGTTACAAGCAGTTGTGAGGTACCTGACTTGAGCGCTAGGAACTGAACGTGCGCCCTGAGGGAGAACAGGAAGTGCTCATAAGTGCTGAGCTATCACTCTATCCCCATCTACACAGCTTTTCAATGTTTTTTCTTCCCTATATACTGTTTATGTTCATAAAAAAAATATCGAAACTTTCCTTCTTCTAACTTCTGTTTTCACCATAACAATCTTGTTTTGAATATTCTATTTACACAATGTAGTGCTTTATTAAACCATATTAAAATGTTTCAATTATAATTAAGAAAAATCAAAAGGAAGAGAGGATCTAATTTACTTATTTGTTTTTCTTACCATTTTCTTTTTTAAGATTTATTTATTTTTATGTGCATTGATTTTTGCCTGTGAGGGTCCAGATCCTCTGGAACTGGAGTTGCAGACAGTTATAAGCTGCCATGTGGGTGCTGGGAGTTGATCCTCTGGGAGAGCAGCTAAGTGCTCTTAACTGATCCCCAGATCTTGGGTCTCAAGAGCTCTACTCAGTCTACTTCTTGATTCTTCACCTTTATATGAAATCTTTACTAAGGTGGGAATGTGAAATGGTCTGAGGTGACTTGCACTTGTAATCCTAGCTCTCAGGAGGCTGGGGCAGGAACATTGTGAGTTTGAGGCCAGCATGATCTGTACACAAGAACCTGTCATAAAACAGTGCTCAGCTTCTTGCAGCTGCTCTGGGTGAAAGCACTGCCGTGCCTGATTCCTCTCTTTCTGCCTGTACACCCGAACATCCCTTCTCACTTTCTTTGCCTGCCCTGCGTGCTCATCACTACCCACCGTCTCCACAGGAAGCATCTCCCACATTCTTTCCCTTCATCTTTTCTTTGTCATCATTGTTCCTTAAGTATTCTTACCTGCTGAGTTCTAGACTGTTTATATAAACCATGGCAGGAGGGGTGTATGTTTTGTTCCCAAATCATCATCTGACATACTGCAGAGACTCAGTAAATGCTGTGGAGTGAAATAGATGAATGAAGGAATGGAGAACTTGGTGTTCAGATGGTTTAGTGAAGATGGTAATGTTTCTACACGTTTCATTTTAACTTGTGAAATATATTTCCTGTTTTTTTTCAAGTTGATGCTACAAAGCCAAAATGTAAGCTTTAAGATATAAGATTAAATTCTCTATTTAGAGAGCTAGACTCCAATGTTTGTACCATCTACCAAAATAAAGATGTGGCCCCACCTTGACATGCCATGTGTTATGTAGTTACGGTATACATTAGGAACAGTATGCTAATGAGGAGCAGGGCTGAGGATGCATAGAGGGCTTAATTGCAAGTCATCGCTGCAGTTGAGTCCAACCTTTCCACACAGAGCCATTCATCAAGAGTGACAGCCAGGAGAGGAGACACAGCAGATCCTTGTAGGATCACTCTCCCCTCTGCTTGCTCCCCCCTGCCATCCAGTTTACAGTCCTCTTTGTTGGCTGCGAGCATTCCCAGAGGATATATTTATCACTAAAGGAAAAACTTGGATGACATCAGCAGCAGCATTTACAGTCTGTGCTGCGATCCAATAAATAATGTGTGTTCCATCCACAGAAGCATCGAAACATCTCCCAGAGCTACCAAGAGCCAGCAGGGCTATCAAGCTCCGGCCTCACCTGGAAGCTAGGTAGACTTGCAGAATCTTGACCCTCACATCAGGCTTGCATTTTTAAAAAGTGTGAGGTTTTTAGTAGTTTGAATTTTGAAATCATCGGTCTGCAGAAGATGTGACTGATACTCAGTGTGACCTTTTTGGTTTTGAGACTGAGCCTCACTACGTAGCTTTGGCTAGCCTGGAACTTGTTATGTAGACCAGGCTGACATGGAAATCACGGAGATCCACCTGCTTCTGCTTTCCTGGATGCTGAGACTAAAGGTTTGCCTCCACCAAGAATGCTTGAAGCCAACAAATCTATCGGTCCACCTCCCAAGGGTCCAGCCCTTGAGTGAGGACAGGGGTTCAGATTCAGGAGGTGAGAGGTGGGGAGTCATCACACAGACACCGGGAGGCAGGTGAATGCTAAGTGAGGTTGAGTAGCTGAGCAGCTGCAGACTCTTATTCCAGAAGACACAGCAGGTTATGTAGCTTTGGGCGACCAATCGGGTTCTTCCACACCATCCCCGAGCCTGCCATTGGTTGTTCATCTCTGGGCAGACATTCCAATGTCAGTCACATACTTTCAGTCCGGAAAGTGGAAGGGCATGAGCCCTAATAGCCCTTTGCCTGGGATGCCGACAGAAATCAATGCTTTACGAAATCAATTTTGATGAAGTTTTACAAAGCGTTAACTTCAAGCTGTCTTAGGAACTCTGCGTCTGATGAATGTTCATCGCTTAGTCAGGTTCATGCTATAGACAGAAAGGCAGTATTTGCATTGTGGCAGTTAGGAGCACAGTGAACTAGCGCCGGCCATCTTCAACTTCCTTCTTAAATATGCACTAATGTCTCTGAAGATTTTCGTTTGAGAACATGTTGAACAACAACAACAAAATAAAATTTTTTGAAGTAGTAACATGTTGTGAGGATTAGAGAATTCTCTAAAAACTCCAAATGGTTCTCGTTTAAAAAAAAATTCTACAAAGTATACAGGAGGAAGTAGACATTAGAGGAATCTCTGCCCTTTCCCTAAAATCCTGGCATTCTGCGGAGGACTGTCCAGGCAGCACTGAGTGAACTTCTTTAAACAATCAGTGATTAAGAGGTGTTTGCTTCTAGCAGCTCTGGGTCATCCTGGAGACCTGCACTTGTCGCTTTTCTCTGTAGGTTCATTAGGAGACACACTTGGAAGAGCTTCAGGCTTCAAAAGCTTATTATTTCTTTGCAAATTTGACCTCAGATGGCTGATGATACAAGTGATTAAGTGTGATAGAGATATGGGGTTTGTTTTATTTGAGTGTCAATAACCAGCTCTATTTGGGAATCTGAAGTTCAGTTTACAGAGAACTCAACTTGAAGGCACTGTGCTCTCACACCAGAAGTCTACAAGTTGTAAAATGGCTCAAAAAAATAAAGAGTCAGGATTCTATATGTGCACTCGGTCTCAAGGGGCCAAGCAGTATGTACGGTCAACACAAAGGTTCACCATATTGAGTTCTCTATACAAACTGTATTGAGTCACATTTTATCAGCAATCATTTAATTAAAAATTGGAACACTCTAGGAGGTTCAGAGCTTATTGCCATTGTTTAATATTTGTTTTATGACCGGCAAAGAAAGGTTGTGGAAACCCAGCAGTATTTCTCTTGGAGAATAGATACAATCAGAGCCATCACCCCCAAGCATACATAAAACAGCATCTAAATCACATTTATCTCCCACCAGAGGACAAGAAATAGTGACTATGTCTAGTGACTATGTCTCTAGAATTAAAAATTAATAGCCATGAAAGGGACTATAAAGGAAGTGAAAAGGATGTAGGTTTTGTAACAATATACAGAGGCACCTAGAGGGTCATTTATTTACACATTGAGGTTGGAGAGTTACAAAGATGGTCCATTCCATTTTATGGTTTTTAAATGAAAAAGACTTGTTTACAAAAAGGAAAAAACAACTTGAATTGCATGAACTTTCTTTTGAAATTAGAAATGCAACCAGACTATTGTAAATGCTCTTTATTCTATAATGCTCGAATGACACTTTATTGTAATAATATCACATCTTATTTCAATTTTGTGACTTTGTGAAATCAAATACTGAACCTTTAATAAAGAGTGATTCAGAGATGTTGAGTTCTAAACATGAAAATGTTTTAGGAATACATCATCCAGTATGCTTCTCATATTTTATTTTTTTATGTTTGAATAACTTGAGTATACATGCTATATATGTTATGAGATATATGGTCATATGTGTCTCAGGAAGTTCCTTTGATAGCATGGTGATTACAAGTCTGTAATAACAGCAATTGGATTACTGAGGCAGGAAGATTTTTGAGTTTCAGGCCAGCCTGGGATATATGATGAGACTCTGTCTCAAAAATAAATAAATAAATAGATAAAAAGTAGTTTGTAGTCTAACTCAGAGTTCCAGCCACAATGTCTGATCAATGTATGGCTCACCCCTCATCAGGCAAGTTTCTTCTTGTGGTAGATGGTAATGAACACAGAGGCCTATAACTGGGCAGCATGTAGAGTGAGGGACTGCAGTCTTCAGCCCTAAGTAGGCTGTCTCCATCATGTCTCTCTCCTTAAGACTTGGGGATTTATGGGGGAAATTAAGTAGAAAGATTGTAAGAGGTGGTAGATGACTCCAAGAAAACCTCATTTTCCAGACACAACAGGGCAGATGCACATACAAATTCACAGAGACTGCAACAGCACGCAGAAGACCCGCACAAGCTCAAGTTGAATAAAATTCACAACACAGAGGAATTGGGGTGGGCACAAAGTCCCACCCCTACCCAAGAAGCTATTTGCAATTGGTAATTTCAGGGAGAGGGAAAATACATATTCTCCAATGGAGTTACAGTGAATATAGCAACTAGATTCCAGGCCCCATGCGGAGGGGTATTGGTTAACACACATTGGATTTGTGTGTGTGTGTGTGTGTGTGTGTCTCTGTGTGTATGGTTTTATTTTGTTTTAAGAGAGAAAAAGGAAAATGTTGGGAAAGGGCAAAAAATATGATCAAAGTGTATTGTATGGAATTCTCAAAGAATTAATAAAAACACTAAGAACAGTAATTTTATACATAAAAATTCTAAGATATGAAAACAAGTATTGACTCTAAGAGAAAACCCCTCTATAGTGTTACTATGTGTTAATAGCCATATTTCTGAAAATGAAATCAAAAGAACCATCCATTGAACACACACACACACACATACACCACATAGGAATAAATTTAATTAAGTAGGTGAAAATTCTCTGCAGAATAATGATGACAGAAATAAAGATAATGCAAACAAATGGAAACAAATCCTGTGCTCATGGATGAGAATAATAATGTTGTTCATATACAACCTTTATCAACATAGGAATGTCATTCTTTACAGAAATGGATAAAACCACAAAACATGAAACCACAAAACATATCCAATAACCAAAGTGGTCTCCACTAAGAAAAAAGCTGGCTGAAGCCATCACATTGTTTGATTTGAAATCAAAATAAACCACAAAAGCTACAATAGTGAAAGCAGCACATTACTGGCACAAAATAGACACATAGCCCAATGAACAAAATAGAAGCCTCAGAAGTGACCCTAAGCACTTACAGCCAACTGGATAGAGAGTCTCTTCAATAAATGATGCTACCAAAACTATCTACATGTAGAATAAAATTCAATCCCTATCTTCTGCTTGTTACCAAAATAAACTGAAAGTCAGTTAAAAACTTATTTTTAAGGCCAGACATGTGAAATTACAAGAAAAAAAAAAGTACGAGAAACATTCAGGCTCATTTAGAAAGCACAAGCAAGAACTTTCTGAATAGGGCTCCTCAGGAAACAAGGTCAATAGTTGACAAATGGGACTTTATTTAAAAAGTTTCTATACAACAAAGGAAACAGTGAAGAAAATAGCCTATAGATAGGAGAAAAATCTCTTCTAGCTGACAAAGAATTAATATATGGAATCTAGAGAGCTGGATGTAGTGAGCTATGCTTTTAATCCAACATTTGCAGCTTTATTCACAATAGCAAAGGTCTTGAACCAACCCCAGTGTCCAGTAAGCGATGGATAGAGAAAATTTTTCTCTTTTTGTGTGTTTGTATGTATCTGTATGTGTATGTATGTATGTCTCTCTCTTTCTCTATATATACCTTTGTCTTTATATATGTATTTATATGTGTAATAAGTTTTTAATTAAGAAGACAAAATAAAGCTGGGTGTGGTGGTGCAAGCCTTTAATCCCAGCACTCAGGGAGGCAGAGGCAGATTGATTGCTGTGAGTTCAAGGCCAGCCTGGTCCACAAAGATGAGTTCAGGACAGCCAAGGCTGCACAGAGAAACCCTGTCTCGGAAAAAAATAAAAATAAAAGAAAGAAATATAATTTACAGAAAAAAATGGATGCAATTGGAGATCATCATATTAAGTGAATTAAGCAAGTTCCAGACTTATCTTTTCACTCATCTATGGTCCCTAGATTTTTAGATAGACACATAAAATCATGTATGTAAACATGACATGAAAGCAGGCATGAAGGGGCCTAGAGAGATGGCTCAGTGGTTAAGAGCACTTAGTACCCATGCTCCCATTAATGCAGGTCCTGCCTGCTCTTCTAGAAGGCAGCACAGATCTTTTCCTTGGGGAATACACAGCAAGCAATAACTAATTTGGACACCCACGGCAGAGGGCAGAATTTGGCTTGGAGTAATTAGTGCGTAATTAGCAAGCTAAGGTGGTGTGGGTATGAATGCACATGTGCAAATATGCTTGCTGTTGCTGGGGTCCCCTGTGCAGATGACATTCTCCTCTGTATGGAAGGGGGAAAAACCCTCTGAGATTAAAAAAAAACAACAACTTAGAATTTTAATTAAAAAAAAAAACCTCAGTAGACCTTCCCTTCCCCCAAATTAAACCCATTTTCCATTCTTATTTTTGAAATTGGGTGTACACATTGGCACCCCATGCTTTATGGAGAATTTGCCGCTTGCACATATCAAAGGAGCCCAGCCTCCCTTACTTTTTTGTGAGAGTCACTCCCCGTGATCACTCAGGGAGACTGCACATGTAGTTTACCTGATCAGTGGCCATTAAAACAAATGTAAGACAAATGCCAATTCTGTGAGAAGAGCCTGCAACTTTAATAATGCCCAAGGGAATACGTCTGACCTCACACCTCCAATCCAGGCCTTGTCTACCCGGACTCCACAACTTGTGAGTTTCAATTATTTGTTCAGAGGGGCCATTCATAATTGCCTGGTGTAAGCCTGCCTTTAGGATGCAAAGCAGAAGACAATGAAAGTGCTACCCAGGCGAATTAGGGCAGCAGCACTTAAACGTATAAATTAACTAGGCCTCTTTTCACAGCTCTCGCCTTTTCTTCTGAGGATTCAGTCTGGTGACATCAAAGACAGGATTATGAAGGAAGATAAAAACTTGATCTAATGTCCATGTTTGAAGTCATGAAAGTCCTCCTCTCTTTGGCAAAATAACCCCTCTTCATAACACACACACACACAAAACCAGGGTCCAGGTGCAAAGGGGTTGGGGGGCTAGCTTGTGGCAGGAGGGAGGCTGCAAGAAGGCCTTGGCTTCCTGAAGTAGGAACAAGTGAGGGGAGAGCCCTGCCTTGCCTAATGTGCTAATAGATTGTTTGTAGGCTTGGACCAATTTTGTTCTGCAAATTCATGTTAAGTCTTTCTCTTTGGCCCCTGTGATGTGGAATGGTTCTTTAATGATATTTTAAGTAGATTTCCTGCAGCATCTACAGAGACAACAATAGATTTTTCTGTTGTTATTTGAGCATGATCTGTAACTTCAACACCATTAAATAAATACTGTTTTTTGTGAATCAAATTTCCTGTAGTATAGTAATTAACTATACCACTTATGTCCCTTCTGCAGCAATGGGACTTGGAGCATATAAACTTACATTAAAATGATAAGGATATCTGATAACATCTGACAACATGTGTGGATCAGAAGGTGGCTACTGTAATATAATCTGAAGGCATAATCTTACTTTGGGGGTTGTAGAAGTTGTTTGGGATGACCACAAGCCTTGGGCTTTTAATAAATATATGCAAGTGCACTTCCTGGCTTTACAGCAAGGAAGATTTTTTTTTTAAACTCTGCAAGCTACCAGCCCATGACTTTTAAAGTCTTTAGTCTTTTAAGCACTAAATCAGCATTCAAGTGGCTGGTTAATCTCCCAAGAGCCAAAATGAAGTGCTGGGGCTTAGATTGTAACAGTTTGACTATTAGAAAATTCCAATAGCATCAAACCTAGTGAGCCTTTGGGCAAAAACTACCTTCTCTTTTGCCTTCCTCATCTTTTGGAGACTCAAGTTAAATTTTAAATTCTTCTCTCAAACATTACATTCCAACTGAAGCCTCTCTTCCCTCTCCTCCTCCCAGCTCCTCCTAACCCTCCTCTCCTCTCTTCCACATGCACTCCTTCTCCTTTCAGAAAAGAACAGGCCTCTCAGGGCTTTCAACAAAACGCAGCATAACAAGTTACAATAAGGCTAGGCACAAACCCTCGTATCAAGCCTGGACAAGGCAACTCAGTAGGAGGAAAAGGGTCCCAAGCACAGGCAAAAGACACCCCCACTTCCACTGTTAAGAGTCCCACAAGAGCACCAACCTACACAATCATAACAGATAAGCAGAGGACCTAGCTCACACCCATGTTGGCTTTGTGATTTTACTTCAATCTCCATGAGCCTCTGTGTGCCCTGTTTAGCTGATTCTGTGGACTGTGTAAAACAAAATGTTTTATGGTGGGGGTGATATCAAGAACTAAGATTTTTGTCCAGCAGACTGAGCTGCTTGGATTTCTCAGTAATCAAAAGCTCTTCGTGCTGCTAGGTATGTTCTGGCTTTTTGGCTGTCACCATGGGGTGTCTGACTTATTGCTCATCAATATCATTGGTATGAGTTCAAAGGCAGAAGGCAGCCAATTGATAGCAATACATCTCACCATGCGGCATGTTCCATTTTGAGCAATGACTGACTCATGGATGAGGTCTTAACTCCCTCTATTTACTCAACTTTTCAGAAAAGGCAAATCTCCTTCTTACTCAAAGGATGAGTCTTCATTTTGTGGTACGTACCATAGATCTCATCTTTTATTTTTTATTATTTTGGAAAAGGTTTAAGAAACCCAAAGGTGTCTAAGTCTAGGTAGCCCTACGCAATCCCTCCATCATCTGTTTACACGCCATACCTCATTTCATTACATCTGATAAAAGCCAATCATCCATTTGTTGAATCAAATGTGTCCTTATTTCTACTTTCAAAGGAAGTTAGCCCATCCAGTGGTCAGAAACTCATGCGAATAAGTTACACACACTGTCAGCAATTTGCTTTTCAGCATGGCCACGACACAACACAGTTAGAAACTGATAAAATTATCTTGTCTTTAGAAAATACTTGGCCAAAATAAATACCCATTTTGTGGCTTGTCCATTTAGAGAGTCCCACATTTTAGCCCCAGTATCTTTTCTCTTTTGGATGGATTTGCCAAGTACAACCAGACTTGCAGAATTTACATCCATTTTGTTTTCTTACCCTTCTGCTCCTGCAAGTCGGCCTTGACTATTAACCATCCGATGATCTCAAGGTAGAGCCTGGTGTTCATCAACAGTCCTGCTAGGAACTTAGCACTCAGGCTCTCACAATATTGCTTCCAGGTCTGGCACTTGGTCTTTGCCCCTCAGGGGGAGCAATGGAAGATTTATCATGATTCCTTCCCACTGCCCAAATAAGTAAGGAGAACAGCTCTGAAGCATAAAAACTTGGACCATAGCGATTTAGAGGGTAGCTTTAGATGTCCCAAATCACCAGGGCTAGGGACGGGAGCAAGTACATCCTTCTTGTCCATGGGGTATTGCTTACTGCTTCTGCATTTTAGGGTATTTTTTGGTGGGGTTCAGGAGTCCTTGGTGCTGATTTCTAAGACATGTAATTCCTTAGAGGCCCCTGACCACCATTACAGTCACACTGGGTGCTGTTCCTCACCCAGAGAGAAGATGGTGTGTGGGGGGAGAGGGGGAGGCAGCTGAAATGTTCTCAACCATGACAGTCTTGAAAATGCTACAGTGTCAGTGAGAGCAGTAGTTAGCTGCATTTCTGTTGCTGGGATGCCAGACCTGAGAGAGTCAGCTTTAGGAGGGAATGTTTTTTTCTGGATCACTGTTTCGAAGGTTCCAGTCTGTGGTTGCTCAGTTGTGTTGCTTTGGGCCTGTGATGGTTCAGTACATTGTAAGGGAAACTTACTGAGGATGGTGAATGCTTACTTCCTTCATAATGGCCAGGAAACAAATAAAGGGGAAAAAAAGAGGTCAGGATCTTAATATAACCTCAAGGGCACAGACTCCATGACCTACCTCCCTTCCACTGAGTTCCTAACAGTTCAACTGTCTCCCAGAAGATGATGTATACTGACTGAAGATCCAAGCTCTAGAAGCCACCAACTGACTGATTTCATAATGTGTTCTTCATAGTCTAGGTCAGTGGTTCTCAACCTGTGGGTCATGATCCTTTCAGAGGCCAAATGATCTTTACACAGGGGTCACATATCAGATATCTGCACATCAGATATTTACATTATGATTCATAACCCTATCAAAATTATAGCTATGAAGTAGCAACAAAGGTAATTTTTATGGCTGGGGGTCCCCACAACATAAGGAACTGTATTAAAGCATCTCGGCACAGGAAGATTGGGAAGCATTGCCTTCGGTGGTGGTGAAAGCGCTTTCACATTCTCAGATTTTCAAGTTCTCAACCTTTCAGAAGCTGAAGGCCACTGTCCTCGTTTGCCTTCTGTCTCTGTGATAAGGACCATACCCCAAAATGACATGGAGGTATGAACATGTATGGGGCTCTTCAGAGCATCAGTAGTGAGGAAGTCAATTTGGACCATTCAGGAGAGGGTTTTATTTAGCTTACACTTTGAGGTAACAGTCCATCATGGAGGAGAGCCAGGATGGAGCTCAAGCAGGAGCCAGGAGACAGAAACTGGAACAGAGGCCACGGAGGTTTGGTGCTTACTGAATTGCTCCTCTTAGGTCTCTCAGCCTGCTTTCTTATACAACTCCAGACCAGCCACCACCCACGGTTGGCTGAGCTCTTCTAAATCAATCATTAATGAAAAAAAAGCGCTCCCAACAGACTTGCCTATAGGTCAACCTGAGAGAGGCATTTTCACAGTTGAGATTCCCACTTCCTAGATAATTCTGGCTTGTGTAGACAGAAAACTAGCAAGCACAGCCAAACTCCAGTGTAGGAACAGCCATCAAAGCAACTGCAAACCAAATGAGGAAGCATCAGTCACCACCCAAACCTAGGTCTAGCTCAGCTGGCTCTGTGTAACCTCTCTGTCTACCTCATCAATAGTCACTGAAGGTTGAGTGTTGGAGGCTCTGGACACAGATGGGGAATTTCCATTTCCACTGACAGTTCCACCAGCTTTTGCTTCAAGGGGTTTAGAGCTTTGTGCATTAGAGTGAGAAAACATTCTTTACTTGGGGGTACCTACAAATGATCTTGGGGGGTCTGAAGAACAGGCACACATGTGGGGATAATGAAAAGCAGATGAGGGCCAACTACAAACATTTATTATCAAACCTAACAGCAAATCATATCATCAATAAAAATTAGTCTGTGTGTGCATGTATACATGAGAGAGAGAGTGTGTGTGTATGGATGTGTATCATCCACTAGCAACAATCTTCTCCATTTAGATAACAGTTCAAGGTAGTCAAGGGTCAATAAGATGCCTGTGACCATCCACTGTTTCCATCAACAAGAGGGAAGACTTTTGTATAAGAGTTAGGCATGTGAAGCTGTGAATCCATTTTATAATCTGTAGGAAAGACATAGATTTGGGTCTATACTGCATGGTGTATATTATCTCACAGGAAATAAGGAGTAAAAATGAGCAGGCACATTAACTTTACAAAATGAAACCCTAACAAGATGAATCAGAAATAAGTAGAAGAAGGTGGAAAGGAGGTCTACTAAAAAAATTCTTTCCATTATTTTGATCCAAAATTTTCAGTTATGGACCAATAGTGATGACACAGGCCTCTAATTCCAACACGTGGGAGGCTGAGGCAGGAGGAAGGCCATTAAGGATTGTTTCCATCACTTGGAAAAGAGATGCTGTACTTCTGTATATATTAATGATTTTTTTTTACTATAATCACACAGCCTCATTAATAACTTCAAGAAGAAAGAAATATCTTTAGAAAGGAGAGAGTTTTTTGCTGTCACCGTAACCAGTGAACACACTTAGGTCAGAAGCAAACCTGATATCTGTCCTTAATTCTGTAAAGTAATCCTGCCCAAAATGTTTCATGCCCTTAAAGTGCCCGAGTACAGGAAGTCAAATATCTTCAATAGTAAATATCTGTTGGGAGAATTTTCTCCAGGGGGCAGAGGCGGGGAGCGGGGAATGATTAGGAAAGTTTACCTTCCCTCCTCTGAAGGCCCCAAAGATAAATCAAAGCTTTTGCTCTCACCAAAGCTCACCCTGGAGAAACCAGTGAGTTTCCTGGGGTTACTTACAGAGCATGGGTGAGGGGTTCCAAGCAGGAGTGTCGTTGACCCTAAACAACAAACCTGTCTATGGTGACCTTTTGAAAATGGACACAGCTGGGCTCCTGAAGATGAAGGGAGTCTGGCTCAGACGGTGCTCCTTTACAACAACAACTAAATATCAATGTAATGTAAAGCATCGTATAATAACGTTTTAGTCTCTTCCAAATGTCAGTGCTATTATTTAGAAGGAGAAGTGAGCGAGAGTGATGATGAAGAAGAGACTAAAGTGCTATTACAACAAAAGCAATGCACGTGTGTTGCTTTGAGTATGTACTTTTTTTGTTTCTCAATGCCATGGATTGAGCCTAGGCCCTTATCAGGCTAGGCTAGTGTCCACCACTGAGCTATAGCCCCAGCCCAAGTATATCTTTTCTTTTTTTTAATGTTTTCATTATATGGCCAGAGTTGTAACTCACAGATAGAGGCATAACCTAATAGGCACAGGACCACGGGTTGAAAAAAGAATCAGCCATGAAAATAATATGGGTAAATGAGGATTTGGACCAAGTATTAAATTGTTTATTCTCTTAGATACATCATGATATGTTAATGATATATGATTATATAAAGGGACTGTCTTTCTTTGCTCTTGTTTTCATTTTTTTTTTTTTATGTAATGGGGTCTTGCTATAAAGTCCAGGCTGGATTTCAACTTGTGATACTTTTGCCTTGGCCTCCTGAGTGTTGGAATTACATGTGCATACCACCGTGCTCTGCTAAAGGAATGTTCCTCTTTCTAGGATCCTGTGCCATTATTTAAGAATGAAGGATCATGAAGTCGCGATAGGGTAAAAGTTATAACCATATAAGGAAAGCCATGCTAATGTCTATGTACGTGGGCGCCGAGTATGGGTGGCAGAGGTAGAGCTGCTCAGTGTACTGTTCTTTCAATACTTGTTTCTTAGTCTGTTTAATTCTTTCCACAGGTAAGAAGTCTCATTGACTTCATGCTGCAATTCCACATCAGAGAATGTCTCTTTTTGGCCGTGGAGAGGTTTGAGTTCTAGAAAGTTGTTCTTCTCTGCTGATGGATTGTCTTTCCACTCTAAAGAAACTAAGTTTTCTGTGTAGGGCCCCAAGCATAAGTTTCAGAAAGGGACTTTTTGCCTTTGCTAATTGTAAATTAATCAGCTCTGCGGTGGGGAAAAGGCCCCCTTCTTCCTTCACCAACCCCCTCCTCAGTGTTTACGCCCAGGGCAAGAATGAGGCATTTTGTAAAACTCAGAAGCTCTGGTGGAAGATGCTATAGCTGCTGAGTTGGTAGTGACGAGCAGGGCTCTGGAGTAATGTTTGTTTGAGAATGATTAATACTTTTCCAGTGACTGAACGGGCTGGGTGTGTGAAATCAAAGCTAAGGGGAAAAGCCCAGCAGTTAGACAGCTTGGAGCCAACAAGAGGCTCCTCTGCCCAGTGTCTGTGGGAGATGGAAACCTGAAAAAGCAGATAAGGTTAGGACCTACCTTAGAGGTGCATGAGAACAAAAAGTGGTAAGTGCTGTTCACAACATCGTTGACGCTTTTGAGCGCAGAATAAATCCCAAACTGTATGATTATCATAATTCTTACTTGGGGGGAAGTGAACATGTATGGGGTTCTTCAGAGAATTAACAGTCAGGGAGTCAGTTTGGACAGCCCAACAATTTTAATTAAGACTACTTCCATGAGCTTCTCAGAAAGTCTTTCAACACTGTCCTTCTTGAGGAGCCGCAACACCACAGAGAACTAAGAACCACACCACTGGGGTACGGAACATTGGTGCTCTGTTTCCCAAGCATGGTGTCTGAAGGTAAGTTTCTTGCCTCCCCCAGCTGGAACTAGCTTAGTCTTTTTCTCTGGAAGGTACTGAGATATATAACCATTGCTAATTCATTGGTTACCAGAAAATAAAAATCTTCCTTAATTTTAAAAAAAAATCTTCCTCAATTTTAAATTTGTTGATTGACAGCTTATTTCAAAGTCATTGGCATTGATGGTAGCAAATATGACACTTTGTGACTTTATTTTACTTTATTCTGCCCCAAACACTTAATCATGCCACATGGTTGCTCTGCAGGGTAATGAGTGCTTTTAATCCATGTAATTCCATGACTTGGAAGCTCATGCTTAAGATAATTTTACAGATAGTTACAGATGAAGTAAAACATTCTCAGCCATTCTACTCCAGGCATTCTGAGGATCTGAAGTCATGGCACTAGTTTTAATTGTAAGCCTTTTTTCTATACTCCTACGTTGTCAATGTTTATAATTTCCCTAACTTTGAAAGTAAAAATCAGCATCAATTTGTGTATTTCATTGAAAAGCAAATTATGCATCAAATAACAAAAAGTGTTTGCAGCTTTTGAACAAATATCTCATTGTTGGTATTCTATCCCAAGCAGTAGTAGTAATAATAAATAATAATAGTAATAATAATAAAATAATTATAAAACAATAATAATTAGCTAAATATTTAGAAATGCTTATTGAATACCATCCACTTTTTTGGAACTTCCTAATCAACACACTTTAGGCTAAATGATCAGAACAATTATGGGAGAA
The DNA here is from genome assembly GCA_028658305.1 of Pachyuromys duprasi. Taxonomy (NCBI): domain Eukaryota; kingdom Metazoa; phylum Chordata; class Mammalia; order Rodentia; family Muridae; genus Pachyuromys; species Pachyuromys duprasi. The sequence continues at coordinate 31,323,742 of CM053762.1, forward strand.
AATAATTATAACAAAGGAAAAGAAGTTGCAAAAATATGGACTCATTATTTTAGGTGACAGAACATCATCTAAAGACAATAAGGCAGAAATGATGGCTCTGTTTGTTTCCTATTGTTGCTAAAACATAGAACTACAAATTTAGTATCTTTAATCAATTCCATTTTTTATCTGTAGCTCTTCATGTTAGAAAGCTGGTATTGGTCTCATTGGGAGATCAAATGGAACTAAGATGAGATTTGTTTCCCTGTTTTTCTTAGCTCCTCATGTTTCTTGGGTTGTGACCTCCCTCCATCATCTTCAATGCCAGCAAAGGCACATTTCTCTGTCCTTTCACATCTTCCTTTGACAATACCTGGGAAGGTTTACTACTTATAAGAATAAATATGATTTTATGACACATTCAAGGTCTTCAAGTGAATCACATCTGTTAAGTCCCTTTTGCTGCAGAAGTCAACATTCATGGGCACTGGAAAGTAGGATGTAAACATCTTTGGAGGACCATTATTATATCTAGTGCAATGACTTTGAAGATTACGTTGCAGAAGCCATAAAAGTGTGTAATGCAGAGCGGAACATTTTTCTTATTGCCTTAGATGAATTAAAATGTGTTAAATATACAATGCTAAGATAATTTATGAGACTTAGAGAGGGTTTAAAATATTATTTGCCATGAAAACATCAATCAAAAGAAAGCTGGCAAATGTGTATTAATTTCAGACATAACACACATTGAAACAAAGAGAATTATCAGGGAGATAGACGGGCATCACACAATAATAAAGAAATCAGTTCCTCCAGGAGACAAGAGTCCTTAATATGTATGCTGTTAACACAAGAGCCAGAACTGACAGAATTGCACACAGAAATAGTGGGGCACACTATTTGAGGTAGAAATGACAGAACTGCATTTGTACAATGGACAGATTCAGACCTCAGAATATTGGTAAGGACTTGGTTGACTTCCATAACAACATCAATTGAGTGGCTATCATGGGTAGCACTGAACTGTTTTAAGATTTTCTTCATTTAACACGATGTTTAATGTAGGTTATCATACACAGCCTTTATATATTCCCTCTATTCATACTCTCTTCAGAGAATGCATCATAGAAGGATATTTGATTTTTCCCAAAGGTTTTTTCCGGCATCTGTGGAGTGGATCATGTAATTTCTGTCCTTGGGTCCATTTACATGATGTATTACATCTACTGATTTGCATATATTGAACAATTCCTGCATCTTGAAATTTACTTTTTAGGTGTATTTATTTTATTTTATGTGTATGCATGTTTCCCTGTATGTATATATGGGCGCCATGTATGTGGCTGGTCCCTGCAGTGGTCTGAAGAGGGCACTGGATTCCCTGGAACTGGAGTTATGAATGGTTGTAAGACACCATGTGGGTACTAGAACCTGAACCGAGGTCCTCTTCAAGAGCATCAGTACTCTTAGTCACTGGGCTGCCTCTTCAGCCCTTTACTGTGTTGTTGAATTCAGTTTGTAAATTTTTTTTTAATTTTAACATTTTTATTTTATATTAATCACAGGTTATGTACTTTGTATCCCAGCCGTAGCCCCCTCCTGCATTCCCTTCTATCCCCCCCCCATCTCCTCCCTGCCCCTTTCCAAGTCCACTGATAGGGGAGGACCTCCTCCCCTTCCATCTAACTCTAGCTTATCAGGTCTCTTCAGGAATGGCTGCAATGTCCTCTTCTGTGGCCTAGCAAGGCTGCTCCTTATTGAGAAGTTTTTTTTTTTAACTGTTCAGGGAGATTGCTCTTTTTTGTTGTTGTGCTGATATAGGGCTTTAACAGGGCAATACTGTCTTTATAAAAGGAATTTTGTACTGGTGTTAGTTTTTGAAGGCTTGGTAGAATTTGGCAGTGAATCCATCTGGATCTGCACCTTCTTAGTAGGAGAGCTTATATTTCTGTTTCAGTCTCATTGCTTCTTGTTAAAATGTTGAAATGACTTATCTCTCATTGGTTTAGCTTTCTAATTTATATGCAACTGTGAATTCATATGTTTCTTTTAGATCTTTCCAATTTAGTGTGATGTGTGTTTCTAGAGAGTGTACTAATGGTTTTAGAAATGTTATTGGTTTATGTCATAATGGCTCCTTTCATTTATTTCATTAATTTGTGTCTCATTTTTTTCTTTTGGTTAATTTGTCAATCATATTTATCTTTTAAAAACATAACTTTTTGTTTCATTGATGTAATTTTGTAAAATTTCCATTTCAATAATTCTGCCCTAATCTTTATGTATTTCTGTCTAATACTGACTTTGGCTTTTTTTTTTCTTTTCTCAAGGCTCTAGTGTACATATTTAACTTGTTTATTTGATATCTCTCTAACGTCTAACTGTAGACATTTACCAGCTATAAAGTTCCCTCTTGGAACTGGTTTTATTATATCCCAGAGACTTGAATTGAGTATGCTGTATTTTTGTTTTCATCAAATGATCCTAAATTTTCTTTTAGGATGTATTCATTATGTATCCCAATTGAAGCCCCCTCCCTCAACTCCTCCCAGTCCTACCTTCCCTCCCTCTTCATTCCTATCCCCTTCCCCTAGTCCACTGAAAGGGGGAGTTTCCCTCCTCTGCCATCTGCCCATAGCTTATCAAGTCTCATCAGGACTGCCTGAATCCTCTTCCTCCATGGCCTGGCAAGGACACATTGCCAGGGGCAAGTGATCAAAGAGCAGGCAACAGAGTTCACGACAGAGGGAGCTCCTGCTCCCCTTACTCAGGAACACACATGAAGACTGAGCTGCCAATTGGCTACATCTGAGCAGGGGGTCTAGGTTCTCTCCATGCATGGTCCTTGGTTGGTGCATCAGTCTCTGCAGACCACCTGGGCTCATATTTTTTTAGCTTTGTTGGTCTCCTCATGGGGCTCCTGTGCCCTCTGTGTCCTTCTATCTCCCCTTCTTCCATATAATTTTTTTTCTATATTTTTTTCTTGGTTTCTTCAATAACCTATTCATATTTCAGTAATGTGCTGTTTAGTCTACATGATTCCAGCCTCAGTATGCTAACCTAGGCCTAGAATGTTTTCAACCTCTGAGATTTAGTGCTGAATAAGCTCACCTTTTCTAGTTCTTTCTGAACTCTGCCTGGCTGGTTCAACTCAGTTCTTCTGGCTCAAACTTCTCTCTAGGCTGACTGATCCAAACTGCCTTCTCTCAGCTTCTGACTGAATTGCTCTGCTTGGAAATACTGCCTCTGAATTCCACTGACTGCATGAACTGAACAGAAATGAATGGAACTGCACAAGCGCAACTAAACTGCACTGAACTCAACCCCCACTCTCTCTTTCTGCACTGCTCTTCTTTTTTATTTTCTGGTGATATGCACCTTTTTAAATTTATTTTTTATTTATTACAATTTATTCACTTTGTATCCCAGCTGTAGCCCCCTCCCTTGCCCCCTCCTAATCCCACTCACCCTCCCTCTTCTCCTCCCATGCCCCTCCCCCAATCCACTGATAGGGGAAGTCCTCCTCCCTTTCCCTCTGACCCTAGCCTATCAGGTCTCATCAGGGACTGGCTCTGCACTGCTCTTAAGTAAGCTCTCTTTCCTGTCCTTGTGAGAGTTGGGCATATCCTATCTCTGATTCATTCTGTCAAATATTTCTATGATTAAAATTCCTTTACACATATAGCCACCCTCCCCCCAAAAAAAGTTAGCCAGAGATGGCTATACCATGTCTACTTGCCAAAACTTGGAACTAAGATATTCCTAAATAATAAAAGGATAAATAAGTACTGGTACATCCAAACAGCAGAATATTATTCAGCACTGAAAGTAAATGAGACTTGACGCTGTCATTAAGCATGGGGGAAACTTAAGTGCCTGATGCTGGGCAAAAGAGCTCAATCTGGAATAAAAGCCACACTTTTGTGCTTCTGACCCTGTGATGTCTGGACAAGTCTAAACTAAGGGGACAGTGAAAAGACCAACATTAAGGGAATAGAGGGATGAATGGGGAAAACAATATATTTTTGGCGGATGCGATTATTTAGTATGGTTGTGTAATGATAGACACACGTCATAGTACATTTATCAAAACCCATAGAATATTCATCACAAAAGGTGAATTCCACATCAGCTATGAACTATGAGGGATAATTTACTGATGCAGTTTACTGGTTACTACGAATTTATCTGTCTTGTACAGGATCTTGTATGTGAGTGGGCAGAAGCACTCTCTTATTTTCTGCTTAAGCTTGAAGTCAAAATTGGTGCCTGAAAGAGCCATTTAAAACAAAATAAAAAGCATGTGTTCAGATGCATAGTTCAACAAGTTCCTAGTTGCATGACCTTGAGAGACACTTTTTGAGATATCTATTTTTTTCTTCTGTAAAATGGAGTGTGAGCCAAGGGTGATGTGATGAAAAGTATGATAATCCAGATGAAATTCTTGGTGCAGCAGGTAAGCACGACAAACACTTAATAGTTTCTGGTAGTTGTTTGTTACGGTTATGTCGTGGTCCAGTTCCTAGCCACAGGGATCTCACCGTCTTTCAGAGGCTGGTGTTGGTATTGCCAGGTAAGCATGTTTGTAACATTTATAATTTTTTTGACACCCTTCCTCCAATGGAAGCCAAAAGACAGATTGGAGGTAAATGTAAACTCTCTCACAGGCTTGGAAAGCTAATGCGTACCCTGAAGAATTCCTTTCACATGAAATATTCCTCCTGTTTTTCTTTTTCAGAGAAGGACTCTGCCTCGGGGCTTCAGGTGTTTCTGTTATTCAGGTCACTAGGTGTTTCCAGACTTCAGTGGGTTCAGAACTGAGATCAGTGTTTAGAAAATGTACTGCCTTCTGATTAGGAATTAGGTGAAGCTGGGTTATTCACAGTGTCTGGAAATGCAGAGTCTTGTTCTCTGCTATGTGCCTGTCAGCCAAGGAAAAGACTACATAAGTTCATAGCCCTTAAAACCATACAGTGGACAAAGCCTACTTTGAGTTTCAAATGATCTCCTACTCCTTCTAACAACTAGATGCCTTGTAAGTTTTGTTAAGATGTAAACTATGAATTTCAAAAAATAAGAGAAAAACAGAAGAGAAACTGCATACAAAATAAAGACGACTTGAAGGCACCCAGCTGAAGGCATCAGTTTCCCAGGTGCCTTATTCGTCTGGAGCAATTTGTTCTGTGTGTCACACAAAAATGTGCCTTTCACTTCCAAATGCCAAGTGTAATGGAGTGCTCTCTGAAAAACAACTCCATTATTGATAGCGCCTTCTCATGTCTCGCTGCCAGCTTCTGTTTATCAAATTTAACGTATTTGGTGCTGGGAGAAAAATTAGCAAACTTTCTAGAAGTGTACATTTGGGAGAGCAGGCAGCTTTGAACTTGATATAGTTTCAGACATCACTTCCCAATTCCAAGAGTCGAGGCCTTGGGAGCTCAACAAGAGTTGTGTAGAGCACATATAACATAGTTTGTTCTCAGAGATTCTGCCAGATCTCAGTTAGGTGGGAATCCCTTCCTGGGAGGCAAATAAAGCCTCACATTAAGCTCTTTCAGGAGACTTTTCCGTGCCGTGCCGTTGTTAGCACACAGCTGAAGCTCAACAAACGTTGGCTGAATGGAGTCTAAGCCCAGCAATTGGCCTGGAAGAGGTAGATCCATCAGTTGGGGTGATCATGATGGCCTTCTTTCTTCTGGCTGTCATTGCGGGGCATGCCACCACCTAGACTCATGACTTTCTCTACCTTTTACTGTGCAGATTCTGTGTCATTTCTTCTCTTGTTTCCCTTGTAGTTCTCTCCTTTCACATTTCCTTTCATCATTATTCTTTTCTAGATCCTCATCTTTTTTATGTAAATCCTATCATCAGAGACATTTGACTGGATAATAGTGTTGGGGGCAATACCCGGAAGTGAGGATTTCAGACACTAAAGAAGCCCCAAGCTGCCACATCCTCCAGTGATTAGATGCAGTGATTACATACAATTAAAAGTCGGCTTTTACATAATTTATATACCACTAGCAAATAAACTTCATAACTTCAATCAAAAATCAATATACTTAAGTGTTTGCTGTAATCAAGGTCCGTGGTTAATATTACTGAAGGCTGCAAAAATAACAAGAGAAGAGCGCATGTCTGGCAATATAAATTTTAACCAATGGCAGGGAAAATTGCCTGGGAGATAGGCAGAATTAGCAGTTAAGCTAGAAATATGGTTGTTTCAACAGTGGCTTCAAAATGGCTTCAGTCTGGAGGTGTGGCTAGCTTACAGAGCATTTGTTCAGCATACACAGGCCCTGGATCCAACACCGAAAAAAGATTATTGAGGTATTGAGTAAGAAGTAACTAACTCATTCCTTAAATATGAGTCCCTGTGAATATCAAGATTTGCCCTGTTTGCTGGGCAGACAGTGGATCCACTCTTGTCTTGAAAAAAATCTCAAAGAGTAAGATGAAATGTCTAGGTTTCTACCCCCAGAAAAATCACATTGCTATCTGTTAGAATGGGGTATCCGACAGCATATTTGGGGGAATATGATGAGTGCATAGTTATCACAGTAAACCAGTTTAGGCTGGGTATCCAGAAGGCAGCTGCATAGATAGATATGACGATTAAGAGGGAAAGAGAACTTGAGGGATCTTGAAGCTAGACCCTCAGCACAGGTGACAGTCTGCAGCCACATGGAGGAGATCACGCAGCACAGAGCCACAAACCAAGCAGAGCCTTGTGCTTCCAGAAGGACTCACAAGGAGAAGGAGGATGGTAACAAGTGCCATGAAAACAAAGGGCAAAGAGCACTTTAAGGAAGACCTAGTACTTCTAAGAGATTAAACAAAATGGCATCTGAGACTGAGCTGGTAGAAGGAGCTGAGCAAGGAAAATAAGATGTAGGAATACAAGAGGTGCTTTGTTTTTATGACTGCAAAAGAGTAGTTATTGTTAAGTCCAACAGCAAGAGAGATCTGGGTTTGTTCAACAAGGCAGGAAGAGTCAATAAAAGGAAGACACTAAGTGGAAGCAGACAAAGGGTCAAGTTCCTGAAAGTTGTGGTAAAGGTGGGAAATAGAATGGATTTTGCAAGCATGGGGAGTATCATGTTTCTTCATTGTGGAACTTTTTTTTCTTTAATTCAAAGAGCTTTATTTGGGGGAAGGAGAAGAGACAGAGACAGTGGGAGAACATAGGAGAAGAGAGGGGGGATGGTAAGGGGCACCTAGGGAAGAAGCTGAAGCAAAGAAAGAGTGGAGGGGGGAGGAGGAAGGTTATATCTGAAGCATCTGGCCCAGGGGATGACATAGGACTCAGGTAGTGACATAGAACGTTGTCAGAACCCTAACGGCCCCGAAGGGCAGGCCGGTTGAGTTACCTGCACAATATAACATTCCTCCCTTTTTGTTTAATTAAAAACAATGAGGAGCTAGGGAGGGGTGGCGATGTGAGAATGAGGATGTTGGACTGCTTCTCATGCAAGACACGTTAAAGTATATAAATGTGGGTTCATTGGAAGCAGCTCTTGGTCACCATACAAGGGGATAAGAGAGAGGGGGGAAAAAAGGTAGGAGCACCAAAATGTCTGGATTACATGGTGAAGAGGAGAGGAAACCCCTGCCCTGGAAAGTTCAGGGTAGAGGGTGGGATTTGATAGCCATGCTCAGCAGCAGATAGGGACTGAGGAATGCTGGGAGAACCTGGAGCTGTTGGTCCGGGGCCTGAAGCACAGCATTCCAGCCTTTTGTTGATAATAAATGGATAATGGAAAATGAAATCAATCATCTTTGGGTACTTCCTGCTGACACTGGGGTGGGTGAGAGGAGAACCAAAAGGCTGAAATGTTGGCCAAGTTCAGGAAGAGTGGGCTGCTTTGATGCTGACCAGGATCTATGGGAACGTCCGTGGCTAGAAAGTGCAGGTCGGGATTGACACAGTCTTCGAGGTTAGACTGGAACACCTGTGGATAGCTGCTTTGGCGCTTTCATGGATGTAGGAAACACCTGGGTCTGGCAGGAGCATACACATGGGCAGAAGACAAAGTTATGTAGGTGAAGGAGAAAGTTCCTTTTGGGTGTACATTTGAAACGTTTTGGAAAATTGAGCAGAGAGGGAAGGTTTTGAGCAAAGAAGAGAAAAAATTTGAACATTTGAACATGGAAACCTTCATTTACCCGATCGTTGACAGCAATTAAAAAGGTTTTGCTTTGGATCTGTCATCTAAGGAATACTGAGGCCAAGTTTGGTTGTAGAGGCATGTGAGCTTGGAAGTCCTTAAAGCGAGTACTAGGAGTAGGGATGTGAAGTTATCTAGAGACACTCCAGAGGAGAGTCTGGAGATACAGTGGAAGATGCGATTCCCACGGATGAAGAGAGAGAAGAAAATCAGTTCTGTATGCCCACAAAGTACAGGAGAACCAGAGACACAATGTCAAAAGCTGGCAGAGCAGGCGGTCATGAGCTGTGCCAGGGGCCAAGTAGCAGATGCTTGAGAGACACCACCTCACCTAGCACTAGGATTTTCAGCATTCAAGAAGAGAAAGCTGGAAAATGTGCCAGCAGATAAAGATTTTCACCCGGGAGAAGGTGTTTGTATGAGGGTCAGTGAGAAGGACTGACCGTAGGCTGATAGGGGGTGCCTCTGTTTCCCAGTGAACCAGAGAGATGTCAGATGATCAATGTCTCTTGGGCAAAAGGGAACATTTATGCCAACCAGAGGGAAGAATCACCAATCAGCCAGTGTTGGGTGTGTTGGGTGCAGGAATGTAGCAATCAGGTAGCCAGGAAAGGGGACTCCCAAAGCCAGGGAAAGGGGGAAGGAGTTCCACCCTGAGATAGGCAGTAGGTGGGAAACTCAAATCATTGACCGGCAGCGCCCATCTGGATTCCATCTGACCTGAGAGGTGGATTCAGGTGGACCTCCTGTAGCTTACAGGACTTTTTAAAAAAAGTTTACAAAGGAGATAAACTTTAGACATGTTAGCATCACCACTGTAATCTGCAGTGAAATATATTTTGTAGAAAAAGGCAGTGCACATACACCTTTGTTTTAACAACATATACAATCTTTAAAGTGAGCCTTGGAAAGGCAGAAGCCTTCCATGAAGTAGAAGGGGCAAAAGCTCACTGGATCTTGACTTTTAGTATGATTACACATCATGGAAGAGAGACTTTTCTCTCTCTATCCAGAAGACTGGATGAATATAAATCTAGCACAATGAGAAACAACTTTTAACTGTACTTAAAAGACAAACCAAAGGAATGTTTTTTTTTTTAAATCAGAGTTAGATTAATCAGTTAGAGCTTTAGTGATAAATGTCAAAGCTCTGGACAGTAAATACAACAGTGGCATAGCAACCAGAAGAAATATAAAGCATTTTAAATCTGTTTAGGAGACCTTAAATACATCTGAGGCATGTGTTTTGAGTCTGGTGACAAAGTAGACTGTGTCTAGACCTAACAGTAGCAGTTCTAGGAGTGCGGAATAAGGGCTGGTCTTCTGCATATGAAGAGGACTGAGAAGGCATCTGAAGCCTCCCAGGACAGAGGTTGGCAATATGACTGTGGGATCCAAGTATGGAGTGGAAACAGCTCAGCATGTGTGGTGGAGGTTGCTGAATCTAGGAACCATCTGTCCTCTGCCAGGCCAAGGAGCTGGAAGGCTGGAAGTGTCTGTGGCTCTTGTGCTGGTTGAGCCTCCATGGCTGGGCACAGAGGACAAGCCTGCATGGGAGCATTTTGACTTCCAGAGGCCAGTCCGCTGGCAGGCAGGGCATGGCTTGTTGAGGCAGCTGAAGGTCCAGTGTCCTTCCTGGCTGCATTTGAAAATGCTTTTAAGAGTTGGGGAGAAGGGGAAGAGTTTTTTGGAATCCTGTAGGCCTGTTGCAGGAGTTGGGGAGGGGATGAGCGGCCATGAGTTCTGGGGTGTAGAAGTAGCCCAGTGTCCTCCAGCCCCACCTTGTCCCTGAAGGGCATCAGTGGTGGGCCTGTGAACGAGTCTGACCAGCCATGGACAGTGGGACAGTTGCATGTGGCCTCCCCAGGGGCTGCTTGAACTGGGCGTTGGCTTACCTAACAATGATGTCTAGGGAGTATGAGCAAGGTTCAGAAGCAGGCTGGGCCCACAGAGACAATTCCAGTAGGCAGGCAGGGACAGGTTAAGTGATGACACAGTGAAAGACAGAGCAGAGATAACAGGAGTTGGATGCTGAGAGTGCAGGTCCTGGTAGCAGGAGTGAAAAGGAAGAAGTTGCACAAGGCCAGGAGAGAGAATGGTTTTCCGAGCGAAAACAATGGGTTGCCCAGCGAGTCAGTTCGGCACCAATGTTAGATATTTTTAAAAATTCCTGCACACTCAACAGATCTAATTATAAAAGGATTTATGCGGGTGGAGGAGAGGAGACAGAGACAGCGAGAGAACATAGGAGAAGAAAGCCTCAGCGCAGAACTTTACACAGACACACAGGAGGACACAGAAGGAGGCACAATCAGAAAGATGGTACAAAGAGTACCAAGGACCAGGCACGGTGGCAACCTGAGCACTCAGGAGGCTGAAGAACTATCACAAGTTGAAGGTCAGACTGAAAAAAATTTAGCGAGACTCCATTTTCTAAACAAACAAATAAATAAGTTAGGGTTCGGGTAGCTTTGTGTTAGAGTACTTGCTTGAGATGCATGAAGCCTTGGGCTCAACCTTCAGTATGAAGGAAAGGAAGAGAAGAAGAAGGAAGAAGAGAGGAAGACAGGAGAGGGAGGAGGAAAGGGAGTGGAGAAACACACACACACACACACACACACACACAGAGACGACATTATGTTTTTGTGAGGCCTAATGAGATACAGTACATAAGTATAGTGTTCTTCACTTTTTCCTCATAGAATTTAATTTTATTTCATTTTCGTGTGTGCGTGTGTGCCTGTGCGCATGTGTGTGTGCGTGTGTGCATGTGCATGTGTGCTTGTGTGCATGTGTGCATGTGTGTGTGTGTGTGTGTGTATGCTAAAGCTTGTGGGAGCCGGTACTCTCCTTCCACCATGAGGTGCCAGTCAGGCTTGGCAGCAAGCGCTGCTACTGGTTCTCTTACCCTCTAAGAGTTAACAAATGCAGACCCAGAGGGGAATTCTGGAGCATGAATTCATAGGAGACTTAGATTTTTTTTTTCCCCTCCTAGATCTTTCTGGTTAACTCCTAGTGGAGCTACGAGCAATGGGTCACCAAGCATGTTATCTAACTCTGGCACCTCCGCTTTATTACACGTTAAATATGACAACCAGCGCTTGAACACAGACATGCTTGTAACAGCGACCAGCGGCAGCGAGCACTTCACGACCTTTCTTTTAGTACTGAGAACAGAACAAGTTATACGGCCCTATTCAGACTGACTTAACAAAGAAATAAAGAAGTAAAGACTAAATCATTTGGCCAAGGACATACAGCTAGTAATAGGAAAATCTGAATTGAATCTGAAATTTGCCCCCCCGAGGTTCTTTTATATAATAAAGATTTATTCCACCAGTGTAACTGGAGGTCTGCTACCTTTTCACCAAGCGTATACAAATGGTTAGAGCCACAGTGAGAATTAAACAAACAGAAATAGCAAAACTGATTGCACACAAAGCCTTCCATCACACCTGTTCTGCCCTCTCCCTCAACATGCTACCCAGGAGCAGTCTGGCTGTCGGCATCCTGCCTCGGAGCTTAATCAGTTCCTAAGCTCGTGTCCACCGGTAAATCTACTCAGCTTGTCTGTGGGCCTCTCACACTACATTTGGTGCCTGGAGCTTGCTTTTTGGCTGTTATGCAAAAATGAAAAAGAACAGGAAACTCCCCGAGAGACTCTGCAGCTGTGCATGTAAAAGAACACAAATCTCTTCAAATATGAGCTGGAAAAAAGGAAAAAAAAAAAAAGGGAGAAAGTCCTCATTTTATTTTCCAAGGTTTCCCCCTGGATCTGCATTTTGCGGAAGTCTCAGAGGGGCGTGGTCCTGTGTGTCCCTGCTAACTCCACCTTCCTTTGCAGAAGCACCTACTCCAGGGAGCTCAGAACTCCTGCAGTTTGGGGAATTGTCTCTGCCACCAGGGAGGCCAGCACCTCCGTAAATCCTCATTTAGCTGTAAAGACAGCTGTGAGCTCTTCAAACTGGTAAGTGAAATTAATCACAGTTTACCTGGGTAGATTTGAGGCTACCCAAAGAGTCCCGAAGGTGCAGTACTAATCCTTGAGTTAAGAAGTAGCCTTCTAAATGTAGGACAGATGGTTTCCCCCTGACTTCCAGGGAGAGGGGAGAATGAGGCTTCATCAAGTGATAAAACAAAAGAGGAACTGATGATAACGGAGGCCGGGGAAGCCCAGAACAGGAGAGGCAGAATCAAAGAAATTTCCCAGGAAGGAAGTTGGTACATTTAATGATCTGGCTAGAAATCAAAGCCTGCTGTCTCTCCCTTGCGCTGTGGTTGCTGACTGTTTAGACAGCCACTGATTCTCCTGTCTGCTGACTTTTCAGCCAGTTGTGCATTCTCTTGCTACTCACTTTTGCTTTTATTGGAAACAGGGTATGATCTATGCCTCCTCTGCCTTTAACACACACATGACTTTCTTTACATAATGGGGAATCAGGGAATATCACTATTCAATTTGAATTATAAAAATGTAACTTGTATTTCAGGAACACAGCTCCTGAGGCAAATAAAATATACCCTTCTCATGCTATTATTAGAAAGGATATTTTAAAGTATTTGAGGAAAAGCACTTTTCCCATTTGAAAACAATAGAAAATGAAAGTTTATGTTCACCTTAACTTTTAAAGGAACAGACCTGAATGATTTGAATACACGTCATAAATCTTTTAAAGATAAAATAAGCTCCTGAATAATTTTTTAAAAGTTAAAGGAAATGCCTTACTGCAGAAATTTATACTTAGTATCAGGGATTTGGAATCAACTCTTCCACTAACACACACACACACACACACACACACAGAGAGAGAGAGAGAGAGAGAGAGAAAGGCACACACAGAGACATACATACACACAGATGCAGAAACAAATACACACATACACAGAGACACATATATACACAAACAGATATACACGTAGAGACATAGACAGAGAGACACACACAGGCACACATATACTGGACAGAGAGATACATATGCACTAAAACACACATAAAAACAAATATACACATATATGTTGAGGATATATATATATATATATATATCCACAGATACACACATGGACACAGACACATGCATACATAGACACACACGCACAGACAAGTACACACACCACAACTTCTCACATACACACACACAGAGGAAGAGAGAAACAGAGAGATTTGAACTGTCTTTACTTTTAAAAGTGTGTCCTTCATAATAAAAGAAGAGCTGTGTGGTAGAACTTCCTTAGCTGTTTCTCTTTACTGTCTCCTGTATGGTAACTATATAAGCCTGTGTCTTTTCATGGTGGAAAGGTAAGCATTCCTCTATTGCTTCTTCTTCCCAAGTATTGGAAACCAATAATTCCAAGTATTGGTGTTCCTGGCACATCAATACTTTGGGACGCCTGGTTAACATCAGAGTTCAGGTACCTCACCCCATGCCTCTCACTTATGATTGTTAATACTGTTTACATGACAGGACCCAGAATACCAAAGAGACAAGCCTCTGGGTGTTCCTGTGATCTCCAGAGTAGAGTAACTAGGTGGAATCCCACCATGAATGTGGGTCACCAATCCATGAGCTGGGGCCTTGAACCCAATCAAAAGGAGGAAGCAAGCTGCAGGGCTCTCTGCCTCCTGACTGTGGGTGCAATGCACACTCACTCTAGCCCCTGCTGCCCTACTTCCCCTGCCGAAACAATCTGTACTGCAAGCCAAATGAACCCTTCATTCTTTAATCTACTTTTGTCAAGTACTTTGTAAAAGCAACGAGGCAAGTAACTAATAGAAGGCTCCTCCTTTTTCCTTTGCACCCTAGCTCTTCTCCTAGGAAATAAATTCCTGTGTTGGTTAGTTTTTGTCAACTTGACACAAGCTAGCATCACCTGGGGGTGAGGAAACCTTAACAGAAAGAAAATGTTCCCACCAAGCTGGCCTATGGGCAAGTCCATGTGGGCATTTTCTTGATTAGGGATTGACAGAGGAGGGTCTAGCCCATTGGAGGCAGTGCCCACCCCCGGGCCAGTGGTGCTGGGTAACATGTGAAAGCAGACTGAGCAAGCCATAGGGAACAAGGCAGTGACCAGCATTCCTCCCTGGCTTCTGCTTGGGTTCCTACCGCCAAGTTCCTGCCTTGTGTCCCTGCTCTGATTTCCCTGGATGACGACCTATAAACTGTAAACTGGAATAAAGCCTCTCTTTCCAAAGTTGCTCTTGGTTATGGTGTTTTACCACAGCAGCAATGTACAGACTCCAGCAACATGGCTGCTCTGGTCACGTCCAGATACCTTCTAGGTCTGTGTGATCCGGCTGGGACGACACACCTTTAATCCCTCTGGCTGGAATACCGACAGTCCTTAGTACACACCTTTAATCCCAAATAACGGAGATAAAATTAGTTGGTAAAAAGAAAGCGCCTTGGCTGGAGAGATGGCTCAGAGGTTGAGAGCACTGGCTGTTCTTCCAAAGGTGCTGAGTTCAATTCCCAGCAACCACATGGTGGCTCACAACCATCTACAGTGAGATCTGGTGCCCTCTTCTGGCATGCAGGTGTTCATGCAGACAGACATTGTATTCATAATAAAGCCAAAAAAGAAAAAGAAAAAAAAAAAAAAAGGAAGCAGCCGTTTGAAAGTGATGTCTAATTGAGTAGCAGGCAAAGTGACAAGTCAGAGAAAGATTTGGCAGAATGAGTCAGAGATAGGATATGCCCGACTCTCATGAGAACAGCCCAGGATTAAGAGAGCAGTATAGGTAGAGAGAGAGTAGAGAAAATGATACAGGAGAGTAGGGTGCAGGAGGCAGAGAGTAGAGAGTCTAGTTAGTAGAAAAGAGTACAGTACAGAGAGGAGTAGAGTTGAGAACAGCAGAGAGTCGGAGGACATAACATTCAGGAGTACAGCACAGCGCAGGGCAGTTCAGTTGAGTTCAAGCAGTTTAATTCATAGAGCTCAGAGGCAGTTTTTCCAAGCAGAGCAGTTCAGTCAGAAGCCAAGTATTAGGTCCCTACCTGCTGCAGGGCATATCCTGCCCTACCGAGGGGCAGGGCTTACCCCTTCCAGAGGCCTTTCCCTATATAATCCAGACATTTCAGTTCCTCTATGCCCTTGCCCTTTCCTCTCTCTCCTTTCCCCTTCCCCCTGTTTCCCCCCTCTCTCCTGCTCTCTCTCTCTCTCTCTTTCTCTCTCTCGTTCCTCCTCTTCTCCCCTCTTTCTTTCTGCATGCACCCCTCCTCTTGCCTCCTCCCTGCTAATAAATCTGCATTTATATAATAAAGCTTCATCTTGCCCTTAGCTCTTTCTGATAATTAATCAATCACCAAGAGAAGCCACTTTGAATCAGTTATCTTGGAAAGGAGTTTTGAGCCAGAACAGCTGAGTTGGACCAGTCAGCCAGAGTTCAGAAAGAACTAGAAAGGGTGAGTTTATTCAGCAATAAGCCTCTGAGATGGCAATTACAAAGGCAAATAAAAAAGTTACTTTTACACAATAGCAATCCTAAGTAAGACAATTTCTAAATATTAGAGGAACTGAATTCTCCCTACCATGTAATCCTCATTTTGAACATCAAATGAAGGTTTCCTATACATTATATTTATTTGTAGGTCACTGATAAGGCTAAATGTGGCTGTTGTTCATCTTAAATTAAGTTGCTAAAAACATTTTTAGAGGGCTTGAGATATGTCTCAGCAATGAAGAGCATGCACTGCTCTTCAAGAGAATGTGAGTTCAATTCCCAGGAACCATGTCAGGTGGCTCACAATCACCTATAACTCCAGCTCCTGGGGTATTCAATTCCTCTGGCTTATGTGGTAACCTACACTCACATACACATAACTACCTATAGACACACAGAGAGAATTTAAAATAATAAAAAAATCTTAAAAGAATCCTTTCGTGGCTATTTTATGGTTTTGTTGTTTGTTTTTGGTAGACTAATCAGGCTGTGCATACTGGGTCCAGATATTTGAAGACTCTCCTCAAGTTCTACAAATTGGAGAGTCAGATGTTCTTTTAAGTGATTGTTCTGGCAGAGGTATCTGATCTGTGTTTTCGTAGTATGTTAGCACTAAGAACTAAAGATGTCCCACAGGCAGCCACTTAGATAAAGAGTGAACACATTTTCACTGAGCATCTATGGGGAACGATGGGAGGTCGTAAGGACCAATTCACATTTACACTGAGAAGGATATCTCATAGAAGTCAGCTAAAACGTATGTGGCACTGAACACTGTGTGTGTGTTGGGGGGACGACTATGAGTCAACATAAAATGGCCAATCCTGTATATCCCGGACCCCAAAAGGCACAGTAATGTAATCTGCTATACAGCTGTTTTTGGTAGAGTGCCGCTTTTGTGTGATTCTGTGTGAATATGGTCTTGGGTCAAGAGCACTTCCTCAGCCTGCCTGTGTGTCTGTCTGTAGTCCATATGCCTACTGCCATGCAGCTAGCCACCCGTGTGTCCCAGTCTGTGCCTGGGTTTGGGGTGAGTAAAATGTGTCTCATTGGACTGTGAATCCTCAAAATCTCTTTAACCCCCTGGCCTCCCATAACCCTCCTCCTTCCCTGGCATCAGAGCATGGACCTCACAGGAGCTTTTGTCCTATGACAAGTTTTCAGCACAGACAGGCTGCCCTTCATTGACTCTAAGCATGTGTTTAGGAGAAGGGATACAGACGAGCAAAACAGAATCCTCTAAGTAGAAAATCTTCAACTCTCACCTTTCCTTCTTTTATTAAAAAAAAAAAAAAAGAAAAATCACATCTGTCTGTCTGCCTATTCTGTGGGGGCGGGGGTGTAAGAGAGAGAGGTAGAGGTAGGGGCTTTGCTGGGGTTTACCCTAGAACTTACTGCCATGAACAAAACTAGTCCAGACAATTAATTACTAGAGCTCCGACAGGAACCTCAGAGGACAGCATGTCAGTGAAGGACTGTGACCTTGAGCTGAAAGGAACTTTTTCTCCATAAGTGGGTTTTGGTAGTGGTATTTGGTCATGTCAGTAGCAAGCATGGACTCTGATCTAGGCTGGCAGGACTAGCTAAATGACTTGGTAAAGATGGACATACTGAGCCTCTGTTAGACTCCATTAGCTCTTTCAGCTAAGTGAGATTTGATTATCTGTTTTTATTTTAAACTGTTTAGGCACTTAGTTTACTTTTTTGAATATTCATTAATTAGAGTCAAGGCATGGGTTTTTAAAAATTCTCTTTTTCTCTCCAACAAACCTTTATTAAGAATTGAGCACAAAGCTGGGACAGTGGTGCTTGTGTTTAGTCCTAGCTGCTCAAGAAACTGAAGTAGGAGGACCGTTTGGCCTCATCAGTTCAAGACCAGACTCACAACCCAGCAAGATATTGCCTCAAATGGCAGTGGCAATGTGCTGGTCATGTCTCAGGGATTAAACTAGGTAGTGGAGAGGCAAAGATGAGAATATAAACATGTTTAATATCGGAGACCAATCTGGCACACTGTATTGGATCATGTGTGCATTCTGTAGCGCTCTAAAGTCTCTTGAGCTTCTTCCCTGGCATTTCCTATGTTAAGGACGCAGATGAACAATACCTTCTTGAGACCTGCCTGTTCTAGGTAAGCCTCTACTACTCCCTCTTCACACTTCGCTGCTTTGTGTGAGGAGAGCGTTAAGGGACCAGTGGAAAAGCTCTGCTGTGACCCAGGCTCATTCCTCCCCTCACTTCCTGTCTGTGTGGAAGCTTCCTACACCACTCTGGCCTCAGTTATCTATGGGTAAAAGAAAAATATTGCTTGTTGCTAAGTTAGATGAGATTTGGGTGCAAAGCATAAACTTCTGTCCCTACAAATAGTGGTGAAAATGTCAATATACTTATTTTCGGTGTAAGAAGAGTTGCCACTTTCAGGAAGTCAAGTATGTAGAAATTTAAATAAGTAGAAGATAAAGTCCCATTTACCTCCTACTGATTTAATTCACTGGTTCATGCTGAGTTGGGGGGAGATTTGGGCCACAGGACTCCCTAGTCATGTGCCTTCAGGGAGAGGCAGGTCCTTCTAGTTCTTTAGCTGCTGGAATATAGAAGCTAGATAGTGTGGCCTGGAATAGCCTCACCATGGGGATTGGCTCAAGGAGTAAGGATGGCACACGACATTGTACAACGTGTCTGCCAGAGAGGCAACTTTCAGCATCTAAGTTGTAGCAAAAGCAAGCCAAGAGGACACAGATTACAACTTTGTGTAGACAGGCTTTGACTTTGTTTTTTTCTTTCTTTCTTTTTTTTTTTTTTTTTTGGAATGAGAATACTCTTGGAAATAGTGAAGGAATTTTAGAATATCTTTCCTTGGCTGACATGTGTGAACATATCTGTATCTACACATGCTCTTTTCCATAATAAGCCTGAACTTTAACTTTCTCCTCTGTGATCATCTAAGTCTGCCTTTGTACATGCCTTTTCCAAAGGAGCTGTTCTACTGCGTCGGACAGTCAGGCCTTTAGGGAGACACTGAAATCTGTCCATATACTCTGGGTAGCTAGGTATAAAGGAGTAAGTAACTAAAAGGATAAAAAGATATTTGACTGCAACTGTGGCTCTGAGGAAGGAAAGCCTGGTGTCTTCAGGACACTGGCACAGGCTATTCACATCAGTTTAGATCTGGAATATTTATGGGCAGACAGTGCCTTTAAACTACACTACTTTAAATTATTGCTCGAGAGGCGAGGCTGTTCAAGACTCAGGTGCTGGTAGGCTCGGTGCCTACTGGAAACATGTTTCTTGCCTGGCTTGTAGTAGAATTGGCATAGTCAAACTGTGGCCTGCTTTTAGAGGATACTTGGGCAGCTCTGTAGGGCCCTAGGACAGCGGCTCTCCTACTATAAGTCAAACCCGGGGAGTGGGAGCTGACCTTTAAGTCACAGGAGACTACGAGCATCAGTCTCTATCCCTCTCCATTGAGTGGGAATTTGCAGGAGGATTGGGGTTTGGTTCTGCCCCTGTGGGATGAAGCTACAGAATCTGTCGTGAACTTGTAAAGACTGAGGAGGAACTTGATCCCTGGTAATCCCTATTTTACTAGAATATTTAGTGTGTGAGGCCTGGACAACCAAAGTATTTTCTAAATATTTGAATGAGTATCTCTGATGTTTAAAAGATGCCTTTTTGTTTTTTTGAGATACAATATTTGCATTTATGGTGGAGTTCGGTGTGATAAGTTCCGTATGTATGAACAGACTGTAGAGTCCAGGAGTTAAGAGCCAATAGTGCTCTTGCAAAGGACCAGAGCTGAGTTCCCAGCACCCATGCTGGGCACTCACAATCACCTTTAATTCCAGTTCTAGGGTATCTGACATCCTTTTTCTGCCTCCTTTTCCCCTCCAAGGGCACCTGCACTCAAATGCACCCCCCACAGACAGACAGACAGACAGACACACACACACACAAATAAATCTTTTAAAATGTTTTACATTCTCTGCCTAGGGAGATGTTCCAGTTGGTAAAGGGTTTGGCAAGTGAGTATGAGGATGTGTGTGTGTGTGTGTGTAAGCCCAGAGGATAAACTTTGGAGGCGTTCCTCAGGCACTGTCCACCTTTATGTTTTTGGTACTGGATCTGTCATTGGCCTGGAGCTCACTAGTTGCAAGGCTACTTAGCTAGCAAGCCCTAGAGCTCTCCCTTCTTGGTACTGAAATTATAAGAGTGAGCTAAGGTGCTTAACTTTTTTTTTAAACAGGGATTCTGGGGGATTGAACTCCGGTTTCTGTGCTTGCAAGCAAGCACTTTACCAACTAAGCCTTCCTCCCAGACCAGACTTCATCTTTGTGGCAGAATAATATTCCATTGTCTATGTTTACTACATTTTTCCCCATTCATTAGTGACAGTTTTGTGGGTTTCACATCTCAGCTATTGTGAACAATGCCACAATGAACATGGGAGTGCAGGTGTGTTTTTGATATGATTTAGTTAGTGGCAGCAACTACATATTATATACAGACATATATGTGTGTATGGTATGTGTGTCTGTGTGTGTATGGGCTTATATACACTGTGTGTGTGTATGTGTGTGTGTGTGTGTGTGGAATTGCTGAACATATGGTGCTCCTGTTTTCAGTTTTCTGGAAGAACACCTACAGGCTTTCCCACAGTGGTTGTACTAATTTACATGTAATCAGCAGTGTGTAGACTGCTTTTATTTTTTCTTGAATGGCTCCATTTCATCAAGTTCGCTGACATGCTGCATCTTTGGAACGCCCGTCCATGTGTTAGCCTCAATGTTTAAGTTGAGGATCCAGCCTGGGTACATATGAACCCACAATAAGCTGAGCTGGGAGACGTTCTGTCTAACAGGCGAAGTGTCACACAGCAACATCGTACACAGACACCATCGCGTCACATTAAACAAAACCAGCTCCTCAAGTCCGTTTATTGCCACGCTTTGTAATGGGGTTGGGTTATGGTGTAAGATAAAGACAGGACTGATGTGGCTTCCAGAGGGTTTCCTCTGTTTTGCTTTGCTAATAACACTGTCACTCTGATACCTTGATGGAATCACCTGACCTCCCACTCACCTCATCCGCATCATCAGATACAGGGCAAATAGATGTGCTCCAATTCTGGAATCACATTGAGTTTTCTGTTTCCCCCTGCTTTAACAGAGAGGAGCCAAGATCACAGGGGAACACTGAGTCAGGCAGACAGTCATCGATAAGGTTTTTTGATTTTTGTTTGTTTTATTTTGTTTTTGGAATGAGAAACAACTTCATGTTATATGTTTAAAACACCAGGCCTCATTTTCATTTTGTACTCAAGCTAGTGAAGCTGGTTGTGTCTGATTTGATTTTTACTCTGATTGCTTTAGATTAAAAATTCAGTCTTATAAATTCAGCAGTTTTACCTTTTCAGTAAAACTTATTTGAAAACCCCAAACCTCCATGATCCGTGGCCATCTGTTGCAGGTTGTCAAACTTCTGACCCAGAAGTTGAAATGTGTTCGATATTCTGACATTGTATAATAGTCCTGAGTAGTTGTGCTTTTGTGATATTTTTAAATGAGTAACTTTTTGCACAGACGGAAAAGACACAGTACAGATTTACTTGAATTAATGAAAATAAAAGTGTGGTCCTGGTGGCACATGCTTGGAAGCGCAGCACACCACGGCAGGGAAATCATGAACCAGAGGCCTGAATTAGCAATTTCAAGGTCAGCCTGGACTATACATGGACAAGGAAAGGGGGGGGGGGATCTGGAATGTTTCACTCAAAAACTTTATTACTCTCCAAAAAAGGTTTACTAGCTAGGAGAAAACAAAAACAAAAAACCTATATCACCGCTTTTGGAAAACTCTGCATCATTTTTCATTTTGAGGGAACTAGCTAAGCCTCGGCCACACAGTTACTTCGTGCCCCTGATTTTCTTTATCCAGGAAGGATTCACGAATGCTGTAGAACTCATGAAACCAAACTGCAGGAAATAGAGAAGAGTAAATGAATGGGGGTTTTTATTTTCTGACTATTTTTCTTTCTGATGGTTTTTGAAATATTTTCCTCTTCAGACTTTATGGGGTGGTGGTTCCACAAAATTCCTCTAACATTTAAAATGATAGCCTGCTGTTCTTGATCCCTGCTTGGCCTCCTGTCCTGGGGTCTGGCCAAAGGCCCAGTGTGGGCAGTGAGGGAGTACA
This sequence comes from Pachyuromys duprasi, assembly GCA_028658305.1. NCBI lineage: Eukaryota > Metazoa > Chordata > Mammalia > Rodentia > Muridae > Pachyuromys > Pachyuromys duprasi. The sequence continues at coordinate 31,345,522 of CM053762.1, forward strand.
GGAATGGACATTTCCGGATGTCTTTCCTGCTGCTTTCCTTTCTCTTTTTCTATGCATTTGGGTTTTTTATGCATATGGATGTTTTGCCTTGTGTATGTCTGTGCACAATGTGAGTGTCTTTGACCCCAGATAGGGCTTTGAATTCTTGGGAACTAGCTTTAACCACTGACCCATCTCTCCAGTCCCTGATCTTCATTTAAAAGGATATTCCAGCCACTAGTTCTTCACCCCTCCTCACACACTGAAGATGCTTTTGGATACTAAGATACTAAGTTAGTTAGGCTGGTCTTGACCTATATCTGTAGCCCAGGCAGGCCTGGAAAGTTCCATACTCCTGCCTTTGACTCTTTTTTTTTTAATTAAATTTGTATTTTTTATATTAATTACAGCGTATTCACTTTGTATCCCAGCTGTAGGTCCCTCCCTCATGCCCTCTCTATCCCACCCTTCCTCCCTCATCTCCTCCCATGCCCTTCTCCAAGTCCATGGATGGGGAAGTTCTCCTCCCCTTCCATCTGACCTAGCTTATCAGAACTGGCTGAAATGTCCTCCTCTGTGGCCTGGCAAGGTGGCTCCCCCATCAGAAGGAGGTGCTCAAAGAGCCAGCCACTGAGTTCAGTTCAGAGACAGTCTCTGTTCTCCTTACTAGGGTGCCCACTTGGATACTGAGCTGCCATTGGCTACATCTGAGCAGGGGTTCTAGGTTATCTCCATGAATGGTCCTTGGTTGGAGTATCAGTCTCAGAAAAGACCCTTGTGTCTAGATATTTGGGTTCTGTTGCTCTCCTTGTGGAGCTCCTGTTCTTTCTATCTCCCCCTTTTTTCCTAAGATTGCCTGCGCTCTGCCCAAAGTTTGTTTATGAGTCTCTGCTTTGATACCCTGCTGGGTAGAGTCTTTCAGAGGCTCTCTGTGGTAGGCTCCTGTCCTGTTCCCTGTTTTCTCCCTCTTATTATGTCCATCTGTTTGCCTTTCTGAGTGAGGATTGAGCCTCCTGTCCTGGGGTCTGGCCCAGGATATATTCCAGCAGCGCCTTTGACTCTTAAATCACTGAGATTACAAGCCTGTGCTATCAGGTCAGACTTACATTTTAAAATAAGTTGTTGGTTTGGAAGTGGTAGTACACTGTGTCAATACATGGGGAGCTAAGGCTGGAAGATCATGAGTTCAAGGAAAGGCTGTGTGGCACAATGATATCCTTCTCAAAAGAGTATAATTGGTATTTTGTTGAAATACCTGTTATATGGCCTAGACTTTTCACTGCCTTCCTTATGAACCTAAAGCATCATGACAGTAGACAGTCTAACCAATCTATGACAAATGAAAACAAGATGACATCATTTCATGAGCCCTAAGTGACCAAATGTTTGTCTTTGGTTTAATCCCCTCTGATGTAGTTTTTTAATGTGTATTATAAGGTTGAGATGATATTGAAGACTACTTTTCTTCTACATGACTTGATAAACATTTGTTACTAAGAACAAAGTTTCATAAAACCTCACTTGTGATATGCTGCATGATGCTCATAGTATGCAAACATCATTGTTTATTAAGTATTTCCCTACAGGGATTTAATTTTCCTACAAAATACAGTTAAATTGCAGTTAAGTTTAATGTCACAAAAGCGTTGGATGAACATTGAGGCCTCATCCTTTTAGGCAGGAAATGAAGCTGAGGGTGATATAAACACTACCCTGTCCAACCAAGCAACTTTTAAAAGGATATAAAATAATATTTTTATGGCAAGACTATGTCAGGTCATTGGCATCACAGAAAATGTCACATTAAGGGGTTGGTCTGCGGTTTCTCAACAGGGGAACCAAAACAAGGCCCTAAGAGAGGAAATTATAATTTTTAAATTGTGTTTTTGCTTTGCTAATAGTAATCACACACTCCATCTCGCCCTCCTTTTTTCCTTCCTCTCATCTCCTTCCTCCCTTCCTTCCCTCCCCCCACCCTCCCTTTTTCATCTCTGTGTTCCATTACTTATAACCCCTTTCTGGGTTGACTCCAGTTCAGCAGGGTCCACCTCTGCTCTCTCTAGCTCCCTTCCTTGTAAACATCCATCTGCAGTAACAATATAAACATGCTGCCCGTGAAGGCGCTGACAGAATTGCCAGCTCAGATGGGAAAACACATTCTAATGCACAGTAAAAATGATGCCTCAGTCACAGGGTCTGTGACTTATGAGCACAGCCTGGGGGTCCCATGTGCACAAAAGGCTGTTACTTGTGGCAGAAAAGAACTATTTGGATCAAATTAAGCACAAGTAAAATGTCTTCTTTGCAATATTATTTAAATATTTTCATGAGTTATTAAGTTGCATTTTATGGATTTTTTTTTTGGAAAATTTTATAAAATGCTTTTTGATACAGCATTCTCCACATGGCGTTCTTTAGTTTACCAAAATGTCTCTGTAAAATACAACTACAGTTCTCACAAGCTTTATTTTCTGCATAATGATATGTGAGCATATCATGTGACTTGTGCAGATCATGGAAACACATTATGGATTAAAACACAGAATTTGAATTTCATGGACCATGCTAAAATTCAGTAAAATTGCATTTGGATGCGGGGAGGAAAGAGCAGCATGTGGCTTGAATTTTCTTGAAGACTCACAGGGGATAGTTAAAGGGGGAAAGTGCTTAGGACAGAGTATATCTGGAGCCCTGCCAAACTCGTGCCATTTAAACAACGGTTTAAGACTGAATCCCAACCCCAAGCAGAACCCTTCAATCTCCCCCAAAGGGCATGAGGTAGTTCTTGAACTTGGAAAGCTAATATTAGGGGAAATACTTTGAATGAGCAACATGGGAACATTGAACTCTGAGAGATTGTTTTGCCCTCCAGAATTCAAGGACTGCACTTGGGTCCCCATTCTGCCCTTAAACCTTTGACAAAAGGTATCCCTGGTTTTTGTAATTGTTTTTCAGCTTCCCATTTCAACTCTAATCTGCTCTGCCCCTGGACCCTGTGCCGAACTATAGACTAGCAATCTTCTTGTCACAGACACCACTACCCAAGATGGGAATGAGCATGCTCCCCAACTATCCTTCCCTCCACTGAGGAATGAAGATTCTTCTGTGTGGACGCTCTCTATTATCGTGTGCACTTCAGGATCTGCAGTTTGGGCAGGTGAATGGAATCTAAGGGGAGTCTGCGGCTTTGATGGTCCATGATTCTTCCAGGGAGTTCTATTTTCATAATCTCCTCCAGCTCCTGTACTGGTGCCAAGCTGGCAAACATCACCTTTGAGTCCCAGGACGGTATGTGTTGATGGGCCCTCCAACCCTACTGCGCAGAAGATGTTTGTAAGAATTCAGCAGTGCCACGTTCAGTCAACTGGCTTGGATTCCCGTGAATGCAACTAGTTGTCCTCTCTGGCTGGACTAATGCCAGATTACTTAAGGAGATAATTGACCACAAGCCAGCCTGGCTGACAGACTTCCTAAGTGCCAGATGCCAACTGTGCCAATGGGCCCTTGCAGGAGGGCCTGCTTTACTTGAGACCATAGCTAAATGTGGCTTCATTCTCTCTCAGCCTTGAAGCTCTCTTTTTTTTGAGGGGAATAAAGTAAGATCGATTGGTACAAGTTGTTTTCTGTCTTTCTGAAAGGACAGCTATACTAAGCTTCCTTGCTGCTTTTTTCCATCTTTCTCAGGGGTTCTGTTGGGTATGGGCTGAGTAACCGCAGCCCATTTTTTTCCCCCATCTTGGCACCCAGGATCTCAACTGAGTGTTGCTTCCCAGTGCCTCTGCCCCTCACGCCTGTGACCCAAGAAGATTATTCTTTCGTCTCACCTATGTCTCAAATTAATTTTCTGCTCTCTAATATGTAAAAGGCAGCTGTTTGTGAGATCACATGAGGCCACATAGCCAACTGAGAGTTACCAAAGTATCACGGTTAACTATTCCAGCTTCAGTGACTTACATAAACAACACATTTAAAACAGACTCAGGAGGCTTTAAGCGTGTTTTGGCACATGACTCTTAAGAATCTGATCCTGGTGTGAAACAAGGAGCTGTGGGCCCCAGGGGTCTCCTATTCTGGTGCACCAGAGATGTGTCACCAGTATTCTGCCAGGTTCCGGGCTTGGCAGTACCAGCGGCAGATGCTCCTGCTGATATATGCCCTCACAGGGCAGTCAAATCCAACCTGAGTTAGAAGGTCTGGGAGCCCAGGAGCTCTCTAACGGAGGACCTTTAGGATCAGTTTTGGCACAGAGGCCTTTCCCCCTTCACTTATTTTGACAAATCTTGTAGTCACACCATGTAAGGCTCCATTGGAACACCAGGGTCCTTTCTGAAACAAGAATTTGGACACAATCATTGTGCACTTCACTAGGCCTTCCCACATTATTATTATTATCATCATTATTATCATTATTATTTTGTAATTAAACATTGAGTTTTCTCCACTGAAGGGGTTTCCCAGCAGGGGCTGGGTATAGGAAGGGTCCTAAAGATGGCAAGGGTCCAGTGCTTGTCTGGTTTCTGTCAGGGGCAGAGACACACAGGGTCTCAGCAGTGGGACTGTAGACACCACTATAAAGCACTAGGAATCCGTTCCTCTGATCCCAAAGGGAGAGACAATATTTTCTTGAAGAAACTGCTGGGACACAGCGACTCTTTCTTCAGGTCAAATGTCTACAGGCCCCTACCCTAAGGCCCCCAGCAGAGCTTCCGGCACCAGCTAATCGGAAAGTGGAGAGAGAAGCCAGACTGCAAAGTCTCCCCTAATCTCTGACCCCATGTCAATGTGTGGCCCTCTTTTCCCTTTCTACCACCTAACACTAGTGGAGAGACAGGCAAACTTTCCAACCGATTGTGAGCCCTTTATGATATGTCAAAACTTAGTGACACACTATCATGAGAAAAAAAGAAAAAAAGATGGGCACAAAACACCTTTTCTTTTCTTTTCTTTTCTTTTCTTTTTTAAAGGGTCTAACTCAAGCACACTCCAGCGACAGTGCTGTGAGTGTGAGTTTGACTAACTCTTCTTGTTCTTTATGTTCTTCTATTGAAAGGTCGGAGGAATTTCTCAGGCTTGAGGAGGGAAGAGAACTGACTTTCAGTGGAGCTTTGATGGAGGTTGGAGGGAGGCGTAAGGGGCTTGCACAGAGGCCCAGGTTTCCCAGGCCCTCAACCCTGCGTTCCCGAACCGATCATGCAGAGGGCCCCTCAACACTCCCCGCGCATCTGCCCTGCACCCGGGGTCCTGGCAGGCAGCGTGTGCCTGGTGCTGGAGATTGGCATTTCGAGGTCCAAGAACTTCCTGTCTTCACGCCAAGGCAGCAAGCAGTCACCCAGTCGCCGGCAGCCGCCTAGCAGACGCTGGCAGACCTCTGTCCTCTGTGCTGGGTAAGCAACAGGTGACAGAGCTAGGTGGCACTTCACACCCACCGAGTCAATGTCCACTCCCAGGAGATGGCAGCGCCTGCGGCTTCCAGCCGTGCTGCCCTGGGCCAGCTCTCACCCAGCCCCACACCTGCTCCACGGGCACGGGACCTGGGACCTTGCCCTGCCCTTGCCAATCTCGGAAAAGTTTGCCGACTGAAGGCGATAGCATCACTTTGCTGTTGCGGGCTTTCCCCATTTGAACTCTGAGGAGATGAAGTTCAGGTAGGAGAGCAGAGGGGTGGAAACGGGTAGAGATCAGCGCGCCGACTGATGAACCGAGTGGGCAAAGAACGCGGTCCCCAGGGACGGCTCGCTGGCGACCTCGCGTTTCCTAAGACTCCCCACGTTAAGCTTCGGTAGCCTCACCTCCTAAGAAGAGAACAGCCTCACGCCGGCACTGGTGTACCCAGGGAGGAAGTTTTAATGAACACCCGGTGTGACACCGGTGGAACAGGAACGAAGCGACAGCCCGAGCGCAGCGCAGCGCGGACGCAGGCCGGGAGGGACCGGGAGCCAGGGCCACTGGCATCCCTCCCCGAGACTGTCGCCAAGCAAAGCGCAGCTCCTGGGTCTCGAGACCCGGGAGGAAGGGCAGCAGGGACAAGGGGCAATTCATTCACAAACTGCAACTGAAGGATTAGCCCGAAACGACACAACAGCGAGCAAAGAGCAAGGGTAACCCCTCATCTGTGCAAGAGGAGGCGGGGGTGGGGGGGACGACAGCCACCAAACGCGCCCCTCTCTCCCGGAGGACTAACGCCTCGGAGGAGCAAAATTCCGTGCTACAAGTGATTTTTTTTTCCCCTTAAAAGTCCAAACGGGACTGGTCGTGGGAATGAACTCCGTTCTCAGGCTTCGTAACGGCTTGACGCGCAGGCGAGTCGCAGGTGGAAAGTCTCCTTTATTGTCTCTCTCGGGGCGGGGGGGGCGGGGGCTCCCCCAAACTTTCCTTTCGAAATCCGGAGCTTTCCCCCTCTAAGCCGCCGCCGTCGTCCTTTGTGCGAACTAATTACTTTAGCTGTCGCCGCCGTCCTCCTCGACCTCCCCGGGTCACAGCCAAGAAACGTCACCGTTTCCCAAAGGCCTCAGGGAACCCCCGCGCCCCACCCGTCCCGCGGCAAAGCGACCTCGCTCGCGGCCTCGTTTCCTCGTCCACGTCTCCCCGGCCCAGGGGACGACGAGACATACCGCGTCCTTTTCCTAGCTCTCTGCGGGGCGTCTCCCGGGTTAGCTGCCCCAGCTCCTGCTCCGGGACAGCGGTGAACCCCACCTCCCCTAGGCCCCGAAGTGAATTTTTTTTCCTGACCGCGTCTGCTCCCTTCCCACACGATTCAGATATATATGTGTGTATATATTTTAATCACAGTAGAAACTCTTACCTGAAACTGGGCTTTCGTTAACCTGCTTTACGAGATAGTTTAAACACAGACACCGCAAGGTTACGTTTATTCAGACCAACGGGGCATCCACTTTTGGGGGCTGCGGATGAGTTTTTAAACGGCTTCTCTCTCTCCCCTCTCTCTCTCTTCTCAGTGCCAACTTTGTCTGTCTCTCCGGGGCGCCCCCGGAGCTGTTGACTCAGTCTCTCTCCCGACCCGGGTGGACCGGGGTTGGGGCGTCTCCTTACCGCTCCCGGAGGGTCCCCTAAGAGTGCACCAGCACCGAGTGCAGGGCCCCCGCCTTGCTGTCGGCGGCGCTGGCCGCCGCAGGCTCCAGGAGGGGGGCGGCGGGAGAGGAGGAGGAGGCGGAGGCGGCGGGCGGCTGCTGGGTGGCAGCGGGGCCGGCCAGCGCGGGGGGCAGCGTGGCAACGGGCGGCAGCGCCGGCGTGGGCTTGATGGGCACGGGCACTGCGGGCAGGCTCTGGCTGGCCGAGTGGCACAGGGCCTTGACGGGGACCCCGAACGCGCCGTACTCGGGGCCCACGGGGACCCCGGCGGCGGCGGCGGCGGCGGCCGCGGCGGCCACCGAATCCATCACGCCCACGTGGGGCCACACGGAGCCCACGACGTTGCCGAGCTGGCCGGGCACCGGGTAGCCCAGGTGGTGCATGACGGACGCCAGGGGCAGCCCCCCCGCCTGCAGCACCCCCTTGTAGTCCCGCCCGATGATGTTCTCGATGGCGAACGGGTGCTTGAAGCCCGACGTGGAGGAGGCGGAGGCGGCGGCGGCAGCGGCGGCGGCGGCGGCGGCCGAGCCCAGCCCGTAGGGGGGGAACTGCGGCAGGCGCCCCACGCTGCCCACCGCCGCCGCCGCCGCCGCCGCTGCCGCCGCCGCCACGGCCGCCGCCTCCTGCATCTTGCCGGGGTGGGAGGGCGGCGGCGGCGGGGGCGGCGGGGGCGGCTGCGGTGCGGGCTGCGACGGGACGTGCGGCGGCGGCGGCGGCTGCTGGTGGAAGTAGGGAACCACGTGCGGCGGCGGCTGGGGCGGTTGGTGGTGGTGGTGCGCGGCGTGGTGGTGGTGCCCGGCGTGGTGGTGGTGGTGGTGGTGGTGGTGATGGTGGTGCCCGGGGTGCCCGGCGTGCTGGGGGTGCAGCGGGCCCCCCGGCCCCGCGCCCTTGGCGCCGCCCGCGTGCAGGTGCGCCAGGTCCGCGCGCGCCACCTTGAAGCGCTTGCGGCGCCTCAGGAAGCTGCCGTTCTCGAACATGTCGCCGCAGTCCGGGTGCAGCGCCCAGAAGCTGCCCTTGCCCGGCTGGTCGGGCCTCCGCGGGATCTTGATGAAGCAGTCGTTGAAGGAGAGGTTGTGGCGCAGGCTGTTCTGCCAGCGCTGCGTGTGCTCGCGGTAGTAGGGGAAGCGCTCCATGATGAACTTGTAGATGTCGCTCAGGGGCAGCATCTTCTCGGCCGAGTGCTGGATGGCCATGGCGGTCAGCGAGATGTACGAGTAGGGCGGCTTCTGGTCGCTGTAGGAGCTCTTCCCCGGCCGCGGCATCTCCCCTCCGGCCCGCGGGGGGCCTCGGGGTCCCCGCTAGCTCCCTCTCCACCAGGGCAGCCCGGACGCCCGGCCTTCTCGGACCCCAGAACCCCGTTCACTCCTCCTTTCAGGGGTGGCTGTCCCGGGTCCCCGCGATGGGCCTTTGGGACCCACGAAGCTCGACGGTGCGCGCAGCTCTGGGTGCCGATGGCCGCCCTCAGGCCCGCGCCGCAGCCGGGGAGGCTCGCCGGCGTCACCTCGCTCTTTCCTGCGCTCGGGCGGGCAGCTTGGAGCTCCGCAGCGAAGAAGAGTTTCTTTTTTCTTTTTTGGCCTCTGCCCGTTCTCGGTACGAGGGCTGCCGGGACCACACCGGCCGGGCAGGGGCGACCGGCTCTCTAACCCCTGACTGTCTCCGCCCTGGAGCTGCCCCGGTGCCGGGTTCCTGGGAGCAGCGGTTCCGCTCTTGCAGGAGGGGAGTGGCGGGGGGAGAGAGGGAGAGAGCTGTCTCTCGTCAGCCCGCGCCCTCTTCCTCCGGAGATCCGCGGCGGAGCTGGAGCTGGACCGGGCCCGGAGCCCTAGGTGGTGACTCTGAGGGGGGGGGGGCGGAGGGAGGAGAAAGTTTGGAGGTGCGGAGGCGCCCGCAGGCTCGGCGGAGGGGAGGGCGTTCGGAGCTACCCGGGGCTGGCCTCGGGCCGCAGGGGGCGTCTGCGGGGTCGGGCTCTGACCCGGGCCGCCCGCTCGGCTCTGCTCTGCCGTCTGCGCTGCTGCAGCTGCGGCGGCTCTGCCCCGCGGCCTCGGAGGGGACGCGCTGCTGTGGCGGCGACGCGCTCTCCCGGCTGCGTTTTGTAATGGTCCCCGAGACGCCGAGACCCCTGCAGCTCGCGCTTCGAGACTATCACATGACCGAGGCTGAGGGACGCCGCCGCCTCCGCCGCCCAGTCTCTCGCTGAAGAGGGGGCGAGAGGGAACGGGTTCTCGTCCCCGCCCCTTCTCCATCTCCACCGGGCACCCCGACCCTTCGCAGTCCCTGCCCACTCGCCAGATTGTTGGGGGAGCGCAGGCTGAGCGCCTAGCAGGGCTCACTGTTCTAGTCGTCCTGCCCGCGGTGGCCTTCCCCAAGGTCGGAGAGCCACAGCAAGGGGGCAGGGCACTGCTTCCTCGCCGGGTCCTCCCCTGCACACCTCTCCCCTCTCCCTTCACCCTCTCCTAGTTTCCCTGTGTGCTAGCAACTCTCCCCTCCAGTTTGGAGCATCGTTGCCTCCGACTCCTTTTCTTCTGGAGAAACAGAGACGCTCAGGGGTTTGTAGGTGGAAACCTATAGAAAGAACATCTGGGGCGCTTTCTCCAAACGCCAACTTTGGTCAGGCTTCTATCAGGCGCGTCTGGCAGATCGGCCCGCATTGCTCCATGCACCCCAGAACCTTGGTTTAGAGGGCCCAAGGACAATAGGCAGGGCACTAGGAGCTTGGGTGGGGGAGACGCTCCAACACGTCTCCCTGAAACGGGTGAACAGAACGCCTGAGGTTTCCTTGGGGCGGTGATTTCGGAGGAAGGGGAAGAAGGAGGAATTGGGAGCTGCCGTGTCCCATCACGTAGCTGTGCAGCTATTCTCCTTACCGATGGGAGGAATATCATTAAACTTCCACAGGAAGCCAGGCCTCCATCAGACCTTGGTGTGACCTGTAGGAGAAAGGCGGCCGAGCTAGGGCTGAGGGTTCCGCTGCTTGGTCGCTGCAGCCATCCCACTCAGGAATGTCAACGCCTGCTCAGAGAACGCGACGTCTCGGTTCTGGTTTGGACTACGTTTGCTCTCAGGCTGGTAGAGCAGAATTTAGAAACAGCCATTCTCCCCATTCCTGTCTCTTGGCCCCAGTTTCAGTATTTCGTCTGAAGTTGGAAATTTTAAGGTTTAACCCGCTTTCCCACACCCCAGTCCCGTCACTTGAAAAGAGCTTCCTCAGATTTTTAATTTCTTTTCTTCTAAGCACAAACCCAGAGTCAGAAGTCTTTGGCTCAGTAGCTAGAAAGGCGGGCTGTAACCTGTGATCTTGGCTACAGGTTCAAGGAAACCTTCTCGACTTTGGTAAGTGGTAGAATGCGGAGGGCAGGTGCCCCTGGTTGGTCTGTTGGCAGAGACCCTAAAGTGAGGCGAACTGGTCAGATTCCTTTTCCTATTTTCAGCCCGTAGCAAACCCTCTGGCTCCTGCTCTGTGCCCAGTATGTCCTAGGATGGGATCCAGCCTATGGGATAGGTAGTGAGGTCAAGTGAAGATGAGGAGGGGGGGTAGGTGGGGTCATGGGGACGCAGCCTCATGGCCTAGAAAACAAGAGGGTGCTCTTCTCATGAAGTGACAGCTCCATGTCAGAAAGTTTCCTCTCGCCAAAGAAATTTCTGCCTGATTTTTTTTTCTTTTCGTTAACTGAGACAGTTTACGGAGACCTGCAGCGGAGCGAGACCCCGCGAAGTCCCAGAGGAATTCCCAGGGAGCCCACAGTGACGGTGACAGCCAAACCCGCTGGAGGCGGGTCACTCCTACTCCGGTTCAACCCAGCGGGCTGCAGTCAACCCCTCGTGAAACCTCTCCGGGCAGCCACACGCGCCTGGCGCTTAAAGGCTTGAGGGCTGTGCGGGCAAACGTCTTTTGTTGCTGCTTCGCCAGGTCATTTCTTCCGCGGGACCCGGGACTCGCGGCGCCCTCCTCTCTGGAATCAGCTAAGGACCTCTCTTTCTCCTGGGTGAGAGGCCTGCGGGGGCTCCCGGACACCCAACGAGGGTAAGAACGCTTTCAGGGCGTGCGGGACAGAGTCAGCCTGCAAGGTGAACCCTGGACCCTGGCAGCCGCGCCGCCGCCGGGGGATGCGAGACGGTGGGCTGCGTTTCTGGCCCGGCCGCGGCGGGCAGCCGGCTCTGCGCAACTTAGACCGTCCCGAGACGGAGGCGAAGGCCGAGCGCGGCGCCAGGGGCCCAGGCTGGCGCGTGCAGTGTGCATCTTGGCAAGGGAAGAGGATGCTGTCTCCAGCTGGCCCACGCGGCCGAGAGAGGCGACCCGGAGCCGCGCAGCCGGACCATCGGGACCCGGGAGGCCGGGTCACCGTCACGCAGGTGACCAGCTCCGCCGCACGGCCTGGTCAGCTGCGCTGGAGCCTGCTCGCTCTCCCCGCTTCCCATTCAGGCAAGTTGTGTAGGCTTGTAGCAGCAGCAGCAGCATCAGCCAGGGCCGGAACAAGCATTCTCCAGCGGAGCGAGTTCCCGGAAAAAAAAAAAAAGTACATCTATGTCCGGTGTAAGCGTCCCAGCACTGATCAGTTGGATTTAAGTTTCCGCGTGTGATCTCCTCCTCACTCTCCACCCTCCGCCGCCACCCACAAACAGCTACACAATCCAACAGTCACTGGCTCCAGGAATGCCGGCGGCGGGCACCTCTGGCGTAGTTTACCCTTCAGGCAAGACTCTTGGCCGTGACTCGGAGTTCCCAGCCAGGCTTTAAGGTAGCTTTTAGAAACCGCAGAAAAAGATGTGGACGTTCAGGGACGTCTATTTATCCATTTTTTTCCTTATCTCTAGTCTTGGGGGGGGGGTGTCTCACTGATTCACTTAGCCTGGACCTAAGGTGGGTTTATTCCAAGCTGCTGAACCCCTCCACACCCAGTGTGAAGAAGAGGGCAGAGTGCAGGCAGGGCCAGAGCAGCGTGCACTGTTAGGATGAGGGCAGAATGTTCAAGGCAAAAAGGTCCGCATCTCGATTTTCAGGGCATTCCTATTTACTCAGACGTTTCAAGTGTGGAAATCACTTGGGTTAGTCTCGTCTGGGGTCTTCCCAGGAGTCTTCACAGCCGCTCCCTCCTGCCTCCAGCCGGACCCCTGAGACTCCTTGGTATATTTTTTCCCCCAACCACGTGTCCGGAGAGGATGCAAAGTGGGAGAAACTGGCCCCGGAACCAGACTCCCAGTGACAGAGGCCGCCAGCTGGGTGCCCCTGCTGGCGCTGTTCCCTCTCTTTGCTTTTTTAGGAAATAGGCGGAGGTCAGAAGTGCGCTGCCAAAGGTCTTGCGCTCTCCGCTCTGCGGAGCTGAGGTTTAGGGTTGTGGTGCCTACCCCAAATTGGCGTTTAAGCAGTCTCAGCTGAACCTGTGTTAGGCCCTAGCAAGGCTGTTTTATGGTTCACAGCGTCCTAGGAACCTAGGTACCCCACCTTCTCCAACCTACCCGGCAGCCTGCAGAGGGCATTTCTCCCCTCAAGATTTCCCACCGCCAGGCTGGGTAGGCACGGGGCACAGGTGCTGGTCCCTGCCCAATTTGGGTTTCTGAGAAGCTTGTTTGCATTTCCTGAACTTCTGTGACCTCCCGGGGAGGGAGGGCTAGAGCCAACCCACAGAGTTTAGGGGATTTCTTAGAAAGACAGAAAAGGCGCTGGACTTGGGTTTAATAGCAAGCCAGCTTCGCCACCTACTGGCTGCGTGGGGCTGTAACTTCCTGGGCCTCAGTTTCCTCTTCTCTAAAATGGAGACTTTTTGGGTTTATAGCGTGACAGCGAGGAGGGGCGCGATTCTTAGGGTGGGCTTGCTCGGGAGCGACGTTTGTCTAGCAGAGCTTTGGGCGTCAGCTGCGTGTCCGAGCGCGCTCCTTTTGGGGCGTCAAACCGCGATAAAGTTGATGGACGAGAGTTCCCGCCTTTCCAACTCGGTTCCATGTGTTAGTATTTCTTCAACTGGGGTTGACGCCCCGGAGAGTTCGGGAAGCTGG
>CM053762.1:31363577-31408709 GCA_028658305.1 Pachyuromys duprasi
GGCCTTCAAGGAACCGTCAAAGCTTCAGGGATTAATTCTTTTCACAGAGTTTTGAACCAAATACTAACATATTTATAGTGCGGTTTTATTATTTAGGGTTGAAGGCATTTTAAAACAATTTGTTTAACTGTCGCTTTTTTTTTCCTCGCTTTTATAAATCGAATGGTGCCGTCTTCTCGTGTGGAAAAGACTAAGTGAAAGAAACATGGAAACATTCACAGTACTTAACCAGTTTGATGTCTGTCTTTGGTTATAGTATTGGTCTTAAATGTCTCCCAGAGTGTTAAAGCGGTCACTAGCTTTTGTATCACCAGGAGATATGAGAGTGTTACAGGGTAGAGCCTAGTGGAAGAAAGTTGGCCCCTTGAAGGGGCTACTAAGATTCAGACCCATACTTTTTTCTCTCCCATTTTGCTTCCTAGGTGCTACGAGGTGAGCAAGTATCTGCCACACACTCCCATGTATGAAGTACTCAGTTCCTTGTCACAACCACAGGCAAAGAGTGACAAGTGAACATGAATAGTCACATTTGGCACCGTGAGCTGACAAGAATATGTCATCTTTCAAGTTATCCCTGATATTTTGTCACAATGGCATGAGGGTGACCAGCATATGTCTTAGAAGACTGGATTCCAGTTTTTTGTTATAAGACGAATCATCTCAAAATTATTGACTTAAAATACTAGCATTTATTATTTGGTCTGTGGATCTACCAACTTGGCAGGTCAGGAAGCAGCTTGTAGGTCCTGACTGGGACTGGCTGACCTATGAAAGCTCATTCACAGGCTGAGAGTTCAGCAGGACTGGCTCCTACCCATACTTGCAAGAGTCTCTCCATAATCAACTTGGGCTTCCTCCCAGAAGAGCTGCAGGCTGTGAGGAGGGAGTGACAGAGACACAGATAGACCCACAGAATGAAATTAGACCCATATCTATCACCTCAAACAAAAATGAACTGTAGATTAGAACCTAAACATGAAGCCTAAAACACTGACACTACTAGAAGAAAACATAAGAAGTTCCCTACAGGACTTAGATGTAGAAAAAGGACTTTCTGTATAGGACTCAGTTGTCCAAGAATTAAGGCCAACAATCAAGTAGGACTCCATAAAACTAAAAAGATTCTGCACAACTAAAGAAACAAGCAACTGGGTGAAGAGGAAGCCCACAGATTGGGAAAGAAACTTTGCCAGTTACACATCTGACAGAGGGTTAGTGTTCAGAATAAAGAACTCAAAAAACTGAGTGAAAAACCAAATAACCCATTCAAATATATATGAACAGAGAGTTCTTAAAAGAAAAAAAATTGGCTAAGATACATCTCAAAAAATGGTCACCACCTCTAGCATTAGGAGAATGAAAATTAAAACAACTTTGAGATTTAATCTTACCTCCCAGTTAGAACTGACAAAGATCAACTGATGCAGGGTGGAGAGTGGGAGAAAAGGAACTGTCATTCACCGTTGGAGGGATTGCAACCTGGTCCAGTCACTCTGAAACTTAGTGTGAAGAATTATAAAAAAGCTAAAAATAGGGTTGGAGAGATGGCTCAGTGGTTAAGAGCACTGACTATTCTTCATGGAGACCAGGGTTCAATTCCTAGCACCCACATGGCAGGTCACAACTGTCTATAATTTTAGTGCCAGGGATCTGACACTCTCACACCAATGCACATAAAATAAAATAATAAAATAAAGCTAAAAATAATTTTACCATATGATTCAACTACACCATTCCTTAGCATATGCCCAAAGGACTTGACATTGTACTCCACAGATATTTGTTCAGCTATGTCTGCAGTTGCTAAAATTATGGCACATATAGTTGGATATTATTCAGCTGCAAACAAAAATTAAATGAAAAAAAAACCCAAATGAACAACAACAAAAAAATGAAACCTGAAGTTTGAGGTAAATGGATGGAACTAGAAAATATCACATTGAGTAAAATCAAGTCTTTCATGTTTTCCCTCACCTGGGGCTCCCAGCTCTGAATCTTCTAAAGAAGTGTAGTTCTCACTTCTCTTCAAGGAAATTTCTCAGGTAAAGACCATTACAGAAAACCACAGCCAATCAAATGCAGAGTTGTGGATCCCAGTCCCAGTGGATACATCTATAAAACAACCTAACCTAAGCATCAGGGATCATGGCTAAAGGGCGGGAGGAGGGCAGAGAGATCACAGGAGCCAGAGGATCAGGGAGTTTGCTGTGCGATTTTTGTCTCTTAGTAACGCCAGAAGCTACACCCATAAAGTCTCACCAACATGATTGTCTAAACAGGAGCTGAACAAGGATGACACCAACTGACGTTCCATGTCGCATGAGGGTGGGGCACATGGTCTCAACCCTAAACAAAGAATTACAGGCCACCAAGGAATTGAGAGTGGGTAAGTGCAAGAGCACACTGCCTGGTTATCCAACACCAGATGGTCATTATACAAACTGAGTAGGGTATACTTGTGTGTATTTAGGAATATAGAGATACATACATACATACATACATACATACATACATGTTTATATAACAATGAAAAAGGCCATGATTTTGAAAAAGAGCAAGGAGGGATATATGGGTAGGCCTGAGGGGGGAAAGGGAAGGGAAAAATGATATACTATAATCTCAGAAAATAATTTTTTCTTTTTTTTGTTTTTTCTTAAGTCAAGTACTTTACAAAGTGAGCTACTACCCAGTTCCCCCTCATGAGAGTCCACTTGACAACCCCCCTCATGACAGCCCATCCATCCACAAGAAGTTGCTCATGTCTCTCCAACCCATTACAAACCACCTTTCTTGCCATTCTCAGCCAAACTCTGTACACAGTCTCAGACAGCTGTGGAGAGCATCCCTGACCCCACCCCTTTCCACACCACCACAGGCTGCCTTGACCTTAGCACTCCTATCAGTGACCATCTCTTGCCCCTATTCTGCCCTCTCTGTGTCTGATGTGGGCTCTGTCCCTCTGCAGGCTTCATCATGTCTGATAAGGTTGCCCACTTCCTTTTAATGATTTATTTATTTTTATCAATGTTTCACCTGCATGTATGTCTGTGTGCACGAAGGTGTCAGGTCCCCTGGAACTGGAGTTACAGACAGTTGTGAGCGGCCATGTGGGTGCTGGAAATTGAACGCAGGGTCTCTAGAAGAACGACCAATGCTCTTAACCTCTAAGCCGTCTCTCCAGCTCCTAAGAAATATTTTTAAGGGAAAATTTAATAAAGAGAGGGCATATCCATTGAAAGGTTTTTTTGATCTGACTTTATAAATTGAATAACCTCATTTTTGCAATATTATATTGGAGAACAATGCAAGGCCATCCTCATCTGAGAGGAAAAGACTAGTATCACCTCTGGGGGGGGTGGGGAAGAGTAAAAAAAATCATGTAGTCATTCATCTTAGAAAGTTAAGTAGGGCTGGTAAGCTTACATAATGGGTTCTGATACTGTAAAACCTAGAGATCACATGTTTTCTCTAGTTAAGGCTGATTCACAATGTGTTGATGTACAATGTAATTCCACAATCTGATAATGTAACAGTAGACAGACCAGGATTGGAGATGAAGTTCTGTTATACTTTTGGAGATATTTTAAGAAAGCTATTTGTCCTTCTAAACATTCCATTTCTGATGCCTTAAAGGATAATGACATTGCCCTGATGGTTGCATATCTCAGAGCAGTTGAAAAGCCCAAATAAGTTACTGCACAGAAAAGAAAAGTGTATTTTAGATGAGAAAATAAGTTATGTGTGATTGAGTATCCATGCTTCTGGAAAATCTCCATCATATATATCATGCATAATATATATTCACCATATATATAATGACTATGTGTGTATTACACTGCATTTCTATTTATTTGTATAGAGAAGTCACTGATAACCTTTTTATTTTGAGACAAAGTCTCTCTATGTAGTCTTGGCTGTCCTAGAACTTGCTGTGTAGACCACGCTGGCCTCAGACTCAAGAAGATTGCCTGCTTCTGTATTTCAAGCGCTGGAATTTAAGCCATGTGCCACAACATCCGGAGGCTAATCCTTGAAATAATATATTCACTAAGAATCATGACTGTGACCTGAGGCAACTCATTCATACCATGAGAAGATGGAGCTAAGAATGCAGGAGAGATAGTTTACACTTCTGGCAGCGTAGACTTTGGGAGGAGGCTCAGGACTTAACTGGTAAAGTTCCACCTACAAACAAGCACTGATAGACCTACTAGGTTTCCATATCCATCAAGTGTGTAAATCCAGGAGGCTGAGCAACTTTCAGGCTTCTTACATGCTTGAATTTCTAAATTAGCCTTTGTGACCCTGTAACAAATGCTGGAGTGCATACGGAGAGATTGTTGCAATCCAATGCCTTCCCTGGGGGAGAAAAAGTGGAGTGCTCAGACTAGCCATCCGGGAATCGCTTGTAGGACAGATTTGTTCATTTATTTGTATTAACAGTAAAAGCTTGGAATCCATAGATCATTCTCCTCAATGTCTCTACACTTTTCTTGGCCATCTCTCTTACTAGGTGTGACGTCCTTGAGAGTAGACCCAGTCTTTAGCAACTTCAAGGCTTCTTAAATGTTCCCATTTCCAAGCTTATATGAGCTACTATAGCAAATGCTGGGCTGGATGCAAGAGAGACTATTGAACTCCCAGAAGGAGTATTTGTTTCCTTGAAGATTGGAAGAGAGTCCCTGGGAAGTCACTGAGCTACCTGAAACACTTGACACTCTCAGAGGCTACTTATTGGCCAACATCTAAGTGTCTGTAAGTTCAGATTTGGCTGTTTGCTGTATATTCTCTGTAGAACGTTATCAGTGTCTATTTGCTTGGGATGGAGTCCAAGACTGACACACTGATAGTGAGTAGGATGAAATGGAGATTGAAAACAAAGAGAACAAATGTTCCACACAGTTCTTAGAACATTGTTGTAACAACTGAAGTGCACTTTTCCAAAGACGCAAAACGGTATACAGCCAATTCCCTGTTGCCTTGAGCAGGCTAGAACTAAGGTAGGTCTCAAATGCTCAGGTGCTTACAGTGTTCAGCTATGATCTATTGGATAAAAAACAAACAAACAAAAAAAAACCAAAAACCTCTATTATCTACTGGTTATTCATTCTTGTTTTATCCCTCAGTTATAGGACTCAAAATTGTTGAGTCTTGGACCCACCTATAAAATGAGTTTTTAAAACTTTTTGCAGAAAAGAACCCTAGTGTCTAATCGGAGGCCACTGGATGGAGCTTTCCAAGGGAGTTTTTCTAGGAAGGCTGAGTTAGCTGGGAACCCTTTGATTTCTTCTCTCTCTCCCTCCTTTCTTTACTCCCTCCCTCCCTCTCTCTTTTTTCCCCCTATCTATCTAGAATGACAACGTGATCTTTGGAATTGCAGCAGCCATCTTAATATCATGGATCCAGTTTGAGGAGGGAAGTCATAAAGTAACATCACTGGAGGAAAATGAAAGAGCATTTGTCCTTGATGACTGTGGCCCTGTCATCCTAGCACCAGACCATTTCTATAAACAAAACACTATTTGTCACAACCATGATTATTTTTTCGGCTTAATTTATTTAGTTTGCATTTATTTTTATTTTTACATTAATTAGCTTCTTTTAATTGATAAAAGTTTCATACAATATATTTGGATCATACTTTCCCCTCCCCCAATTCCTTCGAGATACTCTCTTATTCTTACCCATTTCTTTTTTCTCTTTCTTTTCTTTCTCTTTCAAATGAAACAAAAGACAAGAAACAAAACCGAAACACACACCCACACACACCCACACACACCCACACACACACACACAGTAAACAAAAAGTCTACCAACTTACCATTGAGTTAGTTTTGTGCTGGGCATAAGGGCTATCCTGATATACTTCGTGAAAGTCCTTTGGAGAAAACTGATTTTTCCTTTGCTAGCAGGTACCAATTGCAGATAGCTTCTTGGTTGGGGTTAGAACCTCATGTTGACTTTCCCCCTCAGTGCTGGAACCCCTTCTGGTTTGGATCTGTGTTGATCTCATGCCTGCTGCCGTAGTCTCTGTGAGTTCATACGTGCCTTCGTATTGTTATGTCTGGAAGATACTGTCTCTTGGAGTCACCCATCACCTCTGGCTCTATAGTCTTTCTGCCTCCTGTTCTGCACGGGATCCCTGAGCCTTGAGGTAGGGTGGGTTTGATGAAAACATCCCATTTGGAACTGAGTACTTCAATGTTTCCCACTCTGCACATTGTTTTGCATATTGTTGTGGGTCTCTGTGCTAATTCCCAGATATTTCAAGAAGAAGCTTCTCTGGTAAGGGTTGAGCAATATGCTTATGTATGGGTAGAAGAATGTCATTAGGACTCACTTTATTGTTATGTTCCTTTAGCAGAATAATAGTGGCAGGTTTTCTTGTAGGTCTGTGAACAACCTAATCTTAGGATCTTAGCCAATTCAAAAGTATCAGTTGTGGGTTTCATATCATGGGGTGGGTCTTAAATTACAATTTGAAGAGTAGTTGGTTGCTTCTATAACATTTGTGCCACTGTTAGTGTGAGTATATCTTACAGGCGGGCCACTGTTGCAGTTCACAGGGTTTGTAGCTGGTGACACCGATGACTACCTTTGTACTCTGCTACCTTCTAGTACTATGAACACTAGTTAGTAAGGATGAAGCTTCCAGCTAGATACCAGCTCAACTTCTCCATATCCCATGTCATATGTAAGCATTGTCTTTTTAAATTTAAATTTTTAAAAAATAATTTATTCACTTTACACCCAATTGTAGCCCCCTCCCTCATCTTCTCCAAGTCCCATCCTCCCTCCCTCTTCCCCCTATTCCCCTAGCCTATTTCTCAGAAAGGGGAAGCCCTTTTCCCCTACCTTCTGACCCCAGCCTATCAAGTCTCATCAGGAATGGCTGCATCTTCTTCCTTTGTGGCCTCTCAATGTCCACTCCCCCCATCCCCTGGTAGGGGGAAATAATCAAAAAGCAGGCAGCAGAGTCCATGTTAGAGACAGCCCCTGCTCCCCTTACTAGGGAACCCACATGAAGACTGAGCTGTCAATTGGCTATGCTACATCTGAGTAGGAGGGCTAGGTCCTCTCCATGCATGGTCCTTGATTGGTGGATCAGTCTCTGCAGGTACCCATGGGCCCTGATTTGTTGACTCTGTTGGTCTTCTTGTGGAACTCCTGTCCCCTCCTGGTATTTTTATTTTCCCCTTCTTCCATAAGATTCCCTGCACTCTGCCCAAAGTTTGGCTATGAGTCTCAGCATCTGTTTTGATACCCTATTGGGTAGAGTTTTTCAGAGGCCCTTTTTGGAAGGCTCCTGTCCCCTGTGTTCAACATAAAACCAGACACTTTAAATCTTTTAAAAGAAAAAGTGGGAAAAGCCCGAAAAGCCTTGAACTCATTGGCACTGGAGACAACTTCCTGAACAGAACAGCAACAGCACAGGCTCTAAGAGCAACAATTAATAAATGGGACCTCATGAAACTGAAAGGCTTCTTTAAAGCAAAAGACACTTGTCAGAACAAAACGACAGCCTACAGACTGGGAAAGATCTTCACCAACCCTACATCTGACAGAGGGCTAATATCCAGAATATATAAAGAGCTCAAGAAATTAAACATCAACAAACCAAGTAATCCAATTAAAAATGTGGTACAGAGCTAAACAGAGAATTCTCAACAGAGGAATATTGAATGGCAGAGAAACACTTAAAGAAATGTTCAAGGTCTGTAGTTATACAGGAAATGTAAATCAAAACAACCCTAAGATTACATCTTATACCCATCAGAATGGCTAAAATAAAAAAATCAAGTGACAATACATACCGGAGAGTATGTGGAGAAAGGGGAACCCTCCTCCATTGCTGGTGGGGATGTAAACTTGTACAACCACTTTGGAAATCAATCTGGTGTTTTCTCAGAAAATTGGGAACAGCTCTACCTCAAGACCCAGCTATACCACTCTTGGACATATACCCAAAAGATGTTCCACTATACAACAAAGACATTTGCTCAACTATGTTCATAGCAGCTTTATTTTAAATAGCCAGAAGCTGGATACAACCCAGATGTCCCTCAACCAACGAATGGATAATGAAACTGTGGTACTTCTATAAATGGAATACTATTCAGATATTTAAAACAAGGACATCATGAAATTTTCAGGCAAATGGATGGATCTGGAAAAGATCATTCTGAGTGAAGTAACCAGACCCAGAAAGACACACATGGTTTATACTAATTTATAAGTGGATAAGCCATACAATACGAGATAACCATACTATAATCCACAGACTTATAGAAGCTAAGTATTAAGGAGTACCCTAGGGAGGATGCTTAATTCTCATCCAGAAGGGCAAATAGAATAGACACTGGACATAGTTGAATAGAGGGAACAAGATGAGAGCCTCCATAGATGTCCTTTGAAAAACTCCACTCAGCAGAGGATTGAAGCAGATGCTGAGACTCACAGCCAAACATACGAATATATGTAGGGCATTCTCATTCAGACCATCACAAATCCTTTATTAAATGTACAGCTGGCAAAGATTTTCTCCCAATCTGGGCCTCCTCTTCACTCAGTTGATTATTTTCTTTGCTGTAGAGCAGTTTTTTAGTTATGTGAGGTCCCAGCTGTCAATTCCTGAACAAACAGAGTCCTATTCAGAACATCCTTTCATATACTGGTGTAGGGCATAGCTTATGTTTTTTTTTTTTTTGCACTTTTAGTGTTTCAGGTTTTATATTTGGGTACTTGATCCACTTCGAGTTAGTTTTTGTGCAAGATGATAGATACAGGCCAAATTTCATTCGTCTGAGTGTGAGCATTTAGTTTCTCCAGAACCATTTGTTGAAGAAGCTGTATACTAGATACTGTGTATTTTTTGGCATTTGCGCCAACTGTGAGATGGCTGTAATTATACTCATGTTTGGCTCTTCTGTTTTGTCTATTGATCTATATGTCTATTTTTGTGTTAACTATTATGCTGTCTTTTATTACAAAAGCTCTGTAATACATCTTGAAATCACTTATGGTTATAACATCAGCATTATTTCCTTTTTAAAAAATCAGATTGCTTTCGTTTTCTGAGGTATTTTGTAGATCTGTATATATTTTATGATTTTTTTTTCTGTTTCTGTGAAGAATGTAGTAGGGTTTTGATTGGCATTGCATTGAATCTATAAATTTCTTTAAATTTTTTAAAAATTATTAATTCTACAATCAATAAGCATGAGGGGTCTTTCCTTCTTTTAGAGTCTTCTGCAATCTCTTTCTTCAAATATCTAAAGTTCTCATTATAGAGGTCTTTTACCACCTTGGTTAGGTTTATTCCTAGATATTTAATTTATTTATTGTCAATGGAATATTTCCATGATATTTTCTCCAGCACATTTGATATTGATATATAGAAATAATACTGATTTTTGTATTTTAGATTTTAACTAATTTTTTATGTATATGAGTGTTTTGCCTGCCTGTATATATGTACACTACATTTGTGCCTGGTACTCACAGAACTCAGAAAAAGGTGTTGAATCCCCTGGAACTGAAGTTATAGATGGTTGTGACCATTATGGGGATGCTAAGCACAGAACCCTCTCCAAGAATGCCTGCCTTTAACCACTGAGACATCTTTTCATCCCCTAAGGGTACTGTATTTCTTAAGTTGAATTTTGTATCCTGCCACTTTACTGAAAATGTTGATCATTTCTAGATGTTTTCTGGTGGAATATTTAGACTCCTTTATGTATACTATGATATCCTCTCCCAAGAGGAATAATTTTATATCTTCTTTTTCTATTTGTAGCCCTTTCTTTCTTTCTTTCTTTCTTTCTTTCTTTCTTTCTTTCTTTCTTTCTTTCTTTCTTTCTTTCTTTCTTTCTTTCTTTCTTTCTTTCTTTCTTTCTTTTTACTTCTCTTATTCCCCTAGCTAGTGCTTCAAGCACTATGTTGAAATGGAGTAGTGACAGCAGACAGTCCTCTTTTGTTCCTGGCTTTAATAGGATTCAAATTTTCTCCATTTAAGATACTCTTGGCTGTGGGTGTGTCCTAGACTTTATTAAGTTGAAGGGGTATTTCCTCCAGTCCTTATCTCTCTAGGACCTTTATCATAAAGGCATGCTGGATTTTGTCAAAGGCTTTTCTGGATATATTGAAATAATCATGTATATTTTGTCCTTATGTGCATTTATATGGTTTATTATATTTACTGACTTACATATGTTGAGCCATCTCTGCATCTCTGGGATGAAGCCAACTTGATTGTAGCAAATGATATTTTTGATATATACCTGTATTCAGTTTGCAAGTAATTGAGAATTTTTTGCAGGGATATTCATGAAGAACATTGACCTGTGGCTTTCTTTTTGTTGTATCCTTATCTGGTTTTGGTATTAAAATAATACTGGCTTGATAGAGGAGTTCAGAATTTATCTATCTACTTTCTGGAATAATTTAAGAAGTATTGATGTCTTAGTTAGGTGTTCTGTTGCTGTGATGAAACACCATGACCAAAAAGCAAATTATGGAGGAAAGGGTTTATTTAGTTTACCTTTCCACATTGCTGTTCATCGCCAAGCAAGTCAGGATAGGAACTCAAGCAGGGCAGGAACCTGGAGGCAGGAGCTGATGTAATGTAGCACAGAGGGGTGCTGTTTACTGACTTGCTTCACATGGCTTCCTGCCTGTTTTCTTACAGGTCCACCAGGCAGGCATGGCACCATCCCCTATAGGCTGGGCCCTCCGCAATAAATAACTGATTGAAAAATGTCTCACAGGCAAATCTCAGGGAGGCATTTCCTCAGCTGAAGCTCCCTCCTCTCTGATGACTCTAGCTTGTGGCAAGTTGACACAAAATCAGCCAGTACAATTGGTTGTATATCTTTAAAATATACAACAGAATTCTTCTGTGACTCTATCTGGGTCTTTTTTTTTCCTAGTTGGAAGTCTTTTTAAAAATTATTTAATTCAGCTTACATCTTGGTCATAAGCTCCTCCCTTCCCCCTCCATTCCCACCCTCTCTTCTGCATCTCCATCCCCTATTTCTCAGAATAGGGGAGCCCCACTACCCAGACACTCCAGCTCATGTATTCACATCAGGACTGAGTTCATCTTCCTCCCCTGAGGCCTGGTAGGAAAAGTCCCATCAGGGGGAAGTGATCAAAAAAAGCAGGCAACATATTTAGATCTTTATTTGTTGTAGGCAGTTTATTTTTTTGAGGCAGTTTCTCTGTGTAGCCTTGGCTGGTCCTGAACTCGTTTTGTAGACCAGGCTGGCCTCGAACTCACAGAGATCTGCCTGCCTCTGCCTACCCAAGTTCTGGGATTACAAGTGTGTGCCACTGTGCCTGGCTATTGTGAATCTCTTTAAAATAAAATATTTTTTTCATTTAATTTTAGTGGCTTGGATGAATCTAGAAACTCAGTCATTTACTTTACAATTTATAACTTAATGGATTAAAGTTTTAAAAAGTATTTCCTTATATTCTAAACTTTTAAGGTGTTTTTTATAATTGTTTCCCCGTGTGTCTCTGAATTTGTTAATTTGGGTCATCTCTTTCTTTCTTTTGGCTAATTGGGACAAGAATCTGTTAATCTTGTTTATCTTATCAAATAGCTAGCTCTTAAATTTTTTGAGTCTTTATATAGTTTGTTTTTGCTTCTATATCACTAATTTATGTTACAATTTTCATTATTTCTTGCTATTGACTAGATTGGCATTTGTTTTGTTTTTCCAAAGTTTGAATTCTGTCATTCACTCATTTATTTGTACTGTTTCTATTTTTTTTAAATGTAGGTGCTTACAGGTATAGATTTCCCTCTGAGTACTGTTTTTAATGTGCTCAGATGTTTTGTTGTGTTGTGATGTCAGTTTCAGTTAACTCCAGGACTATTTCAACTTCTTTCATGGTTTCTTCATTGTTCTTCTTCATCATTAAGTAGTATGTTGTTTAATCTCTATAAGTTTGTATAATTACTAGGGATTTGTTTGATGTTGATTTCAGTCTTATAGGGCCGTGATCAGATAGGATACTTGAAGTTATGTCATTTTTTTTGGAACTTTTTAAGATCTATTTTGTGTTCCAGGATGCAGACCATTTTAGAGAAGTTTCCAAGGGTTGCTGAGTAAAAAGTGTGTTATGTGGTGTTTGGGTTGAATCGTCTGTAGGTATCTGTTAGGTCCATTTGGTATATGATACCATTTAAATTTGATGTTTCTGTTTTTTGTTTGTTTGTTTTGTTGTTGTTTATGACTTACCTATTGGAGAAAGTGAGGTATTGAAGTCACCCGCTGTTACTGAGTTGGAGTTAATCTGTGTCTTTAAGGTCAATGTCATGCTTTTTATGAAATTCAGTGTTTCCAAGCTCAGTGCATGTGTGTTTAGGATTATAATGTCTTCCCAATTAATTGTTCCATCATTCAAGTAGAGTGGCCTTCTTGATCTCTTCTGATTTGTTTTGTTTGAAGTTCACTTTGTCAGATATTAGGCTGTTCTCTTCCTCGTCCCACTTGTTTGCAATACCTTTCCTTAACTTAGGGTGTTTTCCTTTATGATCTTGCTGAAGATCTACCCTATGCCCTTGATATGTTGTTCTTCTTCTGTGGCTGTAAGTCAGTCCAAATATTTAATCTTTCCATGCCATCCCACAACTCCTGAGTGCTTCCTCCCTCTGTTTTAAACTTTTAAATATTATTCACTTGAGTGTTTCAATTCCACTATCTTCTATTTCTATGCTGTATCTTCTACCTGATTCATTCTACTTGTAAAGTGTTCCCCTGTGTTTTTACATTGGGTTATGGCATTAACTTTTTTTTAAATTTCAGCTTGCATTCTCTTAAATATTTCTTTCTTTCTTTCTTACTGAATTTATTTTCAGTTACTGTACTGTTTTTCTTAATCATTTTATTTAGCTGTATTCTTATGTTTTCTTAGATGTCATCCTGTCATTTATTATTATTTTTTTAAGTTCATTGAGCATTTTGATTGCATTTTCTTTAATTCTCTGATGAAATTTGTTGTCGTTCTTCTAAGTTCTGTGGCCTGAGGTTCAGCTAAGTAGTTCTCAATGGAGAACATTCCATAGGAGTGGTAGATTTGCGGGGCTAGCAAGGTGACTTGTCTCTTTATATTGCATATGTGCTCATATGTGTGCGCATGCAAGTGTATATGTGTGTGTGTGTTGTGATGAGAGCTGGTCATATGGCTTCTTTTACTGGTTGGGTATCTGATGTGAGATTCTAGGTTGTCCCTGTTGAATAGAAGTTTTTTTTTTTTTTTTTTTTGTCGCCCGGTCTTGGGTGACTTTTGATTAGGTATGAGGCATTGGAAGGCTAATCCTTCAGATGCTCAGTGTTGATTTTCACTAGAGGAGTGGGTTAGATTTCAATCGACTTGTAATCAAGAAAGCGTGTGAGTGGAACAAATGGCTGGCTTTGTTTGAGATGATGTACAAGCCATGGTATGTGAGCCATGTCTCCGAGTGTGAAGATAACATGGATGGTTCAGGGTCTTCGATACTCGCAAGGCTAGGCTGGCATATAGCCTGTGTGACCAAGGCTAGATCTGAAGTTTGGGAATGGTGTGAGCAGGCAAGGTTCCAGGGACTCCTTAGGGTAGGCTGTTGCACAAGCATATGACTAGTTTATGTTTGGGGATTGGTAGGTGGGCTCAGGTCCAGGGAACACACCAGACTGAACCAGAGCACAGGATATGGAAACGGGGCTAGCTGGGTTGTTGGATATGGCATAGGATAGCTAGGATTAGAAGGACTTAATAGTCTAGACTGGCATCCAAGGTGTGTGACCCAGGCCAGGCCTAGAAGTTGGATATGAGAGAGGCATGCTTGGGTCAGGTAGAGTCATAAGACAGGGCTCACAACTCACCAATATTAAAAACAAAATAAAGTGACCTTCAATAGTTAGGACTTGGCTTGGCATACTATAACAGAAACTTTTCTCTTTAGGCCTAAAGAAATCACTTGGCAATTAAGATCACTTAATGCTATTGCAGAAGACTTGGGTTTGGCCTCCGTGCTATCATACACATATGTGGTACACAGAAAGTTGCATGGATTCACACACACACATATTAAATACATTTTTAAAAAGAGAGAACTCTCCAAATTGACCATTTTGTGTCTGATTCACCAGAATGATTAATGCTCTCAAATTCTCTGTGACTCATGGTGGCTCATGCCTTCTGCAGCTGCCGGAGTCACATATTATCCGATTGCCTGTGTTTGTCCCCAAAGTTCTCTGTACTGATTGCACTTGTTCCTGTACTTACATGGTTTGGTTAAATATTATGTGGCTTGATAACCTTATGGAAGGGGGCGGGGGAAAGGGGATTGTTTCTATGAAAGCTAATTCAGATGCTTAGAATCACAAAAATGAATTTTCTGGGAAAAATTGCTTTGGGTAGGAAACCTGTTTTTTGTCAGTACTGAGGACTGAACAGTGTGAGGTCTTGTACATTCTAAGAAAGCACTTTACCACTGAGTTACATCTTTAGAGGCCCCTCCCCCACTTTTTTGTTCTGAGACTGACTTGACCTGGCTGGTCTTGAGCTTTCTCTGTAGTCCAGGCTGGCCTCAAACTTACAATCATCCCATGTAAACATGCAAAAACAGCTGGAATTGTTGACCTGCACCACTAGATCTAGCTGGAAATATTTTTTGAGACAGGGGTCCTCTGGGTAGCCTTGACTGTCCTAGACTCACTTGGTAGACTTGCTTGAACTCAGAGAGATCCACCTGCCTCTGCCTCCCTGAGTGCTTAGATTACAGGCATATTTCACTGCGCCCCGCTCAAAAATTTTTTTTAGCCAGGAAAACACATCTATAAAGATGTTGCTATCATATTTCTTTAGAACGTTGTTATTTTGAAGGCAGGAGCATGAGGACAAACAACCCTCCATAGGGTGCTTCAAAAGATTGGGCCAGAAGCAAAATAGCACAGCCCTAACCTGCCTTCACGCTACTGATAGCCTAAAGAAGAATTGCTCTTGGCTTCTAAACACAGAAGCCAAAGGTAAAATCTGAACTTGGTTTATGTGTACATATAAAGTGCTTGAATTGGAAATGACTATGCTAGCTGAGGGTGGTGGTCTCTACCTGTAACCTCAGCATTTGGGACGTAGTTCAAGGTCAGGATGGGATACATGGGACTGTTCCAAGAAAACAAACCAACGAAAAAAGCAAACACGAAGCACTTATGTTGTATATGCTTTTTTCATAATTCCCCATGCATCAAGTAGTTTAAGTTCATCCGCCTTTAGGTAAGGGTGAGTCTTGTCCAACAGGAATCACGATGCTACATCTACAGAACTCAGC
The DNA here is from genome assembly GCA_028658305.1 of Pachyuromys duprasi. Taxonomy (NCBI): domain Eukaryota; kingdom Metazoa; phylum Chordata; class Mammalia; order Rodentia; family Muridae; genus Pachyuromys; species Pachyuromys duprasi. The sequence continues at coordinate 31,378,900 of CM053762.1, forward strand.
CTTCTCAGGCATGTCAGATAAAGTATTAGAAAAATCAGAGAGACTTTCAATCAACGATTTTCTGTACCAGGGAAAGAAGATGCATTCCTACTACTGTGCTTCCCTGTGCCACTGGGGGGCAGGCAGGTCCCATCAGTCCTGCTCCACACCTGGCTCCCTTTCGATACAGAGAACCAAGAAACAAGCAGCAATGCATTGCTTGGTCCATAGAATGAAAACTCCTTGCCCACATGGCTTAAGTAGAGTAATAATAGCCCTGAGCTGGCATGCTACATGAATCTGTGCGGGTTGGGAGTAAGTTGGGTAGATATGTAGAGCAATTGGGAGGGACATATTTCATCACGTAGACTGTTAGGATCCATCTGGGCCACTTTTCTTCTTTATTACTTCGTCAGTGTTTTGTAAGAACGCACAGTTGGCACAGGGGATGATCTGCCTGGAGAAAGATTAGGAATGTACCCCAAATTCCTGCAGCTGGGTCAGTCCGGTAGGTTGGTGTGACAGCTCGGTAATTGAGGGCCCTGCCAGCAGAATGTCTAGGCTGATTCTCTGTCACTCTTCTTTGCTATGACTAGGGCAACTTACTTAATGTTTCCGAGTTTACCAATACTTTGTTTAAAAGAGTAAATGTTAAGAATGCTCGAGGACTCTTAAGGATGGTTCCCGGCACCTTTAAACCTTCTATACAAAGGTTTAAAAAAAATCACAAAAATATGAAATCTTCAAAATCCTTTGCATATTTTTATGCTCTGGGTCCATGACTTTCACAGAACACCAGAGTAGTGTGGGATTAAACCCAAAGCAAACCAAGATAAAGTTAAGGCTCGGTCATTCAGAGTGCTGCTTTTCCACCTCAGAAGGACCTCCTGAAGATCCCGCTAAAACATTGGTTTGAAAGCCGTAGGTCTGGGAAGGGCACTCCAGACTAGTAATCTCTGATATCAGCCATGTTGATATGGCTGAGCCATGGACCCACTCTGAGAAAGGAGGGCTTAACATATAGATCTTAATTAATTTGGGTTGCATAGTTTACTTAACAATCATAAAAATATGATTTCTTTTTCTGGGTTCTGAAGGCTAAAACACCTAAGTCATTGCACTGGTAAGGGCTTGCTTTCCACTCAGAAAGGCCCATCCTGCTCTGTCCTCATAGAAAACATCCCTTACTTGGATGATATCACTTATGGAAACCAATTGCACTCATGAAGAAGACTCCATTTTTCATAACCTAATCCTCACCTTCTTCCACTGTTAGGGGTAGGATCTCAGCATATGACTTTGGTGGGCTTGGGGGTATGAGCATTTAGGCCACATGTATTAATTTCCTCCCCCCAGTGTGCAAAGGGATTGCAATGCTCTGGGAAGCTTGAGTGCTCGACACAGATAGCCACGTGTACTTTCTGGCTTTGTCCCTTCATTAACCTTGGTTAAACTACTGCGTCACTTCCTGCCTCAGTTTTCTCATCAGTAAAATGAGGGCAAAGTATTATTGTGCCTCACTAAATAATTAAATTAATGAAAGAGATCGTGACAATGTTTAGAACACAGTGCCCTCTAGAGCCGGGTGTTCTTAGCTTACATACTAGCTTCCAGTCCACTCTTGGATGCTACTGCCGTGTTCTCAGCTCGCGTCTGAGTCAGGTGATCCCATGTTCTGGATTGCCTATGTCCAAAGGAATGTCTTCCAAATGGCATCAGGGGGTCAAATAAATTTGGAAACAAAATGTATATCTCTTGGGGATATTGGGACAATGGTACCCTTCAGTATCTGTAAGGAATCGCCTTTAAGACTCATGCATATATCATAATCCATGGGATGCATCAATTCCTTATATAAAACAATATATAGCCTACGCACATCCTCCTATATACTTTGAAGTATTACTAGCTCAATATAAATGTTGTATAAATAGTTGTTTTCTGCCCATGTAGGCTGCAGTTCTTATACATGGAGTCCTGCAGCATAGATCATGTTGGGGTGTTTCTGCAAAATGGCAGTTGCACTTGGCTCACACCCCAGCACAGGAGGTTACACCATAGCTGTAGCCTCCAGATCAAAGAAGAGCAAAGATCTGTCCAGTAGCACAAGTATCTACCTAGGATGTGCCCTTGCTACAGGACAGGGCACTGAATATACATTCAGTTAGTCTTGTCTGGGCCTTTGCCATAAGCAGCCAGGCCCTCAGTTCACTTGTGGACATGCATACAGATGTGTGACTTGGAGGAGGAAGGGCTTCCTATCCAGCTCTGTTCCCGAAGTGCACTTTTCTCTCATTCGGTGGTGTAATATCTGCAGAACTTCCTGTTCCATGAGAACACTGGAAAGCAATGACTTCCTTCCACACTCCTACCTTTTGGGTCAGTGTTAAAAGCACTTGCTGCTCCTTCAGAGGATCTGGGTCTGGTTCCCAGCACCCATACGACTGCTCACAACCTTCTGTAATGGCAGTGGCAGGGGTCTGATGGTCTCTTCTGGCCTCTTCAGGCACCCAGCATGCTCTTGATCCACAGGCATGCATGCAGGTAAAACACAGACGCATAAAACGAAAACTAATCAAAAATGTGTACAGCTATGTTCCGATTAAAAGAACAGATTCAAATTCAGTATTTGACTAAGAGGCTTTTAATTTTTATATTAACAGCGGCTTTATTGAGGCACAATTTATATGAAACACGTAGGTGAGTTCTGATGAATGTGTATGCCAGTACAGCCAGCATTGTGGACAGGCTCCGCAGTATTTCCATTACCCCAAAGGTGCCTTCCTGCCCCAGGCCACCATCAATTCGCTTCTTTCAGGATAGAGTGGTTCAGCTCCTGGACTGAAGTTTGGGTTTCTTTGCAAACTCAGTTATGCTATGTAAATATGGTTTTTGTTTTAACCCCAAGAGTGGGATTTTAACTGGGTTTTAGTTTTTCCACAGCTGGTAATAGCCTTCCTTGTGCAGCATGAAGAGGGGCATGGTCTAGGGCTCCGAGGATGTAACTATGAGAACCCACTAAGAAAAAGTGTGTTGGGTGGCAATTTGGTGAGACCAGAGGCGATGGAAAGAAATGCTTCGGCGCACATCAGCTCGGAGGAGACTGCTGGCTGCGTTTGCTGTTGACAGAGGTTGGTGTATCACTAAAGACCCATCAACCCCAAACAGCTGGGAGAAGTAAAGGAGTCTGCGCTCCTCGCCACTAAACTTCTCTCTCCTACATAGGGTGGGAGGTTGGCAGGGAGGTAGAGGCCTAACACCCCAGATAAAATAGAGTTTAGAAATGAGTGCTGCACTGGACCTCCATGGAAAGGGAGCCGGGTAGTAGTACTATTTGGTGTCTAGCTTGTTTTGCTCAGTACGCTTTTGGGTGGTATTTTTGTCATGTGTATTGCTATTCTCAGTGTCGGTAGCAGAATTATTTATTTAAAAAAAACCTTTCAGATAACCATGTCACAATTTCTATGATTATGTGCATATTATAATAGGAGATGCATTTTGAAACAAGCCACCTCACCAAGAGGAGCATCACCGAGAGCTAAGGTACCTTGTGCTTGCCAAGCCTGGCTGGCATATTGGCATGACTGGCCATACAGCTCATCTGCTACTGATTGTGTAGCAGGTTTTATCAGCACTGACACTCAGGCCCAACTTGTCTTCACTACTTCCTGAGGCCCAAGTACTGTTAGGGGTTGACCACGAAGCTGTTGAACCAGCAGAGGGAGCAGGAGCCAACAGCTTCATCCTGGGGCTCAGCCAGCAATTTGAAAGGGTCTGAGACACTGGCCTTCTAGTCCATGGCCATGGAGCCCTTTGTGTTGGAACTCAGAAGTCTCAAGGTGAACCAAGTGTTAGCATGACCTCTGTGACTGGTGACCTGATCTTGCAAATTGATTTCTCTGATGAGGTGAGATTGTAGATTCCCTTCTCTTTGCCTTGCCTCTGTCTTTCCTTACTTCCTCTTTCTTTCCCTGTCTTCCTCCCTTTCTTGGGGAGCACAAACAAATAAAACATACTTGTGTTATCTTGTAAGAAGTGGTCATTGGATTCCCTGAAGCTAGAGTTATAGGCGGTTGAGAGCTTCTCAATTGAGGAGTCTAGGGGCTGAATTTGGGTTCTCTACAAGAACAGTCTATACACTCTTAACCTTTGGACTATTTCTCTAGGCCCCCAAACACTGTTATATTCACATAGCTGAAAAGTTTTGTCATTTTAAAACCAACTCTAGCATGACATATGTGAATGGGAAAGCTGCACACTTTTCCAGGAAAAATCAGAAGAAGCACTGAAAGGGGAAGTCATAAGGAAGAAGGTCCTGCAGACTCTTCTGGATGTGACATAAAGAAAGGCTGTCTGGTCTGATAATAGCACAATACCTGAGATGACTATGTTATAAAGAGAAAAGGAGAAACACACACACCCACGCACACACAAACACCATATGTATGTTAAAAAGATGAATATGTTACATGGCTCATTGTTCTGGTCTAGTATGGGAAGACATCTTATTGGTGCTGACGGAATCCCAGGTGGGATTCACATGGAGAGAGAGAAGCAGAGATTTAGAGGCCCAGCCAAACTGTCGATGATAGCAGACCCACTCTCAGGATAACTCATTATGAAGCCATTAAGCTCTTCACTATGGCTAATCTATTCACAAAAAGAATTCCCTGGTCCCCTCTTAAAAGTCCCACATGATCAAATCTTAATTTAAAAAAATTATATATTTTTGGATACAGGGTCTCTCTATGCAACTGAGGCTGGTCTTGAGCTCAGGAACTTCCTGCCTCAGCTTCCTGAATGTTGGGGTCCTGTAAATACATGTTCTCCTCCCACACTCCAGCTCCCAAAATAACGACTGTGAGGTTTAAATATATTTACAAGAGCCTAGGCAAATATAGCTAGGCATGTTCCCTGACTTGCTTATAACTAGCATCCTGTTTATTTTATTCTTAGTTTTGCCAAGTGGCTAGTTACTCTGCTGAGTTTCATGAGTCCATCTTCTTCAGAACTTCGGAGCAAATCCCTGCCTCTGAGACTATCCCCCAGAGTTCCCTTCCCTGCTTCTGCCTGGAACTGCAACCTCCTTATTTCCTGTCTCAGCTAACAGGCCATTAGCTTTTTATTGACAGGTGAAGCTTCCATACAGACACAAGAGATTCCTTCTGCCGGTTACAAACACGCGCCACCGCCATTCTTAGCTTGGTCTTACCTCTTAATATCTCATAACAGTAGTTACATTTTAGCATGAGTTTTGAAGGGATAAGTCACAGCCAGGGATGAGGGTAGCGAGAAAAAAAAATAGAATGAAAGAGCTAGTGTAGGTAGAGTCAAGCTGCAGCTTCATCTGTGTCAGAAATCTCCATGTCACTCTCAGAAAGCGACAGCTTCAAGGCAAATCCCGACCTGATGCTCACACCGCCACCCTGCCCCACGGAGAAAGAAGGGGTGTGTCTGTCATTTTTATTATGAAACTGGACCAAAATAGCACAAGAATGAAAACCACAAACTACCCACACTTAAAATTGCCAATACAAAAAAACTGCCAAGGTCTTTTGAAAAGTCATAGTGCTATTGTTTTATATTTACCTGAAATTATGTAACATATGTTTAAATTTACACATATATGTAAATACATGTATATATTTACCTAAAATTACACACATTTATGCACACTACATACATAGGTATATGCATGTACACAGTATATATGTGTGTGTACATACATATATACATACATACATACATATGTGTGTGTGTAAAGTAAATTATGCCATCGGGTGATAATGGTCTCCCCAAGAGCCTTAGATTTTTCTGGCAAAACCTCCAGTTCCAGACATGAGGAATCTTCTTTTTAGTTGTTGGTCAGTGAAATCCAATATAGGCTATTTCGCTCTTGTTTGCTTCCCAGAAGGTGAAGGCAAATCCTTACTGTTGCTGATGAAGATACTACAAACTTCAGACATGGGACTGACAGGATTTGAGTTAGATCTGTCCTAAGCCTCATCCCTAAGGACTAGCTTTCATGGTACTAGAAAGGGCTAAACAAGCTGCCGAAGGAGAAAATTTAGTCCTACCTGTCTGTGATGCCTGTGAAGGGCTAACAAGCTGCCAAAGGAGAAGACCAATCATTAGTCCTACCTGTTTATGATGCCTATGAAGCATAATGGCCAGCATAGCAAGACACCTTTAAGCGTGCCATAGTGGTACTCATAACTGTGGTAACCAACAGCTGTCTAATTGGATTTGAGGCTTGCTCAACAGGAGAAAATTATTCCCAATACTGTAACCATAGCCAACCACCTAAGGTTGTTAAGGTTCTTAGAGGAAGAATGCCATTTTCCTAAGCCAGTACGACCCAACCTTATTCTAAATACCTTATCCTTATGCCCACAGATAAGTGTAACTCTCACTGCCCACCAAAGAACCTTCTCTATATTTTTGCAGCAGTTATTAAAAAAAATCCAGGGATTCACAACTAATCAAAATGTAGAGGACAACTTGACTGTGGGCTTCCCAGCCCCAATTGATACACCTATAACAACCCTACACTTGAGGCCCAGGGAACATGAGAGAGAGAGAGAGAGAGAGAGAGAGAGAGAGAGAGAGAGAGAGAGAGAGAGAGAGAAGACATTAAGACATTGTAAAAGCCAGAGGACCAGGAAGCCTGCTGTGGGACTGAGTGTTCTAGTTATGACAGAAACATGGCTGCTTAAACAAGACCCAAACAATGACAACACCAGTTCACATGCCAATGTAGTTAAAGGAATCTTATAAAGTTCTGCCCCCTTGATAAAGAGTTACAGGCAATGAACAACTGCTCAGAGAAGGAATATCAGTCTTTATAAGGGATAAGCCCTCTGGTTACCTAATTGGACACCCTTAACAGTATATATACACAAGCAACACTAAACAAACTCAGCAGGTTTTAGGTGTATGTATAAACAATAAAATTCAAGAAAAAGAGTCCACTATTTGGTAGGAAGAGAGTGAGAGGTTGGGAGGAGGAAAGGGAGTATTTTATAATTATTTTTTAATTAACAATAAAATAAATTTAAAATATTCAATAAGTGGATCCTAACAGTTTGTTGGATAAAAGTACATCATGACCAAAAGGGCTTATTTGAATAATGATAAAATATATAATTTGAATAATAATAATAATATAATAATTTGAATCACAAGGATTCAGTGTTAGAAAATTTATATAGCTAATTACAGTAAAATGCACACAAGGGTTTAATGTAAAATAGGTTTGAATACTTTAAGACTTTGTAGGTTCTGGTGCTCTGAGTTTTAAATACTAGATCATATTAAGAAGCAAAATGAAAGCCAAGTGATGATAGTTTACACCTTTAATCCCAGCAATTGGGAAGTAGAGGCAGGTGAATCTCTGTGAGTTGGAGGCCAGCCTGGTCTACAGATCTACAGAGCTAGTTTCAGGACAGCCAGCGCTATACAAAGAAACCTGTTTTGAAAAGAAGAAGAAAAGAAGAAGAAGAGAAAAAAATAACATGCAGTTAGATTTTGCTAATAGATGTTGAAAAGGCATTCGATATCTATCCTGATTAGAAAAGGGTATAAAATTCTCAGTATGTTAAGTAATGCATGCAAAAGCAAGTCAGAAGCATTTGTGTCATGGTAGATTTAAGAGAAGAAAGTTATGGGGCTGGTGAGATGGCTCAGCAGTTAAAGTCTTGAGTTCAATTCCCAGCAACTACATGTTGTCTCATGAACATCTATAAAGGGATGTAATATCTTCTTCTGGCATGTAGGTATGCATGCACACAGAGCACTCATACATAAAAAAAGAATACATAAATAGATCAATTTATATGAAAAGAAAGTTGGCTATTACTGTTGTTATTTAAGGATGTTTCATCAGTATTATTTTTTATAAGCTTAAGACAATGCAATCAGCTAAGACAGCAAAATATATGATATAAACTTAGAAACAAAAGATAAAGTTACAACACTTATTCTGATGGTTACTTTTAGTTATCAATTTGACAGAAGCTAGAATCTCATGGAAAGGGAGTTTCATTGAGGAATTATCTAGATTGGGTTGGCCTATGGGCACGCCGGTGTGAGGTATTTTCTTACCTTTCTCAGGCCCCTGTTCTGGCACCGGAAGTGTAGAAGACCAGCTTAGACATTTCAATGGTGGCAAACTGAGGCACAGTGTAGATCCCACAGCTGGCTGCCTGGCTGGTGACCTGGCAGACTTTTTCGGAGGGTAATTTTTCAGGGGCGGAACTGATGGTTATAGACTGTGGCTTCTACTGATAATGGCAAATTGAGGGGCCAGAATTAAATTTCTGTCGGTGGGCCAGTGCTGACAGCTTCTTGGTGGGCTGATAACTACCATGTAAGCAGGAGCCAGGGCTGTTGTCTCTTAGCGGGAGCTTTCACCGGTTGTAACAAGCACCTAAAAAGAAAAGGAAAGGAGAGAGGAAGATCACACATTTACTCTTGATGACGAAGTAAGACAGATTCCAGCAGGTAGGTTCCAACAGGCTTCGTTCTTTACTTTTCTTTATTTAACTTCCCTTACAGGCTTCTTCTATTTTACACATACATATACACAAACATACATACATTCATTCATATATACATACATATATACAAATGCATGTATACACATGCATGCACATTCATACATTGGGTGGATGAAGCAAACTCCAAAGAGTGTGAACCAACCCAACCTAACATACAAACATCTTGGTGGATGGAACAAACTCCAAGGATCAAGATCCAAACCACCCTACATATATACACCTTGGTAGATGGAACAAACTCCAGAAAGCCAGTTCCAAACAACACTTTACTCTTGTCCCCACAGCTTGTATATTGCAGCAAAATCTTTCGAGCAGTACAAAAAAATCACAATATTGTTACATTCTATTTTTCTTTAAGTGAATGATTATAATGAGTATATGTAAAAAAACATGGTCCCCAATACTTTCACATGGTCAATGTTTTAATGTTTTATGTATTATGGGTGAAAACCAAGTTATTTCCAAGAACCCATATACATTTGTAACTAAGCAACCTATTTATATATTAACAAGGTGAGCAAGCAAGGTAATTTCTCAGCCAGCTTTTCTTTACTGGCAGGCTGCAGTTGTGCTTACAAAGAAAGAATCAATTATCTTTAAAAAAAGTAACCTTGTAAAAGTCTTAAAAGAACACAAATCTAAACTTTTATATAAAAATAATCAGCCATTTCTACTTTAAATCTTTAAGGTGTACATCTATTCATTATTAATTTTTATTAAATAATAATAAGAAGCTGAGGCAAAAATGGATACAAGAAATTAATCACCTGTTGGTATAATGTTCTTGTGAATGCGTGCAATTTACCCTTATTCATTCAAGTGCTGATTTCTCTACCCCACTATCTGGTTTCAATCTGGACATTGCATTGTGATGCTTATTCTAAGCATCATCTGTCTCAAGTTTGTGTAAATATGCTACCATTTGTTCTCTGTATTGCCAATAAAAACAACTAGCCCATGCTGAGCAATGGAGAGAATAGGGTAGGATATCCTGGTCTGGAGTGGAGGAGAAAGAGGTGAGTAGGGAGAGATCCAAGAGGAGAGGACCGGGAAACATCTGGAGAAATGAACTGGACTTACGATATGATTGAAAAGCAAGTATAATGTGGAAAATCTGAATGGGAGGAAGCTATGTGGGCTTGGAGGTTTAGGATGGAGTAACTATTGCCCAGCATTCTGCTCTAGGTTAATTAAATAAATGCTCGTCTTTGTGTGGTGATTTGAGTAAACAGCTGGTTTAGGACTAACCCCTGTTTAACTAAAAGGTAAATCAATATTAAATATTAATAATCATCAACAATCACCTTGAAGTCCAGCTTCTGTGAGATAGTCAAGTCATCTAATGCTAATTGGGGCATTGGTCTTGCTCACCAACATCAACAGTTCCCTAGCTTTACTATTAAGGGTGTACTTTCTGGGCTGGAGAGATGGCTCAGCTGTTAAAGGCTAGGCTCACAACCAAAATTATAAGAGTGTACTTTCCTGAACTTCAACCTGCTCTCTAAGATTTTCTACATCAGAGACCCTAGCAAAAACATCTTTACCTAACCTTGTTAAACAATCTATTTTTCCTAATTCTTTCTGAGGGTGGTGGCCAGTACTAACAATCCACATCTGTAGGTTCTTTTCAGTGGTGGTGGTTGCATTGTTAATCTGCTCCAGCAGCAATGCCTGAAATAGATCAAGCATTGTTAACTGTAGGTGCCACATATACTGCCCAGTGAGGGGCTGTAACCCCCTTAGAGCTTTCACACAACTCAGATATTAGGAGGGATGTGGTGACTAGGGGGGCAACAAGCATTCTCAGCACACACTCCTCATAACAGCATGCAGTCCTCAGTGCCATGTCAAGACACACCCATCATGACTTTGCTAATCAGTGGACGGCATTCATGACTTCTAGAGCTGTTTTGCTGTTGCTCCTGCATGGCTGCCAACAATGCCCAGTACCCTCAGAGGCCAGATCACAGTGTTAGATCCCCTGGAACAGGAGTTACAGATGATTGAGAGCCATCACGGAAGAGGAAGCCACTCTTTAGCCACTAAGTTAAAACACAAAATTACATTATTTACTCAGTTGGTTTGATTTTTACAGTGCGTGTGTGTGAACTCCCACACACATGCCCTGGCACATGTGTGCAGGCCAGAGGACAACCTGTAGAAGTTAGTTCTCTCCTTCCAGCATGTGTGCACTGGGAATTAGACTCAGGTTAATTTGACAAACCCAGGTTTGACTTGGCAACAAGAGCCTTTATCTGTCAAGCCCAAACTTGTGTGTGTGAGCCTAGCCTTTAATGGCTGAGTCGTCTCTCCAGCCCCCAAACATTTCTTTAAAGTTAGGAATAATTAGAAAAACATGGTGATAATTTCCTTTAGAAAAAATATTTTAATATTTTATACTCTCGATACACATGCATTCTCAACACACACTCATTCTTCTTGCTCCAACATATTAGCTGAAATCATCTTATCTTTCCAATAAAGACCATCTCATTTCATGGTCTTTTACTGTTGTGCACATTGGTTGATGAGGTGTGACTCAATTCAACAGTAAAACTATGGCTATCAATAATGAGCAGTTTGGGATAGTTATTTTATCATTGATAAGAAATACAGCAGTGTCTCTTTTAAAGTGTATCTTTTTTTCATATGTATTCTTGTTTCTGAAATATCTGGAAGCTAGTTACAGACATCATGGCACATTGGTCCTTATCATTGTGCATGTGACTCCTAATATTAAAAAGTACATTTAAGAAGCTTTCCCAGAAAAAAAGCACTTTGATGGATTAGGTCTTTGTTTTCATTTTGGCTGGTGGTGCTAAGTGCTGAGTTTTACAGCCTGAATGTACTTCTATTATTGTTGTTTAAAAACAGAAATCCCAATCATTTGATTTTTTACCAATACTCGAGAGCCAGATACTGGGGTGAAAGCCTGGTAGCCCAGAGAGGCTGGGAAAGCACTTAACTCAACTTCCTACTCAGCATATGTCCCAGAAAGGGGGTGTGTGTGTGAGAAAGAAACCTTTTTTTTCTTCTCACGCTGTCTTGAAAAATCCTCTAACTCAATGTTTCCTTTCTGTTTACTCATGTTCACTCCCTTTCGACTGGTTGGTTGCTCTGCCTCTTGACCTATGGTTGGTTTTATTTAGTTCTTGCTTACAGAAAGCTCTTGGGTTAAAGGTGTGTTCTAGGGTTGAGCCATATCACAACAAAGAAACAGGTTTTTCCAGTTCATAATCTTGTGGTTCAGAATAGGATGAAATATCCTGCAACACATCATGGAATCAGTTATTCTGAAGTCTAGGGGCCTACTAAAGTCTGGGGCCCTGTTATACATGAATGTGCCTGTGGAGAACAAAAGCTGTTGTTGACTGTCTTTATTGATCTCTCTACAGGTAAGATAATGTATGAATTTGATTTCTACTGCTGAGATAAACACCTTGACCAAAAGCAACTCGGAGAGGAAATGGGTTGTTAGACTTACAGGTTAGATTCCATCACCAAGGGATGCTAAGACAGGATCTCAAGCAGAAACCTGGATACAGGAACTGATCCAGAGTCCATGGAGGAACACTGCACATTGGCTTACTCTTCAATGCTCTATCTAGCTTGATTTTACCTGCCCACAGGCGGTATTACCTTCAGTGGGCTAGGCCCTCCCATACCAATTGTTAACTAAGAAAATGTTCCACAGACTTGTGTTATGGCTATTCTTGGTTGTCAGCTTGACTACATCTGGAATTAGCTAAAATCCCCCAAAATGGAAGGGTACACTTGTGAGGAAGTTTTGCTTTATTTGAAGCCAGAAGATCTACTTCTAGTGTGGATATTTGAGGTCAGAAGACACACTTTTACTCTACATCTTGTGAACTGGGAAAACTCAGCTTTAATATGAGCCACACCTTCTGCTGGAAGCCTATATGAGGGTATGGATGAGGGAAGCTTTTGCTCTTTGTCTGCTTGCTTTTGCCACGTAGCAAGGCCATTGCTTCACTGGCATTAGAGCCCACTTCTTTACGATTCCAGATGTACTGAAGACCAGCTGAGCCATCAAGCCTCATGAACTGATAAAATATGGGATTCTTGGGACTTCCATTTATAGGCAGCCATTGTTGGACTACCTGGACCACAGCCTGTAAGTTATTCTAATAAATCCTTCATCTCTCTCCCTCTCTTTCCACACACTACACACACAGGCACACATGCACACACACAAGTTAGGGTCATCTGAAAAGTAAACTTCAATTGAGAAAATACTTCTGTCAGATTAGCTTATAGATAAGAATTAATCTATAAGTTGTTACTCTATAGAACCCTAACTAGTACAGACTTATCTGTAAGCCAATCTGATGGAACTATTTTCTCAATTGAAGTTTCCTTTTCTCAGATGACCCTAACTTTTATCAAGTAGACAACCCTCCCCCCGCCAAAAACCAAACCAAAACAAACCAAACCAAACCAAACCAAAACAAAACCCAACAACCAGTACAAATAGAAATGCCCTATGTAGGCTCATAGATTTGAATGTTTGGTCACCAAGGGAGTGTCACTATTAGGAGGTGTGGCCTTGTTGAAGAAAGTGTGTCACTGGGGGTGGGCTTTGAGGTTTCTAATGCTCGACAGGCTCAGTGTCCCTCTCTCCTGTTGCCTGTGGATCCAGATGTAGAACTCTCAGCTGCCTCTCCATCACCATGTCTGCCTGTCTGCCATCATGCTACCTGGCATGCTGATAATAGACTAAACCTCTGAACCTATAAGACAGCCCCAATTAAATGCTTTTCTTTATAAGAGTTGTAGTGGCATGGAGAGGACCTAGACGCATCCTGCAGATGTGGCCCACAGGCAGCTCAGTCTCCACTGTGGTTCCTAGTAAGGGGAACAGGGGTAGTCTCTGACATGAACTTGGTTGCCTCCTCTTTGCTCACCTCTCGATGGTGAGGTGGTCCTTACTAGGCCACAGAGATAAAGGATCCAGACAGTCCTGATGAGACCTGATAGTCTAGGGTCAGATAATAGGGGAAGAGGGCCTCCCCTATCAGTGGACTAGGGGAGGCACATGGGGAGGGAAGGGGAAGGGAGGGTGGAATCAGGAGAAGATGAAGGAGAGGGCTACAGCAGGGATACAAAGTGAATAAATTGTAATTAATAATAACAGTAATAATAATAATAATAAAGAGTTATAGTGGTCATGTTGTCTCTTTACAGTAATAGAACATTGATTAAGGTGTATATTACACACCTATTTTTGCTTATGTGAATTACCTATTCACAGAGCCTGTTTATTTTACATAGCTTATAGTATTTATCTGTATATAATATACATAGTATATAAATATATAGTAGCATACATATCTATATGTTAGTATTTAGAAATGTTAATTTATTGCAATATTTTTCTGGTTTACTGTTGACTTTAAATGTTTATGTTTTAAGGTATAGATGTATAATTTTTTGCATAGAGATACATTTAAACTTTTTGGTGAGTATCAGATTATCTCCTTTAAATTAAAATATGCACCCTCTTGTAGGCATTTAATATGTATTTGTTTTAGAAAATATTGATTGACCTTGAGTTCAGAGATGAGATTGTATCATATTATTATGGGGAAAATATGGAGAGGGGTTGAGAGAGGGACAAAAATCCCATGGGGAATGTTCACAGTAGCGAAGAGAAGAGGGTGGCCTGGTGAAGAGCTGGCTCCAAGGGCTTGGAGAGTGGCCTGTGTGGATGAAAGCTGCAAGGCTTGACTTAGCTGGCAGTGATGCTATCTCAAGCTGGGCGTTCGGACTTGGCTTCTTCTCATCTGTGTACCACCCTTGCTATTTACTAACACCCCTGTCTCTTTAGTACCACCATTTAGTGACAACTGTGAGTCAGTAATTTTCAGAGGCTCCTGGAAGAAGTCTCCCAAATGGGAAGGGGAATTCTTTGAGTGCAGAATGCTCCGTTTATTGTGCTCAGGATTTCTTAAAAGGCAGGATAGACTGAGGAAGGGGCCACACATGCAAAGGACATGAATTACATCTTTGTTGAAGGAAGTATGTGCTCATCACTTACCAAATATACCTCCCAAATATTTTCCCTAAAACCAGGCTTGTGTAAACTGTTAGAAAATACCCTTTTCAGTCATTCAGCCTAAGTTTTAATAGTCTCTCTGCCTGCTCTCTCTTTTGTTTCTACTACTTTCATTCACATCAATGACATATGGGCACACCCTTAATGGTGTGGGGTTTATGTCTCAGGGTCTACCAGAAAATTACCCTGTAATGATTCCTTGAGTTTCTCTAAAGATTAGTTTTCACTAGCGGTTTGAACACAAGTTGCCCTAAAGTCAATTGCCAGTTAGTGACCCAAGCCTCAATATTGGCTGTAGGTTTTCCATTCTAATGAGAATCACTGTGACGAAGGAGCAGTGATTTGAATAAACAAACATTTACTGAGTACCAACTGTGTGCAAGACCTAGCGATCTGTTGTTGTTCAATTTGTTTGAATAAAATGCTATGTGTTCACCGAGGCAGGAAACAGAGGCAGGCAGGGCAGAGGAAAGCTTGGAAAGTTTTCAAGATTAATTAGCATGAAGGTGGGGCATTTGGGATCTCTGGCACCGGATAGTAATCAACAGTACTAATTATATACTCATATTAAATCTGTTATGGTGGGTGAGTTGGAGTGGATCAGCCAGTGTGGTAGAGGCTGCTGCAGCTGCTCTCAGCTTCGCTCTAAGACATTGAAGGAAGGCATATTTTCACCTGCTGGTGAATTTTATTTTGTTGGATTTTTTTTAAGGGAAAAGAAAGACCCCTTAGTTTTCTTCAGTTATAGTAGAAAACTGAGATATCAGACTTGCTCAGTCAAGACAGAGCACGGGGAGCAACTTGTATTTTCATTTCCCGTTAAGCAGATGGGCTGATCGTCACATTGAGGACAACCTTGAGGCACTGGCTTTAAGTGGTGTGACTTCATTGTTAGAGAGGAGAAGAGTCCCTGACATGTTCTAGCCGTTATTATCTCCACTGGACGAAAACGTGTTGTTTGGGGCTAAGCAGGTTGGCTGGAGAGTCAAGAACGGGTTTCCAGTTCTTAGTGTAAGACACCCCTCAGCAGCATTTCTCTGGCAGGGCGTGGTGACAGTAGTGTGGCCTTCCTTATACTGGGGATTATCCCCAAGGACACGGGGTGGGGGGGGTGGGCTCCATGCTATTGCAGGGACAATAGTTCAGTTCCACTGTGTCCAAGGCCCATGATCAACATTCAGCATATTTGATATTTATCATTATGAAGGGAGGCATAAACATACAAATCATCTCTCTGTCTTTTCTTTTTTTAAGGAAAACAAACTAAGATTTTTTTTTTCCAGCAAAAGGTCACATATAATATTTTGCCCTCCACATTCTCCGTAAATTTTTATGGAGAGCTAAACTCTGTCAGTCCTGTAGGATTAACCAGGTTTGGGTTAGACGGTATTTGTCAATGATAACTTTACAGGTGGTGGTGGGTCTACATAACAAGGGGCGGAATGCTTGTTTCTCTTTTGTTTTGCTAGCTGCCACTGAGTGTATTTGTCCAAATCTTCTGATATTATTAGAATTTGTGAAGTGTTGTATTGATTACCTTTTCAAAAACAAAACTGACCACTATCTAATATGAAGAGAAACTTTCTCTTATCAATTACCTGGTTACTTTGAGTTTATACTTTATGTAGGAAAAAAAAAAACAATAAAATGCTTAATTTGGGGGTAGGATCGGGAAGGATAGTTCCCGCCTCACTGAGCAACACTTGATAATGTAGAATAGGACAGTTTTCAAATTAGCGAGTTATTGTTATTTGTTTTAGGTAATTAGCATCATTTAAATAAAATTGAGACTAGTAAAATGACAGTGTGCTCCCACACAAAGTTATTGGGAAAGAGCAGCACAGTTGAGAAAGGGCCTCCTTCAGATTGGCCTGAAAGGGCTTTTCCTTTCTTTTCTTTTTTTTTTTTTTTGACCTTTAAAAATTTTTATTAGTTTCATTTGTTCACTTTGTGTCCCAGCTGTAACCCCTCCCCCACCCCCTCTCAATCTCACCCTCCCTCTTCTTCTCCTATGCCCCTCCCCCAGTCCAATGACAGGGGAGGTCCTTGTCCCTGAAGGAGCTTTTCTTGATGGATTAATGATTGAGGTTGAGGGCCTGGTCCCCTGTGGTGGTACTACCCCCTAGGTACCTCATCCTGGAAAGTAGGGGGAAAAAACGTAGCAAGGAGCAAGCCCATAATCAGTATCCCTCCATGACCTGTGACCTGTGGCCTCTGCTCCAGCTTCTGCCTCCAGGTTCCAGCCTTGAGTTCCAGCCCTGGCTTCTCTGTGTGAGGGACAGTGACAGGAACGTGGAAGGCGAATCTCTTCAAGCTGTGTTTGGTGAGAATGTTTTGCCACAGCAACAGAAAGTGAACTGGGACCGAAGGTAATAAAATATCCTTTTTATTTATCCAGGTATTATTTGGGGACACCCTTAAGTCCCTACAGATTAGGTTTTCCTCTGTCAGAATCACCTTTCAGCTTCTTGTAGAGAAGGCACTGTGAGGGTTCCTCCTCAGCCTTCGTGCGCTTAAACTGTCTTTATTTTGCCATCATTTTTGAAGGTCTTCTTGGTGAATAGGGAATTCTAGACAGATTGTTATTATTATTATTTATCTTCCACCTCTTTCTTGAGCTGTCATTCCACAGTCTCTTCATTGCCATTGTTTCTGGTGGAAAATCAGGCATCGCTTGTGTCTTTGATCCCTGTGCATAAGGTCCCAAAACAAAAGAAGCTTCTAAATCATTAGGTCTAGGGTGGACCTGGAAATCTGCACATCCAGGTTCCCAAGCGATGCCAATGGTGCTGTTTGGGTCTATGGTGTTTGTGAAAGTGGAGAAAGCAGTCTCGTCATGGCATTCCGTGTTAGTCAGGTACGTCTGTGGAGTTGGTGTGCCCGCCGAACCAGCTTGCCAGCCCTGTGATTGCTTCTGGTAGTTTCATGCCACAGCCTCAGCTGCTTCTCTTTCACATTCATTTTCTTTATGTTTGGCTTGTGTGCCCTCACTGTGAAAGCAGAGGTCAAGAAGACACCTCGAGTTGGTTATCTCCTTCCACAGTCTGAGTTCCAGGGGTCCAAGCCAGGGCCTCAGGCTTTGAGGCAATTTCCCTGGCCGTCTAAGCCATCTAACCAGCCCTTTTCTTTTTTGTGATATGGAGGATTGAGCCCAGTAGTTTCTTATGAGCATTTCTTATGTTTTAACCAGCAGACATTGATTACACATAGTAATATGTAATTCATTATGACATTTTCTTACACGTACAGAATATATTTTAATAATTCTTGTCCCTGTTACCCTTACTTGTTCCCCTCTCATTCCTGATAATCCTTTCTTTTCAACTACCCTCCCTTCTACTTTTCTCTCTCTCTCTCTCTGTTTCTCTCCCTCCCTCTCCCCGCCTCTCCCCACTCTGTGTGTGTGTACAAGAGAGAGACAGAGACTCACAGAGAGACTGAGACAGAATAGAGGTTGTTTGTTTATAGGCAAATGAGTACCTTGCCAATGGCAACACAACGGAAGAAAATGTCCCTTACCCTTTATTCACCATTAACCGTACCTTAAACATTCAGGGATGGGCGAGGGCTGGTGAGCCCTTCCCTATCATGATGGGGTGCTGATGGCCCAGTCCCCAATAGACCTTGATCTCTTTGACTGTTAGGAATCTTGTTCATCTCTCTGACTTTGGTATGTCTAAACATTTTAAAGTTCTTGCTTTTTTGTTGTTGTTGTTGTTGTTGTTACCTTCCTGAGGCTTGTTGATCTTCGTTTATTCTGTTTAATGTACTTAATTCGTAAAATTATTGCTTACTATCTGTTTAAATATTCCCACTATCTTCATTTTGCTCGCATCTTTCCTTTTGGTATCCAAGTTTTTCCTCAGCACTTAAAACTCTATTGTACTCTCTCCAACTCTTTTTTTTTTTTTGTATTTCCTGTTATATAGTTTCTATAGACCTGTATTTAAGTTTAAAGTTTCTTCTTCATAGTGTTTAATCTGCTTTGAGGTAGATAAAGTGAACTGTTCATTTATATTTTTATTATTTTCACTTCTAGAATTTCCATTTATTTTTTAAATAAAACACAATAATAGATCACATTATGATATGTTAAAAATATCATTTTAGGAGATGAACCTTGTTTAATTGTTTATGCAGCTGTATAGTAATTTCTTCCATATTGAAACAGTCCTCAATGTGAGGAGCAAGAGCTCAGGGGGAACTAAATCTCACCACTAAATCCCAGGAAGTTGCTGAAATTTACAAGATTCACAGGCCCCTCTCCAAGTTAACACTTGGAGGGGAGCTGCTGAGGGGAGACTCCCATCATCCTGGCTACCTGCCCGTCATGCAGGGAGCAACGGGGATGCAGCCTTTGTTAAACCATCGTCTATTTGAGGTGCAGATGCCTTTGATACTTCTGTGTTCTTGTAAGTAACCCCCCTTCCATACTTTTCTAAAAACTGTCAATAAACTCCTTGGTTCCCTAGGCCACACTGGGTGGAATTATTTCTTTGGTCTTAATCAGTGACCCATCTGAGGTGAATAGATATTTGTTCTCGTCTCTCTGGGAGTAGTCACACAATAATTATCATTGGAGGATTCTCTTGAGCTAAGGACTATAATGAGACAATTATCAGAATGTTCCAGGCATAAGGGCTCCCATCAGGACAAGCAAAGAAATTGCTCAATTTTTCTGAAGAATTCTTTCCTTTTCTGAGTTGTTCATATTTATATTTCCCTTTCCTGGAAGCTTATGGCACTTGCATATATTTAATTTTTTCGTGAGAAGAATACATGAAGAAATATAATAATCTATACTATGCAACAATAAAAGGATGTTTTACTCAGATAATTGACATATTATATAGTCGATTTAGTGCTGTCATCAGTATGAGGAGAAGAAAACATTCATGGAAATTATTGTTCACTAAAATTTCTTTTATTTAACTAATGATTCTTAACTTTCGAGAGGTGATTGTGCTGTGACGACAGATGAAGCCTCAACATGTCCATAGGCTAAGGCACCAATTTACTTTTGCAATGCTGGTGATCAAATCGAGGGCTTCGTCCACGACAAGCATTTGTTCTAACATCCATTTATACCCCAGGCCCAATACTTTACTTTTTCCTGCACCAGTACATGCCCATTTTCAGTTGACAGAGAGAAAAGGTGGCTTATGAGCCCTGAGTATTTGAAGTAATGGGGCTACCACCATTTTAAGCATTGCCAACTACTACCCCAGAGGGAAGTAAACATATATATGTATATATTTGCATGTGTGCTTATATATATGAGTTCATATACATGAATTTACATATATATACATATATATATATATATGAGTTCAGCAAGTCACATGACCACATCTATCTCTAAAGGTAGTAAAATACCATCTTGTCATGGGCCAGGAAGGCAGAATCAGAAGATGCGTGGTCAGCCAGGACCACAGAACTGACTTAATAATCTTTATGAAAACTGTGGACTTTCCACCCCCAATGTACAAAAATGGGTGCATTTGAGGTAAATTTTTAAATTTCAATTTAAATGGCTTACAGAGATTCTAAAAGCTCATGTATTAACTCCATAAAGTTATAACTTCAGGAAAAGAACCTTGATTCTAATTATATACTTCGTACTAATTTCTCTACTCATACTGACCTTAGATTTGCTTCTCTCTAGAAATAAAACAAAATAAAGCTCAGTTTCCTCTAACTTACTATGAGAAGTGCTACGGGACTACAAACACTACCGAATTCTAGGACCATATTTCACGGCCCTGTGATTAGTGTATGATCAGTACAGCAACCACCTGATCATATGTCATTTAAAAATGACTATAATTAGGGCATATTGCTTAATATCTATATCTTAACTTTTTCTCTTCTCATATAGAAATCTTGGAGTTGACAAGATGGCTGATCTGGTACATCCTGATGCCCCAGGTTCCATCCCCAGGACCCACACAGTGGAGGGAGAAAACCAGCTGCCAGAGTCCTGTGACCCCCACATGCCCACCACCATAGCACAGCTTCCTGGTGTGCTTCACAGGGGTTTTGAACATTTGAAGGAGTCAATATTATATGGTTCAAGACCACTATGTACTTTAGACACAAGAACTTTGCAAAATTGGGTGGTCTCATGCGTGTGTGCATGGAAAGAAGAGGGAATGCCCTATGGGGATCAGAGGAAACGCTGAGTGAATATGTGTTGCTGACATGAGCTCAGCCATGTCAAGGACTCATGAGAATGCCAGAGGCTTCCTCTGCTCCAAGTGTGAATGTTGGCAATGTATGCAAAAGCTATCAGCTACAGCTTCCTGCTCCGGGATGACAGTAGTCTTCATAGTTCCCTACAGAGTGCTCCTACCCAGATTAGCCAAGCCCGCTAATCAGCCTGCTCACCAGCTGTGTACCATAAGCCCATCTCCTTATCCAGCTGTATGCAACAAACCTGTCTCCTCGATTGAGTTCAAACATATAAAATATATATGCTGGGATTCTAGGATGCAGTTGGTGCCCTTCATCAGGGTGGGCACAACCCACCCTATCTTTTTCTGTACATGCGTTACTGTGCCTGTCCTTTCTCCATTCCCCTCTCACTCCAGTGAGGTTTCAAGGACCAAGCATGCAGGATGCAGCACAATGCTGCAGAAAGATGTAGGCTGGACCCCGCTCCTGACTCATGGTCTGTGCTGGCTAGTTCTGTGTCAACTTGACACAAGCTGGAGTCATCTGAGAGATCACTATTTTCCCAATTAAGAAAATGACTCCATAAGATTGGGCTTTAGGCAAGACTGTAGGGCATTTTCTTAATTAATGATTAATATGGAAGGTCCCAGTGTATTGTGGATGGGGTCACCCTTGGGCTAGTGGTCCTGGGTTCTATAAGAAAGCAGGCTGAGAAAGCCAGAGGAAACAAGCTAGTAAGCAGCGCTTCTCCATGGCTTCTGCACCACTTTCTGCCTCCAGGTTCCTGCCCCCAGTCTTTTTGATGTTGGACTATTACATGGAACTGTGAGTGAAATAAACCCTGTCATCAGCAGGTTGCTTTTGGTCATAATGTTTTACACAGCCATACTAACCCTAACTAAGACATGGTCTAAAGGCAGAAGCAGGGCAGATGACAGCTGTGCGTGCTGAAGGTACTGTAAGGCAGACATGACTAAAAAGCACTTTAGGAAATACTCAGATTAGGAAGAAATGTATGTGTGGAGTAATTGTGGAAGATTTTATATAAAAAAGTGAGGTTTAAACGTAAGGTATTGAATTGTCTTGGTAGTGTGAGGGGGCTGACAGTTTGGTGAGAGAGATAGATCACAGCCATTAACTGAAGTAACATATGTAAATGTACAGAAGCTTGCTGAGCCTCTGGTAGAAACCTACATGATTGCTATAGCCAGGCTCAGGCCAGAGTGTGGCAAGAAGGAGGCCAAGTAAGACAGTGGGGGACTTGGGAGGAGTTTGGTGTGGGAGGAAACCACCCAAGTGGGTGACTGGGAGAGGAGGCTGGGGCTAAACCTAGACAGTTTTGCAATTTGCCATGCTGAAGGAGTCTCTGATAGCACTCATTCCAAGGACATTTGCATTTCAGTAGGGACCAAAATGGTAAGCTATCATGGATGTGTCCAGCTGGTGGATGAGTATTCCCAGTGGGGTTGGAAGCCTGGTGGCTTTTCAAAGCTATGCATCTAGTTCAAATCAGGCACCCTAAACAAATGGGCAATCTAGGTACCAAAGAGTTTGTCTTTCTTTCTTTCTTTCTTTCTTTCTTTCTTTCTTTCTTTCTTTCTTTCTTTCTTTCTTTCTTTCTTTCTTTCTTTTCTTTCTTCCTCTTTCTTTCTTTCTCTTTCTTTCTATATTTCTCTCTCTTTCTTTCTCTATTTCTTTCTCTCTCTTTCTTTTCTTTTCTTATCCTTCTATTCTTTAAAGGCCAGCACTGGTGTAGCAGGGGTGCTGGAGGGCATCGAGGGAATACTGAGCTCATTTTCTGCGACGGATAAACAACCAAAAGTCTGGGAAAGACAGAAGGCTAAGCCACAGAGAAAACTAAAGTAAAAGCTCTATCCTTTTGGGATGGGAGGGTCCCTAAACAGACTCTGGCTTGAGTGGGTGTCTAGCCCCTTTCCTCCTCTGTATTGGTCCTATTTAGACACCTGCCCCCAGGCCTGCCTTCCTTTCTCTTCTGAATGTCCTCTGGGAACAAGAAGTGCCATGTCAGGGAGTCCAGTTTTGACTTGCCACCTAATTTCCTCCAATTCTCCTTCACCAGGAATTGAATGCAGGGGCCTCATTCATGCCAGTCAAGGGCACTACCACTGGACCATAGCCACAGTGACCCAAACTTACTGTTAGCTTTCCTTATCAGGGCATTCCCAAACAGCTGTTTCTAAAACGACTCGTGCTTGTTTCTTCTCAGTAAGGAAACTAAAAGATTATAGATCTAAGGTTTCTAGATGATGAAAGCTAAATGATGAGAGCAAGTACATACAGTTTCATATAGGAGCTGGATCATCTCCTGATTTTTCTATTCTATCAGAAGCCTGTCTGGGAACCTGGAATGGTATGGACGGAAAGCATTTCCCATCTTTAATTGTTTTACCTCCTTCAGAAGCCTGATATGCCAAAGAGGGTGAGCATGGTGGATGCCTGTGACATTTCCCAGATCATCATACATTTTAATGCAAAGGTTAATCTGCTAAGTTTATTAAGATGATTTGCCTGAGTAAGAATAGTGCAGAAAAGTCTCTTGGCCATTAAAGAGAGATTCTGGTTAAGGACTCTGATAGATTTCCCACCAAACCAGACAGGAAGAGAAATTCCAGTGGATGGTCATGTGCCAGGGCTGCAGGCCAACACGGAGTGTGTGCTAAGTGAAAGAAAACATCAGGTATGGAAAATACACACTGGCTGTACTCCCTCCTGCTTCTGCATGTTTCCTGTTCCTTCTGCCAAGCGCATTGTTGGTCCCGACTCCTGACACCACCCTTCACCCGCAATGAAGTTTCCCTGATGGTCCGATGGCCTCCTCCACTTGTTATAGGTCCCTGGCCAGGTGGTGTCTTCATAAAACCACATTTACAGGTTACACACATACAGTGGTCACACCCTGTCCTGATTCTGACCCTACTCAGTCCTGTCTTCATAGCCCTCGTCACTAGTTGTTTGTATCCACGTCCCCCCTAGATGGAACCTGTAAGGAGGGCAGGCTTGTCAGGCTGCACAGCCCCTACCCTTCAGAACACTCTTTAAAAAATGTTGCTGAGCTGCTTTGCTTGGGTTTGCTCCTAAATTAAAATATGGGGGACAGGACCGTGACCTCAGTTTAACCAATCAGAGGGCCTCTACTTGCTCCGCCCTCTGTCACTTCAGTGGCATGGGCAACAGTCTTTCGTTTTGGGTCAGGGTGGGTATTTGGCTATCTGAGAGTTGGAGTCTTAACTGCTTCTCAAGTGGAAACACCCCTGCAGTGTCTTACACTTTGCCCTGATGCATCTGGCACCCTGAAGGTGCCAGTGGTCTGCGACGGGACCACCCTGTGTGTAACTCATGCAGTTAGCCACAACATTTTAGCTCATACATGCTCTGTTCCTTCAGCCCTCACCTGCCTCTAGCTAGGCTCTTTAATGACAGGCAGTTTGCACCTTCCTCTCTTTTTGTCTATTACATGTCCTCACTTTGATGATCTGGTCAGTTTTTGTCTTTGCTGTGCACATTTTATTCCGCCATCACAAACAACTTTGTTTAATGCACATGAATTTTTTAAAATAATTGGATTTTTGTACTATCACTTACAGTTAATGGCAACCCTCAAAGGTTTTGCGGAGATAAAGGTTGGGAATGGCTAGTGTAGAAGCAGAGAACTGGGACTCATCCAATGCCCATGGCTACTGGAAAGGCGTGCAGGCAACCTTCCCAACTTAAATTTTGTCTCCAGGCTGAGGAAAACCCATTATATGGTATACACAGAAGCCGAAGAATCTGAATTGACTTTTTAGGAACCTATACCTTAAATATTAAAGTGGTCTTGGTACTTCCCCAGCCCCGAAGTTCCCCCCCCCCAACTTTTTAAACCTATGAAAATGTGCAGTACCAGTAAACACTAAGCATTTTGTTTAAATATTAAACTTTAAAGTGCTGCATGAATTTTTAATGTGCAAGCTATCCTTGAAAGGCTCCACTGAGCCGCTCTCCCCATCAGAAAAACACTTGAGGGGCAGCAGCCAAGCTCTCCGATTACAGGGAAAAGGCCAGGTGCTGCAGGCACTCCGAGGAGTATCTCTGGGAAGACAGTATGTAGGAACTCACTTCTCATCCTTACCGTCTCCAGTTCCAAGACTGCTCGACCCGGTCACGTGCCAGGAAGCTGCAGCCCCACAAACTTCTTTAGTCAACAGTTTAGTCAACAATTGCTGAGTGGAAGAGTCTCTTCTGGAGTAGCAGCTTTTATTGGAGGTTTTAGATTTCCAGTGAAGATGTGCTAGAGCAGTGGTACCCAACTGTCCTCATGCTGTGACCCTTTAAAACAGTTCCTCACACTATGGTGGCCCCCAACCATAAAATTAATTTCGGTGCTACTGTTGTGAATACTAACGTAAATATCTGTGTTTTCCAATGGTCTTAGGTGAACCCTGTGAAAGGGTCATTTGACCCCCTGAAGAGGCTGTGACCCAGAGGTCGAGAACCTCTGCCCTGGATGGGGAAATCGCACATGCCATCTGATAAGTTATAGCACCATTTGAAGTGGGAGTTCTGGGGCATACAGGCTGTCTGGGTCATATGTTATCATATTATCGTAAGTGCTTCCTGTTTGTTATGATTACATGACTGGTTAGGACCTAAAGGGACTTGCAGAAAAGCAGATAAAAATACAGACGTTCGAGTAGGGTGGTCCTGCCTGATGATAGAGAGCAATGGTTTAAGCGCTGTGTCACTATCAGAGAAACATCCCTGATAGTTAGCTTAAACGAGAGAAGGCTAATGTTGCGCATGGTGGCACATGCCTGTCATCCGAGGGTTACAGTGGCAGGATGATTGTGAATTCAAGGTCTGCCTGTGGTATATCCTGATTTTCAGGCTAGCTTAGGCTAATTCACAGAGACTGTCTTAATAGCGTGTGTGTGAGACAGAGAGAGAAAGAAGAGAGAGAGACACAGAGAGAGAGAGATTATTTTTTCCATAGCTTTGGAGGTTCTAGTACAGGTAACTAGTCCCATTGCTCTGAGCTCTGACGAAGCAGTGCACAGTGGTAGGAGCATGCACTGAAGGAAAGCCTCTCACTTCATGAGCCTGGAAGCAATGAGAGAACCAGGGTGCCACAACACCCTTCAAGGGCATGCCTTCAATGACAAAGCTTCCTTCCTCAAGACCTTACCCTGCAAAGATTCCACCATGTCCCAGTAGTGCTGATATGCTAGAATCTAAGGCATTAGCACAATGACCTTCAGAGGATATTTAATACCTACATTATAGCAAGCACTAATCAGAGTCTTCATTTGTTTACGTCTGTTCTAGTTTCATTTCTGTTCCTGTGATAAAACACCTGGACAAAGAGCAACTTAGGGAGGACAGGGTTTATCTGGCCTATAAATCTAGGTTATAGTTCACTGTTGTGGGGAAGTCAAGGCAGGAACTTACACAGGCAAGAGCAGAGAGAGAATAAACGGCTGGGTCCTTGCTTGCTGGCTTGCTAGGTACACAGCTGGCTTTGTATAGTCTTATACAACCAGAGCCCAGTCCAGGAAATGGTACTGTCCACTTTCAGGGTGGGTCTTCTCACTTCCACGAAAATCCCTTATA
The DNA here is from genome assembly GCA_028658305.1 of Pachyuromys duprasi. Taxonomy (NCBI): domain Eukaryota; kingdom Metazoa; phylum Chordata; class Mammalia; order Rodentia; family Muridae; genus Pachyuromys; species Pachyuromys duprasi. Next base: position 31,405,294 of record CM053762.1, read on the forward strand.
GGCCATGTCCACAGGCCAACCCCAATCCACATACTCCTTATCTCTTCCCAGATGATTCTAGGCTACATCAAGTTGACAATGAATGCTGACCATCACAACTTCATTTATTTAACCATGTTCTCTCCATTCTTGAAGTTCTTTACTAAGGGTCAAAAGGCCTGGAAGGTCTGTGTGCTGAGCCCGAGAACTCTGGGGAGCATGGTACAGGCTGAGGTTGGGTTTGAAGGTTATCCTATCTTTAGCCTGTGCACATCAGCCATACCACAAGAACAGGCAGGCACACATACCTTCCAAAGTCCATTCTGCTCTGAGAAACATGTATACTGGAATGTTCATCCTCTCAAGGCTAATCATTACTATTACTGTAATGCCAGAGTGTTTGCAATATAAGATTGACAAAGAAGATTTGAAAATCAAGAACAATAGAAAAATGACGAGAACGCTTGCTTTTTGAAATTTCAGGGTCAAGGATTTTACAATGAATTACAGAACTATGAGTAGCACAGTGAAGGAAATTATGTGCTTGGATTTTAGGTATTAACTACGTAAAAGGACCATATTCTGTTTGAAAACATGTTCCTTCAGTACCCTACCACAGCGACACTTTCACATCCGTATCTGCTGCTTCTCTATTCACGATAGTAAGGAAATGGGACCAGCCTAGGTGTCTGTTAACAGATGAGTTGATAATGAAAATGCTTACTAGCTATTAAAAAAATGAGATTGTGAAATTTGAAGGAAAATGATAGAATTGCAAAGTATCATATTAAATGAGGAAACAGACTCAGAAAGACAAAACACATATGGTTCTCTGTCACATATGGATCTCAGTTTTGTTTGTTTGCTTCTACTAGCTCAGCAAGCTCTTTACCCGTGGAGCCTTTTACCCATCCCCATGAACAGAAGTTTGGGGCAGCTATTAAAACACAAAGTTCAAGTGACTCATAGAACTTCAGTACACATGGAGATTTGTGGCAAAGAAAGAAGCCCAGAGATCCCCAGTCTTCCATGATACACCCTTTCATTATTGCTTGTCAATAAACAAGATCCCTTTCATTTACATAGAATGAAGACCTGAGTATGCACAAAGGACTCTTCTGGTCAATCTCTCTATGGAAGAAGCTCTTCAGACCACAATTAGTCATTGCTGGAGAATGTAATCACAGGATGAGACCAAACAAGGTCAATGATGCATGCGCCCAACTGTCTGGATCTGTTAACTGCACATTTTGCTTCTGTAACTGTTGCTTGCCTCACTCGCAGGATCCAGGGTTATCACCCTTGAACCGCACACTGGATGAAAGGGCAGAGCATCTGAATGCTTCCCTCACAGACCTTCTGGTCATCTATCCCTGGTGTAGCTATTACTGGATCCCAGTTCTTAACACAAATATGGATGTAAATGAGTGTAGGTACAGGTAAAGGCTAAGAAACTGAAGGAGACTAAAAGGGGGGGGGAGGGTGCTGGAAAGGGGAGGGCGAAAGGACACATGTGATTTGAAAGTAGAAAGGAAGCTGGAGGGATGGTACAAGGGTGGACAGGGAGATAGGAAATGTACGAGGTAGGGGTGGCAGGCGAGAATCAACTCAGATTTTATTTGGAAACATGGAACCTAATACTTTGCCTGTTAATTAAAAATAAGCTAATAGGTTCTGAAGCAATGGCTCAGCTGTTAGGAGTTCTTAACAGAAGACGGGGATTTGGTTCCCAGCACCCACATTGTTCACCACTATCTGTAACTCCAGTTCCAGGGAATCCGGCACCCTCTTCTGGGCACCTGGCATGCATGTGGAGCACATACCGAAAGGCAGGGAAAACACTCATACACATTAAAAAGAAAAGAAAAATCTGTAGCCTACTATGAGCACCGTTATCTTCATTTTCTGACAGGGAATCCACTAACAACATACGGCTATGAAATTAAAATTGCACGTAAGGAAAGTCACTTCCTCTGCAACATTCACAAGAGTTCCAGTACCCGTAGCCACGGGAGGAGGAGAGCTCTGCGAGTGGACAGCACAGCTATGGAACACCTTTTTTATGGCTGCAGAATCCTCTGGGGGCAGCACTGTAAGCAATGTGGGAAGGGGTAGAAACGTGGGCATCGCTCTGTTTCCACTAAACGCCCTCTTCCTCCCCCAGCTGCTCCAAACCCCGGCTGCCTTAAGCTTTGTAACCTGCCACTTCTTCATCATGTCAAGCAGGGGCTGTGATTTCTGAGCTGTGAAGGAAGTGACGAACCTTCCTTCTCATCTTTTAGAGCCTCTTTGAGCTGTCCCGCACCTGCACCTGTTTCTCTGCATTCTCGCCAGCACTTGCTGTTTTCATTGCCTTTTTTAGTCAGTCTATCGGGTGCCTGATGATTTCACTTTCCTCAGTTTCATTTAATTTTATGAATGTTCAACATTTCGTGATGTCGAACAAATTTCCACATGCCTACTTGCCATATTTCCTCCTTGATGACATGTCAGTATCAGCTTGAGTTTTTGATGAAAACTTTGCTCAGTTTCTAATTAGGTTGTTTGTTTGCTAACTTTTGACAGCTCTAAATATGCTTTAGAAACAAAATATGGTATTTGGGCTTAAAAATTTTCCCTTTGAGGGTAGCCTATATATCTTGTTGTCATACTTTTTAAAAATTCTTTTTTAATGAAAATATTTTAATTTTTTATAAATATTATTTTGTATTTAATTTTTTTAATTTTTATTAATTACACTTTATTCTCTTTGTATCCCCCCATAAACCCCTTTCTCCTCCCCTCCCAATCCCACCTTCCCTCTCCCTTCTCCACACATGCCCCTCCCCAAGTCCTCTGATAGGGGAGGACTTCCTTTCCTTCCTTTTGATCCTAGTCTATTGGCTTTCATCAGGAGTCTTCCTCTGTCTCATTGTCTTCCTCTGTGGCCTGGTAAGGCTGCTCTCCCATCAGGGTGAGGTGATCAAGGAGCAGGCAAATCAGTTCATGTCAGAGGCAGTCCCTGTTCCCATTACTATGGAACCCACTTGGACACTGAACTGCCATGGGCTACATCTGTGCATGGTCCTTAGTTGGAGTATCAGTCTCAGGAAAGACCCCTGTGCTCAGATTTTTTGGTTCTGTTGCTCTCCTTGTGGAGCTCCTGTCCTCTTCCTATCTTACTATTTCCCACATCTTTCATAAGATTCTATGCACTCTGCCCAACAGTTGGCCATATGTCTCAGCATCTGCTTTGATATTGTGCAGGGCAGAGACTTTCAGGGGCCCTCTGTGACAGGCTCCTAGCTTGTTTCCTGTTTTCTTCTTCTGATGTCCATCTGCTTTGCCTTTCTGGCTGGGGATTGAGCATTTTAGCCACAGTCCTCCCTCTTTTTTTAAAATTTATTTATTTTTATATTAATCACAGGCTATGTACTTTGTATCCCAGCTGTAGCCCC
>CM053762.1:31409209-31429466 GCA_028658305.1 Pachyuromys duprasi
AGAACCAGCCATTGAGTTCATGTCCAAAATAGTCCCTGTTCCCCTTACTAGTATACCCACTTGGGTATTGAGCTACCATTTGCTACATTCAAGCAGGGGTTCTAGGTTATATCCATACGTGGTCCTTGGTTGGAGAAACAGTCTCATAAAAAGACCCCTGTGCCCTGATATATTTGAACCTTGCAGAGCTCCTGTCCTCTCCGGGTCATACTAACTCCCCCTTCTTTCATATGATTTCCTGCACTCTGCCAAAGGGTTGGTTATGTGTCTTAATATTTGCTTTGATACACTGCTAGGTAGAGTCTTTCCGGGGCCCTCTGTGGCAGGCTCTTGTTCTGCTACTTGTTTTTCCCTACATCCAATGTCCATCCCATTTGATTTTCTAAGTGAGGATTAATCCTCTTACTCCAGGTCCTCTTTCTTGTTTATCTTCTTTAGGTGTATAGATTTTAGAATGTTTATCCTATCTTATAGGTCTATATAAGTGAATATATACCATGTGTGTCTTTCTGCTTTTGGGATACCTCACTCAGGATGATCGTTTCCAGGTCCCACCATTTGCCTGCAAATTTCATGATTTCCTCCTTTTTAATTGCTGAGTAGTATTCCATTGTGTAAAAGTACCACAATTTCTGTATCCATTCCTCAACTAAGGGACATCTGGGTTGTTTCCAGGTTCTGGCTATTACGAATAAAGCATAAACATAGTTGAACAAATGTCCTTGTTGTGTACTTGAGCATATGCCTAGGAATGGTATAGCTGGATCTTGAAGAATTGTCTAAGAAAGCGCCAAATTGATTTCCAGGGTGGTTGTACAAGTTTACATTCCCACCAGCAATGGAGGAGGGTTCCTCTTTCTCCACATCCTCTCTAGCATGTGTTGTCACTTGAGTTTTTGATCTTAGCCATTCTGACCAGTGTAAGGTCAAATCTCAGGGTTTATTTATTTTTCTATGTCTTTTCCAGGAAGATTTCTTTATTCAACACAGTCCTTAGCAAACACAGCCACCTTCTTCTCCCTTCTTTCTCCATCAAACTCAGAAGACTTAGAACACCACTGTCTGTTCTGTATGCTTCCATTTGAGTGCATCCATGTCACTAGACGGAATCACACAGGCTTAGATTTTTCACCAAATCTACTTTATTTAGTGTTCCTAAGTACCTTTACCTCCCGGTCCAATCCCTCGAAACCTTAGGTAGAAGATTAGAAGAGAAAGGGCTGTAGTCCTCTTTTAACTACTTTCTGATGATTAGGGTTGATGGGTCTTTAGGGGATTACCAGACTCAGTCATCAAGATACCAGCAGTCCAGTCCAAAGGCCAACACAAAGCAGCAACACGAGGTCAGTGAAAGCCACAAGTCCTAGCTGGATTTCCTAGAAAAGCTCCCTGGAATGTTTCTCTCTACAAAGTCAAGTGCCAAAGCACGAAGATCAGAGAAGCATTGTGTGTGGACCACTATATATGTCCTCACCTCAGAGTCACCCACAGATGGTCTCAGCTGGCCGAAGTCATGCCCCTTGCAGGTAAGAGCTTACAACAAAACATTATGTGCCCTCTCACAATCCAACCTGGGCAAAACATCACATGCCTAGCTTGCAGGAAAACATCACGTGACAAAACTCAGTCTTCAAGGAAACCAGAAACTCCGGCTTCAGAATCACTCAAGCGATGGGTAGACATCACCATGAATTCATGAGCTAATGCCTCTGGTGGGCAGCAATCCCACTTTGTTGCTTGCTTTCTGGTACTATCTCCTTTCTTTTTTATAGGACCTCCTCTTCATCTTACCTGTGACACCATTGCCCTCAGACTTACAGTAAGTTCACCTTCCTGCCATTCAAAGCCTGCAGACCAACCTACACACACATTTGTCTCCAGTCCATGCCCTTGTGGCCAAGCCCAATCTTTCTCCTGCATCTGCATCGCGTGTACATTTCTTTCAGTTTCTCCCATTGTCTTCAGAATCTCAAGAAGAATCAGTTATATGAAAAAAGACACCACAAACATTCCCTCTTTAATATAATTACAGAGGATAATTTAAATCTAATAGGATCGTTTTTAAATGGTATTATTCTTCTAGTAAACTCATGCAGACTACTTCCACAAAATCAATCTCTCTTTACAGTGCCTTATGATGCTTTATAGAAAAATCTTCTGTTTTCTGGTTAACTTTTAAATATTCATAATCTGGTCCTACTTCTATCTATGTAATAGCTCTGTTGCTCTGGTTAGGTAGGTCACGTCTCATGATGTACCTTAGAGAATGTCTTCCCTTTCTGTCTTTCCTGCTTCTCTAGCTTCTGGCAGGGGAATTGCTGTTGAGTGTGCCTGATGCCAAACCCCAAACCCAACCATTTAATAAAATTATTGAAATTATGTAATATTTATTTTATATTATTAAGATACACACTAAAAACATCATACAATGTTTTATTTTAAAGAATTACTTGGACTATCTTAACTCTATATTACATATCATTTCAAATAAAAAAAGTAAAAAAAAAATGCTGAGTGCGGTGGTACACACTTATCATCCTAGCATTTGGGAGGCTGAAGTAGGGACTGGAAGGCCACCCTAGGCCACACAGCAGAATCCTGTCTTAAAAATTAAAACAAAATGAAAGAAAAGAAAACTAAAAAAACTAATATAATGAACATGTATATAGCCATCTTCCAGGCTGAAAAAGTTCATATTTTTCAGATTTAATTGAATTTACTTTCCTCCATTATTTTCAGACATTTCAGGCCCTATCTCACATAGCAAGTTTATTTTTGTTTTTAATCCCTTAAATATGGAGCTGTAACCAATGAAAACTTGTAAGTACTTGACTACAATGCTGTTTCCACTGTTTATAAAATCAATGACATCTCCAGAGCATCTCACACATTTTTGATCAGCATTGGGGCTATACAAATTTGGGTCAGGTAACCTCTGTGTGGAGGCTGCTCTGGGCACTGGATAGTGTTGGAACATCCCTGGCCTCTGCCATGAGATATGTGTTTCCCAGATGGGACAACTAGAAATGCTCCAGGCTGGAGCTAAAATTCATACCTGGCTGAGAATTACCGACCTAGTCCAGGCAAGGTAGGTGGGAGCTAATGCCAGGAAAAGCCACAAAAAGGTGGGTGGAGATGCTGGAGTCCTAAAGGCAAAAAAGAAAACATCCCTGGAGTAACTATGGTGACGGGTTGGAGAACCTGCTCTGGTGAAAAGTGAGCTAGCATCCCAGAAGCAGAGAGACACACATGGTATACACTCACTCATATTGACATATAAAATAGGATAAACCTACTAAAATCTGTAGTCGCCTACGACCACCAATAGTAACCACCTGCACAAGGGGCTGGGAATTAAAAGAGAAGACAAAGAACATGAAGAAGTGACACCAAGACATGGCTCTGATCAAGGCGCCATCTTTATTACAGAGTAAACCACTTATATAGGTTTCCTAGTAAACATATCCAAGCAAAACAGGAAAATTAACCAAGCAAAACAGGAGGCTTAACTGAGCAAAACAGGAGGTGTCTGCTGAAAACAACAAGAATAGCGAGCCAGCATGACTTGCACGCACGTGACCATCTCAGGTCCAATGGAATGGCTACCTCAAAAATTTGTACACCTAAAGAAACTAATCAAGAGGGAGGACTCTGGCTAAAATGCTCAATCCCCAGCCAGAAAGGCAAAGCAGATGGACATCAGAAGAAGGTGAATAAAGGGAACAGGACAGGAGCCTGCCACAGAGGGCCCCTAAAGGCTCTGCCCTGCACAATATCAAAGCAGATGCTGAGACATATGGCCAACTGTTGGGCAGAGTGCATGGAATCTTACAAAAGATGTGGGAAATAGTAAGATAGGGAGAGGACAGGAGCTCTACAAGGAGAGCAACAGAACCAAAAATTTTGAGCACAGGGGTCTTTCCTGAGACTGATACTGCAACCAGGTACCATGCATGGAGAAAACCTAGAACCCCTGCACAGATGTAGCCCATGGCAGCTCAGTGTCCAAGTGGGTTCCATAGTAATGGGAACAGGGACTGCCTCTGACATGAACTGATTGGCCCGCTCTTTGATCACCTCACCCTGAGGGGGGAGCAGCCTTACCAGGCCACAGAGGAAGACAATGCAGCCACTCCTGATAGACTAGGATCAGAAAGGAGAGGAAGACCTCCCCTCTCAGAGGACTTGGGGAGGGGCATGTGTGGAGAAGGGGAAGGGAAGGTGACATTGGGAGGGGAGGAGGGTGGGGTTTATGGGGGGGGATACAAAGTGAATAAAGTGTAATTAATAAAAATTAAAAAAGTGAGCTAGCGTCTCCTGATCTACCCGTGCAGGCGCTCAGCAGCAGAGGAACAGCTCCGCAGATGCGCACCTGCCACTGAGGTCTGGGGAAGAGAACTCGCCTGTCTCTGGATGGGTGGGAGCACCTGGCAGAAATGTTCACCCTGATTCCAGACAACGAACTGTTCTCAGAGCCGATGCGCTCTCTATGCCGCTTCTCTCTCCTGGTTGCCTAAAGCAGACTCGGGAAATCAGAAAACACATGTACGCTTTAAATGAATCTCACATCCGGAGCGTCGACTGGGATCGGTGCCTGGTTGGAGAGGATGAATGACATAAAAAGAATGTAATGGCACAGCGAATGGAGTTTATTCCAGAAGGAAACTGTGTGCAGATGCATAATTAAGGTGCTGGGGAGACTCATGAGTCCACCAAGTATTTCAGTAATTACGAAAACCGACTAATGCAGAAATTATATGCCATCAGTGAATGTCAGACCTAAAATTAAAATAAAGGTGGAAAACAAAGGGGAAATATACCAGGTGAGTTCAAACAAGACAGAAACTTTTATAGTAGTAATTACAATTAGAATAAAATTCAAAGGCCAGTGAAAGGTCACACAGAAACATTTAGTACTGATGTATGCAGCTGCTAAACTTCACGCCAAAAGCATAAGTCACACACAAGGGAGCTATATACTCTATATACTAACTATACTAAGACATAGGACTTTAGAAATGAATAGGTTGAATAAGAATCTATTTTCTTACTCAAGAATTTGAATAACAGCTAACACATTAACTGTATGTATTTATACATGTAATTTCTGTATTTATGAGAGAGTTGAGAAAACAATTGAAAACAGCATTCACAGGAGCTCAGCACCCGTCAGGAAGAACTGGATGCATCACCGGGATCCTCCTGGCAGCATCCTTAGCTCAGTCTTACCAGATGTGATACAAACATGAGAAACTAACTAAAAACTTCCAGACAAATTTCATTTATTTTGCAACAACAGTGACAATGTAGCTTTCCCCCCCTTTTTTGTTTTTTTTTCTTTTTCTGTTTTTTAACCAAATAATAAATACTGTTCATTTCAGAAAAATAAGAAAATGGATATGATTTTGGCATATCTAATCAAGCAAAAATGTTTGTTCATAAACTGCTCTGATAATAAGAATAATTCAACCACAAATCTGGAGAATGGTAACATCAAATAGCCATATTTTAATTCACTATCTCATACCATATTTAAATGTTCTGATAATTTTTAAATTTTTAAAAAACTGCATAAAATTGAGTTAAGAAATATAATGTATATAAAAATGAAATTTAAAATACCAACATGTAGTCTAAGGGCTTTTTAAAGCACCATATGTAGATGTTTTTAATGATGTTAGTTGTCAAATTTTTACAGCACTAAAAATCCCTCTGCTGCATAAACTAGTACAGTGAATCTACGAGGGAAAACAATTCTAACTTGTTCTGAAAGCCTGGGCTACCCTAATGTAAAAACTAAATACAGATTAAGTGCACTCAAAGTGACTACAGGCAAGTCACTTAAACTCCACTCGCAGAATTACTGTCTGAAGCTAACAAATTAAATCAGCCATGCACGTAAAAACAGTATCAACATGTTAATTAAAATAGATTATGACCAAGCAGGGTTGACAGTAGAAACAGAAAGTTTCAATATAGGAAACCTATTGATTCATAAGTGATGTAAAGATCATTCGTTATCTCTTTAAATTAAAAAAAAATGTTTAACTTCAGTTTATGTTAAAAACTAAGACTGGAAGGAACTTGTTCTCAACTTTATACAGTATGTTTCTTAGAAATCTCTGGTAAAACCATGCGCTAGAGAAGCTTTGAAAGCCCTTTACCTGTGGAAATGGTGTGGGTATGACCAGCTCCATTGTTGCAGAGGTACCAGCCAGAGCAGTAACATAGAATAAATTAGGCAAGCCTGTATTTGAGAGGAAGAGGTCAAAACCCAATTATTACATCTGCAGATCACAGCTTATCTTCCTAAAAGATCCAGAACAACAGATGACACTCAGCTAGAACCCTGTACTACTAAAGCAATTGGATAAAATACTAAAGCGAACAATCAGTAGGCTTTCCTAGGGCTAGAACCAATGAGCTCATCCAGTTTCCAACGTAAACTGAAGTATGAAATGGCTGTAGGTTAGCCTTAAGTACTTATGCCATCCTGTCTGAATCAATGGTGAAGCAAATGGTATTAGGAGACCCAAAGAGACAATGAGAGATACTACATTCCTGAATTGGAAAAGGTAGTGTTTTGAAAATGGTACTAGTCAAATTTCATTTACAGTTATGCATGTTAAATAACTTTGCACTATATGTCATTTAAATCCCACCAAGTTGACTATGACAATCATATGATCTTTAGAAGGAAGATTAGAGGTGATTTTTTTTCTTATGTCCATTCTTGGAAATTAATCCTAAAGCGATAACCACTAGAACAGTGCTTCTCAACCTTCCTAATGCTGCAACCCTTTGAAAGAATTCCTCATATTGTGGTGACCCCAAGCCACAAAATTATTTTGTTACTACTTCATAACTGTAATTTTGTTAGGTTATGAATCATAATGTAAATATCTGATATGGGACCCCTGTGAAAGGGCTGCTGATGACCCACAGGTTGAGAACCAATGTATTAAAACAAAAACAACCAGATGAAGAAGGCTAGAAGCACCGCTGCTTCCTGGGAGGCACAGTTTAAGTCTCAGCCAAGGAGCATTGGCTAAGGATGGAGATGTATTGTGAAGTGCTGAGCTGCCCTGGGGAAGGCGGTGTTCAAATAAACTGCAGAAGTTTAGCTCTCTAAAGTCCATGGTGTACCAGAGAGACAGACCCACAAATCCAGCCATGCCAGCATGGATCCTGGGCTCCCATACTCCACAGGTGTTGGTAATGTGCATAAAAAAGGTGCATGAGACTAAACAAGGACTCACCCAGGGCATCCATTAGGCCTTCTGCCTGGTGGGCCTGGGAGCTCTATCTTTACTGTCTAGTCAAGACATAAAGAGGAAAACAAAGAGGGAAAAGTGAAGGTATGTGATTTGAGAACAGCAGCAGACAGCTACCATCCAGGCTCTAAAATAGTAAAAGGATGAGAGCAAGCTCATACTGACAAGTTTAAAGATTTAAGTGAGGAAAAGATCATTGGAAAAACAGAATTTGCATAGCACTGCTGTAAGAAATGTAATCCACGTGGTCTTCATGTGTTAGAGGAACTGGCTAAAACTCCTCGTGAATAGAATCCTTTTCTTTAAGAAGAAGCTTCCTAGAGAATAATAAGATTCAATGTAGTCACTACTGAGTTCTGCCCGCCATCAAAGAAAAGACAACTCAACATCTTCTAGAGAAGAGAGGGGGAAAAAACTGCCACAGTTTTTGATGCAGCATTGACCTCAAAATCTGCTCACATTAAAAAAAAAAAAAAAAGACAAGAAAGTTAGTCTCGTGAGCAACGATGCCTGAATCCTAAACAAATTCTTAGCAAATCGAATCTAGAGATACTTGCAGAGATAATAGGTCACGACCCGCTGTAGTTTTCTCAAAGAATGTGAAAGTGGATTAGCTTTCAGAAGAAACTAGAATGATGGGCCACAAGCAGGGATGGGGTTGTGGGGAGGGAGAAAAGGTTCAGTATTATAGATGTCACTTCTCCCTTCCTAAATAACCAGTCAGGTTTTTACTGGACTGGAATGTGACAGTCTGATCCTCATGAATGAATGGAAAACAACACAAACAAATGAACACCAAGAATAACCAGCAGACAGTTTTTAAAAGGGAGGTATTTGTTTTTCAATCAAGAACACATAAACTTATCGAAAAGGTGATATATAGTTCTGAAATACACAGTAAGTTGAGCTATGATTAAGGTGGCATTTCTTACATTTAGAAAGGGGTGGCTTTATCAATTACTATTATTCAACACTAAAATAATGTCAAGAGCTACATGTAGGTAGATACATGGCCAGGGCCTTTGTGGAAGGCATTTTTGCAGCATCTTATTTAGAAATCTGTATATACTTTAATCCGATAACTGTATTCTTAAGCATTCATCCAAAAAGGTCTATTTTTTGTTTTTGTTTTTTGTGGTGATGGTGGTGGTTTGTTTGTTTTATTTTGTTTTTCTAGACATGGTTTTTCTGTGTAATAGAACCGTGGATGTCCTGGACCACTTTGTAGACCAGGCTAGCCTTGAGATCTTCCTGCCTCGGCCTCCCAAGTGCTGGTATTAGAGGCATGTGCCACTATACCCAGCCTCAGGCAGCATTTTAAGGCTATTCTAAAATTAGAAGAAAATTGAGGAATAATATATGCAAGGTAATTCCACTAATGTCAAGGGTGTCATGTGTGTCTTTATGAGTTGAGTGGCATGGCTGTCTTGAGTTTATCAGTGCAGTAATATGGAGACTGAAGCATGGAGGGAGATAGCTAGTTATCTGGGAGAATATTTGGAGAAAGAGCCTTTCTGATAGAGGGAATCAGTGCAAGGGACCAGAAGAAGCATGTCCTGCTTGTCGAAGGAAAAGAAAGGCCACGGTGTGGTTGGAACAAGGTGCCTGGATGTGGACGGTTAAGATAGTAGAGTACTCCCCGGACCCTGTAGAAGACTTTAGGTTTTATGGAGAGATATTGGGGTCACTAAATGGTTTTGAGCACAAGCTCCCACGATTTGATTTCTACTTAAACTATAACCCACTGCTGCCTCAGGTGAGAAAATTCTTACCTTGCAAGCCAAAAGTTGTGAATTTGATCCCCAGAACTCATGCTTTAAAAAAAAAAAGCGAAAACTGGGCACAGTGGGCGCACTTGTGTTCTTAACACCTGAAGGATGAAGACCAGCAAATTCCTGGGATTGCTGTCTAGTCAGCATAGCCTAACTCATAGGTTCAAGGCCAGGGAGAGACCCTGCCTCAAAACAAACAAAACAGCAACAACAGAACCTTGTACAAAGTGCCCGAGGATTGACAATCTGAGCTGTCTTTTGGCCTCTGTATACACATGCACATATGGACACACACTTGCACATAAATATGCATACATATACATACATTATGCATATACATATATGCACACATATATCCATAAACTGTTTGCTATGTTAAGATTGTAAGGTCAAGGATAGGAGTAGACAAACCAGTTACAGAGGCCAGAAGAAGACAGACCATGACCATGGTTTGAAGCAGCATCAAGCAATGTGAAACAGCCAGTTCTCTCTGTGTGTATATATACACATATATACGTATGTGTATATACACATATATACACATATATACGTATGTGTATATACACATATATACACATATATACGTATGTGTATATATCTGATGACAGGATCAATAAGAATATGTTACAAATTGGATGAGGAAGTAAGAGAAAGAAAGAAGAGAGGATTTAGGACCTAAGCAGTTAAAGAGAGGACGCTGTCATCAACCGAGAGTGGGAAGGCATCTTAGCAGTGCTGTGCTCATTGTTGACTCTGATGAGCCTGGAGCAGTATTGACGTGGAAGGAAGTCTCACTGGAGGGAAAATGGGGAGAGTGAGACAAAATAGCCAGTTTTGGGGGTTTGTTAGCAGAAGCATATAGGAGGCACTCTCTGGGCATGGGGGGAATTAATGTGTTTTGTTGCTGTGGTTGAGTTAGGTTGTTGTTATTTTGTTGTATTTTCTGGGGCCCCGTTAAGCAATGGCGTGTCAGTATGCCGAAGCTGCTCCAGGAGCTGTGGGGAAATGGATAACACAGGTGAGATCAAAGGGATGTTGTCACCAATCACCTTGAGTGGTATGAGTGTGTAGGAGCGGGATTTAAGGAGGAACTGGACCGTCCATCTAGATAAATAGAAAGGCAGAGTATGTCTTGCGTAGCTGCCACATATGTGTCTGTTTCCATAGGAGCCTGTGGACATTCTCTGATGTTGAGGACTGGGAAGGAACATCTTTGGCTTTAGTTGAAGATAGGGATGAGGGATTAAAAGGTTGAAACTAAAGAACACTGAGAGAATTAGTGAGAGAAGTGAATGGATGTGCAAAGCACACAATGACTTACTTGCAAGGTAGTTAGAGAAGACCTTTTATAGTGGGAGGCCTTCTCATGTGTGTATGGTTTTTTGTTTGTTTGATTTTATGAGCCTAGCCTTTAATGGCTGAGCCATCTCTCCAGCCCAGGAGGCCTTCTCTTAAACAACTCTTTACTATTTTGTTTCTCTACAACTGTCTTTGTTACCTGAGTCCCTTCTGTTTTGTAAAAACAGCCACTGATGACGAGGCTGCTGTTCTAAGTTATAAAGTCTGACATCTCATCCAGAAGAAGATCAAGGCACTGTCTCAGTGTTGGGAAGTAGAGTGTTAGATACAACATGGCTTTTCAGATGGAAATAGCCAGAGTCAAGGCAGGTGTCCTGAGGAGAGCCCATAATCCCATCATTTGAGAGTTGAGATTTGAGAGTTCCAGGACAGCCTGGTCTCCTAGTGAGTTCCAGGTCACCCTGAGCTATATGCACAGACTCTATCTGAAAAGCCAGAGAAGGAGAGGGAAGGGTAACAGGGGTGAGGAGGGAGAAAGGGGAGAGGGAGAAAGATGAGGAAGAGAGAGAATTTATGAAATGTTGAACCAATCTTAAGCCATGTTTTTATGACAACAAGGTTGATTCCTATATGGATAATAACTGAGCATTTTTGTTAGTGTGTCTGCTGGTACCATAATGAAATGCTTGGAGCTGGATTCTAAAGGAAATGGGATTAGGTGAAGAGCATACTGCTGATGCTGGTGTTGGCTCTAGTGAGGAACTCATGGAGGTTGGCTCCTCGGTGGTGGGGGTCTGTGTGAGACAGAGAGATGCCACACGAAAGGAATCCAGAGGGAGACTGAGCTCCAAGGAGAATCACACCAATCCCTTTCATGAACATGCCTGCAAAATGGCCTAACGTCCTCAGACTAGTTACCACCTAAAGATTCACTGTCTTCCAATACAGGGCAAACTTCTAATACGAGGATCCCTAAGAAACAAACCACACCCAAACCATAGCAGTGCTTGTTCAGACCAGAGCTGCAGGATTTACTGGCAAGGCATGATGATGTTAAGCCGTGGTCAGACACTGTGTTCCCTCTCCGAGGCGTGTGATAGGCTCACTTGCTTTAAGTAATTAAATCTGGTGAGATGCTTCCAGAGCTGGCCAGGCACAGCCAGTCCTCAAGGTTCAGCCTCATGATCTCTGACCTGATTTCTCCCCTCAACAATCTTTTAAGTGTGCCCTTTAGAGTATATGGTGGCAGTGACTGAGACCATTAATCATTTTGCCTTGAGATGTGTGTAGATTTTGGTGAGCGCCCTGGTAGCAGTTTTCAATAAACCGAAGGTCAGTCAGTGGCTCCCAAGGAACCTCAGTCTCTGGGACATTACAGTGAACACCAATTTAAGAGAGCGGCCAGGCACGCAGCTTATAAGCAGGGAGCATTTGTGTTCTTAATAGATGGATGATTGTTTTCCTTGCTTTATTTCTTTATTGCTTGTTAGTTTGATCTCTTCTTTATATAAGTTATTGTGTTCATGTGGGTCTCCTAATAAGCAGATGTGAGGGTGGTATTGTATGCTCAGGAAATACTGGGTAAACGGCCCTGAGAGAATGCGGGATGGGCAGGGTTAGTGGGGGAAAGTCAGACAGCTGCGGTGAAACACAAGGAGCCAGGCCCACAGGGCACAGAAGAGGGCTGTCTCTCCCAGGAATGGCCTGCCTCCTGTCCCAGTCACTTTCAGTGATGGATGGGGAGCTCTGTGGGAAGGATGTGGCAGAGCCTGAGTGCGGCAGTGGGGGCTTTTCCTTAGTTGTTTGGGTGGTGGTGGTCTGCTCAGGTGCCCCCACCCCACACATGATGGCACTTTGGTGGGGCCAGTCCTGGGCAGGGCTCAGAGAGAACCATGGGTATAGTGAGTTAATGAGTGAAGCGCCCTGATCCTGTCCAGAAGACATGCTTTTTGCTTCATATTTCCCCATCTTCTGGCTTTTATATTTTTTGTTCCCTCTTCTCTGATGCTCTTTGAGCCTTGAAGGGGGTCATACAGATGCCTCATTGAAGAATCAATGCATTCAGCAATCACTTATTCTCAGCACTTTGTTAAGTCCAGGGTTTCTGCATTAACCACCACCAGGGCAGTCAGAGGGGTCTTGGGTGATGACTGAGAACAGTGTTAAATTATGACTATATACATGAGTAATTTAGCAGGCAGCGTGACAACATGATGCATTGTTAGCAAAACAGTAGCAGTAGCCCCTACCTGGGGTCTCTCATGACCCACAGGGTCTTGACTAGCTTCACAGTACCAGGCATAAATCTCTCCTGTGGAGCAAACCTCAGAGCCAATCAGAAAGTGCTGCAACTACTGCACTAAAGGGTACACCTTTCCTGGCGGGTCACCGCTGTAGTTTGCGGGGTAAGAATGTTGTTGATGGTTTTCCTCCCCTGCCTCCCACACAGAACACTTTGGCACTAAAGAAATCAAGTGAATAAGGAAGGGGCTTCTAGCCCTTTTCCAACTTGGTTTCTCAATAACCTGTGACCAAAGTGTATAGTATTTTACCAACAGGGTGTCACCAAGTTCTGGTGGGCAACCAAGAGAGCAATGGCAACAACCCGTACTCTTTCGGGGGCTCTTGGCTACAGGTTTTATTTGAATAACTCTTTGATTTTTATGCTTTAAAATTGTTATTACATTTGGAGTGTGTATGTGTGTGTGTCTGTGTCTGTGTGTCTGTTTGTCTGTCTCCTTGGAATAAAACTCAGGTCTTCAGCTTTGGTTTCCCACCGGGCCCTCTCACTACCCATAGTTTTTTAAGTATTTTTGTGGTGCTGAGCATTAAACCCAGAATCTCACATATGTTAAACACACATTCAAATATTGAGGTACCCCCAGTGCCTTTTAACTTCACGGAAGTGTAATTTATATTCAACAAGATTCACACATTTTATGGCTATAGCTCAAAGTTTTCACAAGTATGCGCACCTGTTTATCAGGTAATAGAGAACAAATCTGTCACTGAGGTAAGTTATTGAGTGGCCCCTGGTGCTTCATAAAGATGGGTTTCCTAGGCCTGGGTGAGGGTCCCTCACTATAGGTTGTAGGTTAGCACTATAGAGAAGATCACAGAGCAGACAGGGCATCCGGTGATGATAAAGAGGAGGACCATTGGTACCAAGTCTAAGGAACAGTACCAGGGAAGGCTCTTCTTACAAGGCAGTCTTATGAGCTTACAGTTACAGAGAACAGTGCTGATTAGAGCTGGCTTCTCTCACAACAACTTTGGCCATCACTTGACATTGATGGGCATACAAACTTGTATTAAGCAGTCTTGTTCCTTTGCATAGAAATGAGACAGACCTTCCTAAAGAATGGATGACAGTTCTACGGGAAGCTTTTGCTGCCTTTTCTATTAATATTTAATCAGTGGAAAAATGCATCTGGGGCTCTATTGAGAGTCTCAGAAATGGATTTGCCTATCCTTTCAACTTTTTAATCAGAGTTATATTTTCAACAAGCACTTGATGAACACCTATGTGGTAGTTCAAATGAAAGTGGACCTCCATGGACTCATCTATTTGAATACTTGATCCCCAGTTGATGGAACTGTTTGAGAAGGCTGTGTGGCCTTGTTGGAGGAAGTGTGTCACTGAGGGAGGGACTTTGAGGTTTCAAAGGAATCCTGGGATCCTCAGTGCTCTCTCTCTCTGCCTAATGACCATAGATACAGATGTGAGCTCTCAGCTGTTCCTTCATTTCTCTGTTATGGACTCTAACCCTCCAACACAGCAACAGAAAGGTAACCAAGGTGATCTACCATGGCTTGGGTTTGCACTGAGAGGCAAAAGCAGTAAGAAACCCCAGATGCCAAAGGTCAAAATGGATAAGGCAAAACTGCTCAGAAATTGTTTCTGTGTAACTGCAACAGCTTCAAAAACTGGTGCTGAGCTAGAGGAGGTGGGGGAAGGGACCAGCTGATGTGGGGACAATAGGTGCTAACCAGAAAAGAACCAAGGTAATTATTGTTTAGTAACAAAAACTTACTGAAATGATCTAAGTACTTAACTCAGTACTAGGCCTATAGACGGAAGCATAGTATTTAGACAGGAGAATGCCGGTCATTTTTCTCTTATCAACAGGCAAAGTCCTAGTAAGAGAGTAAATGTCAGCTCTGGGTCAAAACAGACTTAAAATTGTATTTAAAATTTCCATACAATATATTTTGGTCATATTCTCTCCCCTCCCCCAACTCCTCCAAGATCCTCCTCACCTCCCTACCCTTCCAACTTCATGTTCTCTCTCTCTCTCTCTCTCAGAAATACAATAAAAATTAAGACAAAAACAGATAAAGCAAATTTATATTTATATATAAATATATATGTATGAAAGAAAATGTTATGTTTCAAACGTGGGACAAATGGCTGAGGTGCCTATTTAACATAACAAAGCAGACCTAGCGCCCAGGTTCTCCCAGCATCCCTCAGTCCCTACCTGTTACAGGATATGGCTGGCATACCCTGCCCTCGATCTTCTGTCTCAGCCTTCCTAGTGTTGGGATTACAGGCGTGGACCACAACACGCCTGTAATCCCTTAAGACAGATACTTATGAAACTTGATTGAAGGTGTCTGAGTGGACTGTGATGCTGGGAACTGATGAGTGGATTCTGTGTTCTAATCTCAGCAGACCGGCAAGAGCTCAGCTTCTGGGAAATAGAGACCTGTGAGTCCCTGCGCGGCGGTGTCGTAGAAGGAAAACCTCGGAACTTCAGTCCGCCCTAGAAATCAGAGGAGCCGGTTCTAACTATGAAGTTTGGGCACCAGAAAATAGCTGTGATCATAGCAAGTCACTGCAGTGGGGAATGGAGCTGGGAACCCCAGGAAGAAATGAATCCATCAGGTTTGTGTTCCGATGGGAAGGAGGAGGCTGCAAGCAGGTTAGTGGCAACCAGCTGCTTACAGGACAAGACTCGGGGTGGGGCTGCAGCAAGGCCAAGAGACCTTGCTGTTTCTCGGGGGAAGCGTGTTTGTGCATATCCCTTTTGGCCAGACTGCACTTGGCGCCAACTGGAGTCAGCCGTGGCAGTGGGTAGGCTCTGTGTAAGTGGAAAGGTTTGACAGAGCCTAACAACCGTGAAATGTGGAAAGGTGCAGTAAAGCCATGTGAAGGGTATTATCGGAACCAGAGAAGAGGAACCAGTTCCCTGAAGGACCAGGCCAAAGTTTTACAGCAAAACCGTTTTCTTCAAAATGTTAAACAAACAAACAAACAAAAAAAACCACTTACAAGTAAAAACATTTTTTATAAAGATTCAGAAAAGTCAAGTAGCTCCAAAGATATTGTGAGCGCTAGTGGACCTGTGTTCCTATCACAGCCGCCACTCCAGGCGTACCGCTCAGAGGCAAAGGTTTTAACTCTAGTCGCTATCTTATATTGATGTGTGCTCTTAAGGTTACGCCGTAAGGATACTTCCCGATTTGTTATCATCTCAACATTACTTATTTATTTCCATTTACAATAGTTGAAAATTTTATCCTCTTAAATGTCACTTCCTCTCCATTCTTTGTCCCCCGGGGAATTTCTTGATTAAACCAACATTTAGTATTTTCATCATTACAGGATCTTGTAAATGTTTAGGACAAAGCCATATTTTTTCAATGTAATAAAATTTAATTATAATTTTTAAGGCTTTTATTTTTCAACATGAGAAACAATTCTCTTTCTTTCAAAATCGTCCTATTTTTTAAAGATTATACTATAATTACGCCATTACCCCCCCCCCCTTTCTTTTTCTCCCTCCAAACCTTCCCACACACCCCATTTTAAATCTTTATTTCCCATTTAGGAGAGACATTTTAGCTTTCTGAAATTCTTACTTTTTTGAGGTGCTAGAAATTGGGTTGCTGCTTTTAAAAACTTGCATGCCTGTGAGAATATCCGTATTCCACACGTTGGCTATCTTTTATATCTCCTTCCCCACAGGCTCAAAACCATCAAGCCTTCTAGTGTCCCTCCCTCCTCTCAAAGACAGGGAAGTGAGTTGCTTGCTCTTTAGTTGTCTAGTATCAACTTGAGACATTGCATCTTATTTCTCTTTCGAGTTCCCAGGCTTCTTGTCTCCCCTTTCTCCCTCCATCTCTCTCTCTCTGTACACACACACACACACACACACACACACGCACACACACTTCTTTTTTTGTTGTTGTTAGAACATATGTTGCATGATGTCTTTACCAGCGTTATGGGCAAATCAACTTCCCCAATAACCTATGTTGAAATTCTGCCTCAGATACCTGCAGTTGTGACCACATATGAAAATGGAGTATTGTATGTCAGCAAGTCAAAGTGAGGGCATCAGCCTTATTAAGTGTTAAGCCAACATGCTGAGTGTCCCTAAGAGAAGAGAACAGATGAAGGAACCCTGGATGGTGGGACAGGAACGCCTGTCTAACTTCCCTCTCTGTGTCCAGCCATAGATGGTGCTCAGTTAAGGTTACCTTTTTAAGGCCCAGGCTCCTGGGATACCCCAAACCTCAATCCAAACCACAGCACAGAGGACACCTCTCTCCTAGAAAAAAAAAAGCCATGCCATTGAGAGGGGTCAGTCTCACTTATCATAAAGGGCCAAGGTTGCCTCCTTCAGAAGCCATTCCTGTGAGAATGGAATTCCAAAACCGGACAGGAAAACTTTCTTGAACTTTCTCTGAAAGGCTGGAGGACTTCCTGCTTGATAAAAACACATGTTCTTTCGGATGGAGATTCTGATGTGTTGTAGGTGGGCATACAAGCTTGCTGGTAACTTCATGGAAGGAGGGCATTTCAGTCACGCATGAATCCTGGGGATGTACAAGTTTCCTGGGATATGCGCTTTGTCTCTTTGATCCTCTTTCTGTAAAGAAAATTCACCATGTGATGTTTAAAACAAAATAGATGCAGTGGTCTGACAATGGATATAAATTAATGTAAAATACAACCACAGGAGAGGGGAAACCCCTAAGCATTCATCTCAGGGTTCATTGCAAAATCTTCAAGTAATCCTGGTACAGATTCCAGTTTCAATACCAGATCTTAGGGACTAGAGAGATGGCTCGGTGGTTGAGAGCAAGTACCGCCCTTCCAGGGAACCTGAGTTCAGTTCTCAGTACCCACGCCTGGAAGCTCACAATCACTTCAAATTCAAGCTCTGAAGACATTTGCTGTGTCTGGCTTCTGCAGGCACCCATACTCACATGCATATGCTCCTACTCCTAAATGGAATTAAGAGCAATAAAAATAAATCTTCAAAAATTGATTTTGAGTTCTCCATTTCTGTGACCTTAACAAGACCAGGTACTGTGAGATTCCTTCGCCTTCATCGTTACCCAGTTAGTAGATTAATGAGAGTCAATATGTTCCTAAATTTCTTGCTGAACTCGAGGAGAATGAAGAAAATATTAAATTTAAGAAAATTGAAATTGAAATTAGAACGAGGGCAGAAAGTTATCGTCTCCAGAGTTTACTGAGGGGAAGGAGAGTAGCCAGCATTCTGTGACGTTCCAGGATCTTCTGAGGGGTAGAAGACGCTTTCCTAGAGATGGGCACTTGCTGTGTGTGGGTGGCCAGGCTTATCACCTCCGTCTCAAGGTACTCTACAGGTGTAAGTGGTATTTTTAATGGGCATTGTGCTGTTCAGTTTTATGTCAATCTAACACGAACTGGTGCCATTTTGAAAAAGAGGGCCTCAATGGAGAAAATGCCTCCACCGGATGGGCCTGTGGTGCATTTTCATAATTGATGGTTGATTCGCATGGGACCAACTCACTGTGGGCAGTGCCAGTGCTGGGCTGGTGGCTCTGGGTGCTATGAGAAAGCAGACTGAGCAAACCAGGAGACAGCAAGCCAGTAAGCCACCTTCCAACATGGCCTCTGTGTCAGCGCTTGTCTCAGGATCCTGCCTTGACTTCCTTCTTTCAGTGATGGACTATCAGTTGTGAGGTGGAATAACACCTTTCCTTCTCAATTTGCTTTTGGCTTTGATGTTTTGTCGCAGCAATAGAAACCCTAATTAAGACAGGCACCACCCCCCAGAACTGAGCCTTGTTGCCTCATATGTTGGTGGACTTCCTAGCAGCCACCTGGCATTATTTTCTCTTGCAGATAAATACAGCCATCTGAGTGAATGTTGTAATTAGGACCATAATGGCACACTTTGTCACCTTTTGATAGATAACACCCACCAAGGTTGTTCCTTAGATACCATATCAATGATCACTGATGGCCAAACTGTTAGATTTACACCAAGAATTCTTGGCTGAGAAACCTTTGTGAGTGTGAACACCACTGTCAAGGCTGACAGTAAATGAGAGACTTCTGGTAACTGTTTCATTATTTGCAATAATCACAAAGGATTCATAACAAACAGAACTCAGCAGGTTATTTTTGTGCAGAGAATGGATACAATGGAGGTAAAAAGCAGAAGGCTGAAATGTGGTTAGCAAGTCCATGCTGCTGTCAGCCTTCATTCTTAGGAAATGTTACTGAGATCCGTGTAAAACTTAAAAGCTAACATCTGCATGTTAGAATCTGAGACTATTTAAAATGCTAGGATTATAAGGTTTTTTTTTTTTTAATTAGCGAAGTGGTCAGCTAAAAATGGATCATGGTGACATCATAAGGCTGTGACTCACTTCTCTTGTGATTTTGTTATATTGCCCTTTTAATCTTTATAACATTTACAAAGACGACAACACTGCCATTTATCTTCCAAATGCTCTTTTGTGTCTCCTTCCTCAAGCTTAATCTTTCCATTTTTCACTTTCTTGAGATTCATTGATTACGAGAAAATTCTCTATACTTTTCAAATCGATTTTAACTTTCTTTAAAACATTGGGGGGAAAAAAAAACAGTCTTTGATTCAGATGCTAAATGCTGGCTCTGCTAGGATTTCCACAGACTTGCAGTGGTGACAGTGTAAGTCTTTGCTGAACAAAGGCTGAGCTGTTGGTAGTGACATATGCCCCTGCTAAGGCAGATTCTTCCATCCCTGTGGGTGGGGAGGGAGGCTTGGGCAGCACTGGGCAGTAAGCCCCTTGTCTTACTACGGTCTTACTCCACTGTGGTCATTGTCACTTTGCAATTGGTGCACCTCACTCCATGCCAAAGCACTTTAAAATCCTTTTACCCAGCAGCCAGAAAGGCCCCACCCTGCAGTCATCTGTGTATTCAGCTACTCAGTTCTGCATAGCTGTTGAGGTGACAGCCAACGACCTCACATCACCTTTCTGGAGAAATGAAAGAATGACACTCTTCTGAAGAAGGGGAGAAAGTCTGAGAGGTAGAGCTATGGGGGAGTCTATGCTCCCCAGGGATTCGGAACTGCCCTGTTCACTTAAGACGTAGTCTGGTCGGACCTGGAAACGATCATCCTGAGTGAGGTATCCCAAAAGCAGAAAGACGCACATGGTATATACTCACTTATATAGACCTATAAGATAGGATAAACATACTAAAATCTATACACCTAAAGAAGATAAACAAGAAAGAGGACCTGGGGTAAGAGGATTAATCCTCACTTAGAAAGTCAAATGGGATGGACATTGGATGTAGAAGAAAGCAAGTAGCAGGACAAGAACCTACCACAGAGGGCCTCGGAAAGACTCTTCCTAGCAGTGTATCAAAGCATAACCAACCCTTTGGCAGAGTGCAGGGAATCATATGAAAGAAGGGGGAGTTAGTATGACCCGGAGAGGACAGGAGCTCTGCAAGGTTCAAATATATCAGGGCACAGGGGTCTTTTTATGAGACTGTTTCTCCAACCAAGGACCACGTATGGATATAACCTAGAACCCCTGCTTGAATGTAGCAAATGGTAGCTCAATACCCAAGTGGGTATACTAGTAAGGGGAACAGGGACTATTTTGGACATGAACTCAATGGCTGGTTCT
>CM053762.1:31438212-31619329 GCA_028658305.1 Pachyuromys duprasi
CCCCAAGAGGTCCTCCTTGGCATACTCCTGTCCTGTTGCTTGTTTTCTCCTCCACTCAATGTCCATCCCATTTTTAACCTAAAATTTAAGTCTTAAATTTTTTTTTTAATTTTATGCTTTCTGTCAAAAATAGATAATTTCCCTGAGGGCATCAACATTTAAAACTCAGGGAAGCAAAGTCTTTCAATAGATCAAGCTTGCCCTTTTCCTCTTCCCAGACTTGACAATTTGCTTCTCTTAATTACTGAGCTTTAAGTGGAGCCTCCTTAAAATGCTTGTTCTGTCTTTGTTCGTGCAGGTAACTTTCAAAACTATAGCCAATGTTCATAAAGATATTTCGCTGGAAATACAACTTAATTTCTCCTCAATTCTCCTCATATTTATTTTTATCCTATATGGACCTAATTCAGTTTTTAACAGTAAATTTTTTAAGATGAGAACATCCATACAAGTCTTGCTTTTCTGCTAGGACAAAGAGATGTGGAGATTTAAAAAAAAAAGTCAGTATCTAACGGATTAAGGCAGGCCTCTGATCCTCACTACCCGGTATTTTTCCACTTTAGCAGAGGAGTAAAGGAGAGAGGAGGGGAAGGAGTCTGAGGCCGACAGTAGGTAAAGTACACCGTAGGAAAGAAGCCACTGTTTAGCTGAGCCATAGGATATGGTGGGAATTTCAAAAGTCCTAGGAAGCCAGTGCTTCTGGGACATGCAGCTCTTTCCTTCTGGTGATTTTCTCTGGGACATCTCTGAGTAGCAGTTTGTAGTCTCTGGGTTCAAGCAGTACTCGGTAGGTAGGTGAGGGTGTGGCCTGCTCATCCTTGAGTGTGAGGGCACATACTAGAACAGTGGGGTGTGTTCTTCCTTCCCCAGTCTCCAAATTCTCTTTTCAGAAGGGCCACTGAGCTGTGTGTGACAACGGATGGACAGCAGTGTGCTTCAGTTTTAGCCCCTCGGCTCAGGATCCTGGTACCTGCGTTGGAATCCTGGTCTGGCTACTAGCTCTTTGAATAATTTTGTGTAGATGACATCTCTCTACCTGGTTTGCACATTTTTGGATGATACCCACCCTTGCCATTATTAGAAGGATTAATGCTATGGGTCCATCTAGAACACTGGGGTGATGCCTCACGCAAAGCAACAGTGCAGCAGGGAGTGACCTTCTCAAGAAAAAGGACGAGGACTTTCAAATCCAGAGACTGGATTTCAGTCTTTGGTCATGTCATTGGACAATTAGGGGCCTCCGTTTCTTTATTTCTAAATCAGGGTCAATGTTAGTCACCAATGTTCTTCATCTTGTAAGGTTGCCTCGGAGACGAGGGATCACGTTAGAATTTCAGGCCTTGCAAATTATTAGCATCCTAATCCCCATTCCTAATCACAGCATTCTAATAACACTTTCCTAAAGGAAATGTGTGATGGCGCCATGAAAGAAAATTCACGCCAACTGTTGGGCTGCTTTGAATTGCTATCACAAAATATCACAGCCCGGATACTTAGAAAGTACAGAGGTTATTTATGTACTTATTTGACTCACAGTTTGGGAGTTCTAGAGACCCTCCCCGCCATTGGTCCCCCCCCCTCAGGTCTGATGAGGTAGAGTCAAAATGGTGGGAGTGTATATGAAAGGGCTCACGAGAGGAGAAAACCAAAGGCCTGGATGGGCTGAACCTAGATCTTTTCTAACACCCTATTCTAAAGGGAACTAAGTCACCATGTGACTGACTTTAACCCCCTGTGAAGGTGATGTCCAACATACCGGATGACCTCCTGCAAGGCCTCACCCACCAGCTTCCAAGCAAAGTGGGCAACTCCTAGGACACACTCATGCTAAACATGGTTTCTGTGAGACAGACGGCACTGAGTTGTAGGGAACTGAGCTATCTTTCTGCAGGAAGAGAGTGTGTAAACTGTGACATCCCACCCCACTTTGGCCTTCTTTGGATGGTTGAGGAAAGGGGGGAGACTTTCCAGCCATCTGTGTCACTTTTCAACAGCTGCAGGTCTTAAAGTGGCAGCCGCCGCTCACGGTGCTGGTGACTCAGAGCACTTGTCCTCTCTGCTGTCCTTTCAAATTAAATTCATTGCTCCACAAGATGTCTGTGCTTCCCAGAAATGACGCAAGTGCTTGTGCCCTGTTCAAAGCCTGGACATTTGACTCTCAGGCTATTCTCCCGAGTGAGCAGAGGCCCGAGCTCAAGTCCAGGAAAGCCGCTTTCTTCTTTCTTAACAGAAACAGAGGGAAGGTAACAGCTGTACGAATTTCTTCTTTTAAAAAAAAAAAGTCTTACAGATCCCATCTTTAGAAAATGTAATATCCTTGCCAAAACACATTAAAAAAAATTAATTCCTCTCACTCTGATCTGTCAAAAGATGTCGCATCTGACCATTCAAAAAGAAAAGAAAAAAAAAAAAAGGAAAAGCAGGCATTTCCCATTGTCCATTCTCTGCTTTCCATCCTCAAACAAGTCTCCAATTCTTTCTAACCAGTTCAGTGGGAGATGCAGTTCCTTGACCTGTAGCACAGCAGTGAGTTCAAAGTAGCTAATATGTCTGTACCAAGGGATGGCACACGCTGGAGCAGGGGGTGGGGGTGGGATGGCCAGTGACGTAGAGGGCACGGAAATGGAAATGGACACAAATGGTGACTCAGCATCTGCTCTGCTACTTGAATTTCATTTTTAAAAGGCATAGTACATGCCAATTGTTTTTAACCAAGGAGATGTCCACATTACCCTCCTTTCTGTTAATAAAGAGGCGGGCCTGGGAAGGAAAACCCGGCCCCCCTTACAGTGGCACCAATAATAGCAAGAACACTTGGAGGTGGATATAACTACAATGTTCACAGGAGAGCCTCTGCAGAAAGAGCCGGTGCCCCATGGGGATGGAGTAAATGAGAATGTGAAGGACACGGGTTCTGAGACGCTCAAATGTCACCAGGCAGCTGTGTGGGTGGATGTGTGGCTGTCAAGAACCACCTGTGGCACCTTTCTGGAAACAAGCTTCTTTCATTATGCAAAATCCAGGCACGAAAGAAGCAAACCCATAGGAGGTGTTATGTGGTAGGGTCGGACACGAGCCATCATGAGGTCGGTTCATTTCAGTGACTGTTGATCCATTCACTATGTACCTAAGTCGCCCCCTTGCTTCACTGAGACCCTGCCTTCCATTGCAGGCACTTCGTTGTTCTTTCTGTCCTTAATAGGGCCGTGGCAAGGGCGATGGTGGCATTACCGACTAGAAACAGGGCATCTTCCTTACGTGATTGCAAGAGGACTGTGCAATGACTGTAGGGTCCAGCTCTACAAATGGAAGTACTGAAATACATGGGGGGTGGGGCAGGAAGTTGACTCAGAATTGCTTAGTGCATAAGTGGCCAGCCAGCAGGTACTACTTATCTCTATTATATATCAGAGTCCAGGGGCTGGAGAAGTGGAGACAATTCCCCATACATAGCCTAACAACTGGCCTGCTCACTGAAACCCTGTGCTTCTCTGTGTTTGGGACTCACCCAAAGATGGCATTAGTTTCCTCACAACATGAGGCAGGTTCCAGAAATATATATTCCAAAAAAGGGAAGCCACCAGTCTTAGATATGGATAAGATATGGACTTCTGCTATATTTGATTATTGTAGAGTCACGCAATTGTTCTAGATTTAAGGAGAGAGAATATAGATCTTACTTCTCATAGAGGCAATGACAAAAATCTGTTGGCCTTTTTCTATTACACAGTATAGCTCAAGGAAAAGAATGCAGACTTAGTTGCCATACTGTATTCCATCAAAAGTAGTACCAAACCTGATCTGCTTCTCAGCTGCTGCATTTACCCTTTCACACCAGGGACTACCCTGCCGACTTGTTGAAAGCCTGGATCATGTCTTAAGCATCTTGAGTTAGATACATTAACCCAAGAAGAGCCAAGGCTTCATGAATGCTGAAGGAAGAAATGAAAACTATAGTCCTGCTTCTGGCTGATTGTTCTTGTCAACTGAAGTATGTCACATAGGAGAAGGTTTTTGTGCTTAAAATCACACTCTAAGAAAGGCTTGGGGCTACACTGAGATCCTGAAATCCCAGGGTAGTCATTGACTAGCTAATGAAAACTTAAACCCATGTCCAAGTTGTCTTCTCTGTTTGGTACCCCACAATACTTGGTAGTACCAGCTCATAATACTAAATTCTTGGGAGGCTGAGGCAGGAAGATTGGAAACTCACAATCGTCCTAGCTACAGAATAAGTTCAAGGCCAGCCTGGACAACTTAGTGAGACTGCCTGTGTATAATATTTTAAGAGTGTGGAGATATAGCTTGGTGGTAGAATGCTTGCTTAGCATGTGTACATGCTTAGCAATGTGGGCCCAGTTTCCAGCACAAAAGGAAGAGGACAAAGCTGGAAGAATGAATCATCAGAGGAATGTGATGTTGGTGCTTTAAAGGATGGAGGAAGGGGCCACACATCAAGAAATATAGAAGCTTCTAGTAGCTGGAAAAGTCAGGATTTTTGTTCCTAGAGCTGCAGGAGGAACACAACCATATTAACTACTTGCTTTCAGCCCAGAAAGACTTGTGCTGCATTATCAAATTATAGAACTATAAGTTAATGAATTTATATTGTTTTCAGCCACTGAGTTTGTGGGAATATTTACCATGGTCTCAGTAGAATAGTGTAGGTGGTCAAATCAGGGAAGACCTCATGACAGAAATTTGGCAAGCTTTTGAAGGGTCACCATTATCAGAGAAAAACTAGGGCAGGAAGATGTTGACATTTAAAACCATCAGAAAAAAGTTTTGTAATTTCAAGGCCCTGAAATAACTACCCAGAATGTGCATCAAAAGTCAGAGCCAGGCGCTACACACCTGCAGTTCTAGTACTCGGGAGGTTGGGGAGTGAGGATTGCTTCGAATTCAAGGCCAGCCAGGATTACATAGTTCTAGGCATGCCTGAACTACTGAGTCAGCGCCTGTCTGGAAAGAAAAAGAAAGATGGGGGAGGGAGAGGGAGTAACAGAGAAAGAGAGAGGAGAGAGAGAAAAGGAAAAAAGAAAAAAAGAAAAAGGTTAGAGGCACCAAACAGTATCATGTGACATTCACTAAGTTCTCCAGAGGCAAAAAGAGTTCTCTGGATTTTTCTGTCTAGTGTTAGTGCCTGTCTGCACTATTTTATCTGTATGGTTTTAAGTTCCTTAAGTCAGCACAGAAAGCAGATAGGGCCCACAGCTTCCGCATGGCTCATCACCTGAATGCCCCCTGGAGCTTTATGGTCCCGTCACTTCCCTCTAATTGGATCAGATGAGTCTGCTGGTTTCTTCTCCTTTCAGGTTTTCAGAATGAAAAATGACTTGATTAGGAAATGTGCAAGTGCATACAAGTAACGAGAAAGTGATAGAGACACAAAATTAGAACACACAACCACTCTTTCCATACATATAAACATGTGTTTATCTATAAACACATGCTGAACTGGGGATCTGTGGACGCATAACACACGTCATGTTAGAGATCCAGCTACAAATGAGGTAGGTGAGGTTTTCGTCCTCATGGTGCTCACAGCTTGTGGGAGGATATAGACATGCAGTCGAGCAATTTTCAGCACTGTAGAGAACGTAAGTGGCTGATAGAAAATGCAGAAAGAGCAGCGGTTCCATCTGTGAATGAGTGTGTTGGGGAGGCACTGTGAGCAAGAAGCTTCATTTTCAATGTGTGGTCCCTGGACCCAAACCCGGTAGATATACAAAGTGTTAGGCACACATAAACAGACTTGAAATTCTGGGTGTGGCACAGAAACCTCCCGTTTCATTATCTTGTCAGTGATGTAAACACATGCCGGAGTTCATTTAAAAAAATGGGGCATCATGGCTACACTTCCCGGCCAGCACACTGATACCAGGCTGTGGCCTCATACCACACTATGCTGATTTAGTTGCCCTGGACCTGGACCCTGGTCTCAGGGGTTTTTGAAGCCTCTGGTTAGTATGCTGTGACTGTAGGCAGGCTAGAGAACACCTCTGTGCTGAGCCATGAAGCCTAAGTTAGGAGATGTGGACAGGACAACGGGGGTCTCAGGCAAACGTCTCCTGAATAAGGGAACCTCAGGAAGACTAATAAATGCACACAAAACTCCATGGTATAAACGAAGCTCACAGCTGTAAATGTAGATGTTTATTGCTACGCTCCTTAAACTTGAGTGCTGGTAGAATCTTGTAGAAACTGGTATTTACTAGTGGGTTCGGGGGAAGAGTACGATTCTAATATGCTCTGTGGTGCTCATGCTGTTGGTCTGTGAAACGGCCAGCTTGTATTGCCCGGAGTAGATGGAGGCTACGCAAGAACATAGCTATCCATTAGCCACAGGGCCCAAGCAAAGGCAGCTACTTTGTAGTGAGATGCGGATGTCGGTTGCCTGAGGTGGGAGTGGGGGTAGGAAGGAAAGTTGCAGCCTACACAACCTCCCAGCCCGCTCTTCTGCTCTTCTGCTTATTAGCCATCAAGGTCGCATGGCTTTTAGCTCAGCAATACCGCACCCCCACTCCCGCCCCCACCCCCACCCCCACTCAGCGCCAATCTCCCTAAGTGCATCCCCGGCCAGGCCAACAGACCAGCTCATTAAAGTGGCCACTGGGGCTCTCGTATCCGTGCCAACTAGCCAGAGAGGCGCTGGCGGAGGACAAGGCCTCTCCTGGGGCCTGTGTCCCTCTTCCCACCTTTTCTTGCTGGCCACGCTAAGGCCTGCAGCAGTGTTACTCTGCAGCAGCCCCTGGCACTTGGCGTGTACTTCTGGGCGCTGTCCATGGTTGCAGCATCTTTCAGCGCACCGCGTCAGGAGGCCAGCGCGGGGCCCTGCGATTGGCCGAGGAGCCCCTCGCCACCCCCACCGGCTGCCCCGCGTCAGGCCCCCCAGGCGCGTGCCAGCAGGCGGGTGGCGGTCCCTGGGCTCCCGGGCGGCACACCCACTTTCCTTATTAGGACAGAGTCGGAGCTGGAGCAGCCGCGGGGCGTGGGCTGGGCTAGCAGCCCAGAGGAAGCCAGCAGGGCTCAGTCCGGCCGGCCCGCCTAGGGAGCGGCTGGTCCCTGCGCTGAGCGACCACTTTCTGAAGATTCCGCTCAGGTCTCTGCAGCTCTCTTCTGTCCGCGCTCTCCATCCAGACCCCTGGTCCCCGTCCCTAGCAGAGACATGGAAGAATTTTTGCAACGCGCCAAATCTAAACTGGTAAATTGAAGCTGCAGGGGTGAGTGCAAGTGCGTGTGTCAGCGCGTGGGTGTGTGCTGCTGGAGGCGGGGGGGAAAGGGTGTTCAGCAGGGGATGAGGATGAGGATGAAAACAAGTTTGTGGCTGAACTGTCTGTGCAAGCTGTATCAGTAAAGAATCTCTGCAACTCCCTAGTATCACCGGTCTTTCCCCCACAGCAAGGCAAGGTTCAGAGTGGGGTGCTGAGGCCTGTCTGAAGTAATGTGACTCGTCTTGTGTGTCTTAGTCCTGGGAGTTTGCTCCTGAAGGATAGGGGGTGAAGGAGGGCAATCCTCTGGGAGAGCTCGGCTTTCCGTTGATGCAAGACCTGTAGGTGTGAAAAGGAAAAACTTAGCCCTAGGACAGTACTTAAGCTGCCAGTGGCAAAGCCCTTGTGAGAGCCAGGACACGGCCCGGATCAGGATGGCACCCCTCAGAACCTGCTCAGCAGGACTCGGGGGCATTCTAGGGTATACTGGCTCTGCTTTGTTCCCTTCCACACCCTGGGGCAGAGGCACAAGGAAGTAACCCCAGCCTCTGAGGGTGATGGAGCTGGGCAAGGACCGCTGCATGCTGGTCTGGTACGTTTTACTGTCTGAAAATGTAAAGAGTAAACTGTAATTTCACCGTGTGCCCGCTGTTGCCAACCGTTCTGAAGAGGAGAGGCACTTTTCTCTGGCACAGCGGTAATAATCAGAATGGAAATGTTTCAGTCTTGGCACATAGAAAAAGAAAGCCAGGCCCATTTAGAAGCTGTGTCTTTCGTGAAGACCAAAGGAACCTTTATGGGTCTGGCAATAGAGATCATGCCTAATTTATGATGCCAGTAACCTTTAAACCTTCACGGAAGCCGCCATTAAAGTCTGTTGAGGCGATACCTCAACCACAGGCAGGATGCCATCTATTTACCCCAGGCAACAAAGGGCAGGGAGGGCCTCCGCTCAGGGCTCTGGAAATGAAGCATTACAGCAGATGTCTTTTCTTTCTTTTCTCTTTTCCTTAAAAAAAATGGGACCATTAAATTCGATTAAAGCTGAAACTTTGTTTTCTACCTTTGGTGGATCCCCGCCCCCAATTCCAGCAGCACTCAGTGTTAGGGAGGATTTGTTTCAGAACTGGGAAAGTTTCTGATCGCTTCTGTGGGTGCTGACTTCTTAGAAGTCTCACTAAAACACGCTGAAAGAAAGAAGAAGGAAAGGAAGCTATTTGTGGCGGAGGCTCAGTAACTAACTGCCTTGCATCTTTACTGAAATAAGCACCCGCCGTTCGTTCTTCATCTAGGAGCGAGAGAAAGTTACAGGAAACGTAAAGTCAATCGTGGCAGCTTGTGTGTGTCATTGGGTAGTGACCAAGCATGAATGCAGCGTCTGGGACTGAGGCTGTGGTCCAACACGTGTGTCATCTAGTTTCTCACAGTCATGTTCAGATTGCGTGGTCCGCTGTGAGTCTCATTTCTGAACAGTTCCTGGGATGGGAATTCTCTCTTTCAGAATCATCAGCTGAAAGTGATGTCTAATTTATTTACTGAGTCCCTTCATTAGACAAGCAATTGCTCTACACCATTAAAAAAAAAAAGACTGGAAAAGGCAGTTGTTTGAAATTGTTACTAGTTTCTTCTATTAGCCAGAGGAACAATTACAGCTCAGTTGGTCTTTTCTTAAAATGGGCTTCTGGCTAGAAATCACAATTAACCTTTCTTGCTCAGCTACCACAAATGTGCATGGCCATCTCCGGACATAACACATTTCTCCTCGTAAATATTTTTAATAATAGAATTTATGCTTAACATACAATATTCAAAAATAGATAATGCTTGCCTTAAGATCAATGGTTCTCGACCTGTGGGTAGTGATCCCTCTTGGGGTCGCATGTCAGGCATCCTGCATATCAGATATTTACATTACAATTCCTAACTGTAGCAAAATTACAGTTATGAAGTAGCAAAACTAATTTTATGGTTGAGGGCCACCAC
Organism: Pachyuromys duprasi; assembly: GCA_028658305.1. Lineage (NCBI taxonomy): Eukaryota > Metazoa > Chordata > Mammalia > Rodentia > Muridae > Pachyuromys > Pachyuromys duprasi. The sequence continues at coordinate 31,447,407 of CM053762.1, forward strand.
AACACGAGGAACTGTATTTAAGGGTTACAGCATCAGGAAGGTTGGGAACCACTGCTTTAGGTGATGTTTTCTTTGGAGAGTCAAGTGTCTGTAACAATGCCATTTGTTTTGTGAGAAGTTTATTCATAGTAAAATGGCTTTTAGAAATTCCATTAATCCTCTGGAAAACAATTTTAAGGAAAAGACATTTACTGTTCTGATTTTTGTACTTAACTTTTGTTAGAACCTTAATTAGAATAGAAATATGGATAAGCCATTTTCTACTCAAAGTTAAGATTGATTGATCTATATGATACTTAAAACTTCTTGATTGCCAGACTTTGCTCTTCTTTTAGTATTTATTTTGATACATTGTAGCTGTGATATAGATCTTTGAATAGTTTAAAATAGTTGAGTTTCCTTTTAAGGTCTGAACATGGGCTGGCTCCTTCCAGGAAACAATGAGGACTTTAGACTGTGGAACTGCCATGATATTATATTCTCCAAGAACCAAAACTTTAGCGTTCTGAGCCTGGTCAGGCCTGTAAACCCAGCAGCTAGGGAGGCCAAGGCAGAAGAATCAAAAGTGTAAGGCCTGCCTGAGCTACAGAATGAGTTCAAGGCAGTCTGAAAAACTTGGTGACAGATGATCTCAAAAAAGAAAGTACATGCTTTCCATCCCTACTGCTGAAAAACAAATCAACCGAAAAAAAAAACCAAAAAACAAAAAACAAAAACTTAGAAGAGATTTCCCTGCTTTCCCCTATTAAAAACATTTTATTTTTGTTTGTCTGTTATTGAGAGTAGAGTGCCTCCATTGTAGGCCAGGACCTGGATTAAACTAAAAGGAGCCAAGTCAAGTAGGAGTTTGAGAGCAAGGATCTAGCCAAGGGTAACAGCAGCCAAAGGGTGCTGCTGTGCAGTTGCACATGCCACCAGAACCCCACCAGAACCCCACGAGAATGCAGTCTCTGCTTCTGGCCTGGACACCCACTGCTGGAGATTGAAATGGGAGTGAGGAGAAATTTTTCCTCTCTCAGCAAGCTTCCCCTGGCTCTATCCATGCAGGCAGAAGCAGAGTCGGAGCAGAGGCAGAAGCCAAATCCTGCAATTCAGATCAGCCCTTCAGGTTTCACCTCAGTTTCTGTTCAGTATGCCAGTGTCTTTTTTAGATACACTATTCCTATGTAAGGGAGATGGAAGTGGAAAGGGAAAGGAGAAGGGCTTCCTGCCTGTGATTTGGGAAATGTGCTTCCATTTCACAGAATTCACATCAGAAAAGTGTTCAGATCAAGGACCAGCTCATGGAAATAAACTCCAAGTTACCATGACCTTTGAGGGAAAAAAATAAAACTGTAACTGAGGGATAATCTGGGGATACATAGAGAGCCATGAAGTGTGACTGGCAAGACGCTTATGTCCCCACACTGGGTAGACTTACTGCTGAGCCTTCTTTACACCCAGATATCATCAGCTGATGCGATCCAGGCAGCTGCCGGTGCCTGGAGATCACTGTCACCCATACACTGTAAAGCGTAGGTCAGCCTTGGAGGAGTCACCTGCTGCTTCTGGGAAACCAGGACACACCAAGGAATGCTGTTTGTCAAGAGGAAGTGAAGAGTCGTGGCTGCAGTCCAGGGTGCACATTTGTCACCTCATCAGTGACAGCTGAGGCCCTCGTGTCTGCAGCGTGACTTTGTCGCCACATGGACTTCTATAGGAGAAAGAGGAAGGGTGACCTGGGTGTCATCGTGTGCTGTGGGATAAGCAATGCTGGGATGAGAACCCACAGTCTAAACTCCCCCCAAACGAGCGCTTTAGAGAGCAGCTCTGTGGAATAGCTGCTTCAATGGGAGATTGAAGCAACCCATTCATACTGATTTCCTACACTGGAAAAAAAAAAAGGATACATGGACCAGAAAGAATTTAAACTCTCTATTACATTGTGTTTGTGTGTGTGTGTGTGTGCATGTGTGTGCATGTGAGTGTGTACATGTATGGTGGTAAGAGGAGAGTTTGTAGGAGTTGGTCCTCCCCTTTCACCATGAGTCCCAGGGATCAAACTCAGGTTTGTCACCCTTTACCCACTGAGCAATTTCTCAGAACCTTGAAAGGAAATGTTTTGAAGTGCTTGGGAAAGGACCGCAGTGGTGAGGGGCAGCAGTTAATGGAGAAACCGCAGAGCACATTCATATGGGAGCTGAACACACTGTGCCCCGGGCCACAGGACTGGATACCATCGCACGGCTAGCCAGGCAACTGAAGTCACTGCCGTGTTTTGATGATGATGATTATTATTATATTATTATTACTATCATTATTATTAGAGATAAGGTTTCTCGTAACCCAGGCTAGCCTTGAGTTTTTGAGTCCTTGCCTTCCAGTCTCTGGGATTACAGTCACACGCTACTCTGCCTGGCTGGGGTCAGCGCTTTTTACCCAGAGCATTTACGAGCAAGAAACTCAGGCTTCCAAAGCCATTCTGTGAGTACAGCATCATCTGCTTATGGGCTGATGGGAAATGAGCCCTCGGCTAGGTCTAGAGTCAGCTGCCTCTTCACTGTGGGTTCATCCAGACCAGCAACTGAGAATTGCATTAGCCTCAGGACCTCTGAAAGAGAACCAGAGCGGACCTTTCCCAGGTAACCTGATGTTACAGTGCAGTTCGTTGCTGTTCACGCAGTGGCTCGGGTCCTGGAGAGCACATGATCAATGGGCAAGGTGCTTCCCAGTCTGTGGTTTGGGGGATATTTTTACGTCACCTAAATAAAAAGCTGCCAGCTTTGCCACTGAGCACTGTTTATTTGAAAGAATATCGCGGTTAATCTGAGTTTGGAGCACAAATCTGGGGCACTCCCGCAAGCCATACTGTCTTAGGGAAGGAGACTTATGTTTTCTTGGCATTTCCCCTTCTCTAGAGTTCCATCTTAACAGGAAAGAATGAGGATGGGGTAGTGGGGATGAATAAAAGTTGTAAGAGAGGAGAGAGCCAATAGGCAAAGAATGCGCCATGGCTTTGGCCTTAGACTCTTCTTGGCCCCTGGGTGTACTGGAGAGTCACAAAGTTTGTAGTCTTTTGGAGAACACTGGGAAGGGGCTAGGCTCGTTCTTACATGGACCTTGCCATGCAAAGCACGTCTGGACATGATCTGCACAGCCACCATGGGTCCCCAATCAGAAGTACCAAAATAGCCAAGAAAATGGATATCATTCCACATCCATTTCTTTGGGCTTTGGGTTTCGGTCTCCAGAGAGGGACAATAGTCTTCTCGAGAGACTCAGTGAGGCTAGTGGAAGTCTACATTGCCCTGAAAAATTAGAGCCATATTGTGTGAATTAGAAAAACGTAGGTAGTTTTTAAGCTGGTACTTGCTTTGTGTGTTTGTGGTCCAGTCAAAATGAGATGACTGTGGCTCTTAGCATGGATCCTGGAGTGATGACTTCTTTCTCTATTCATCCCCAAGCTGTTCTTCTTATCATTATGATAGTGAATGGCCTTGTCAACCATCCAGTTTTTCCAGCTGGAAACAGCCTCTTCTTCATCCTTGACTGAGGTGACCAGCACACTGGTATTCTTCAAATTGCTCTCATGCTGCCTGCTTCAAAGGAGCCTTGAAAGTACCTGGCACTCAGAGCTGAAAGTATCTTCAATCACCGCCACCCCCTCCACACACACACACACCACAGCCACCACCATTAAAACCTTGAGAATCACTTTAGCCTCAGGACCAGTTTCCCCATCTCCAACCTTGTGGTTACTTTCCATTGCTCTTAGGAGTATGGATGACAGTCTTTGCATCACACTGCTATTACCCACTTCTGGCTTCTGCTCCTTTTGCCTTTGGCTTAACTAGCTGCTGCCACTTCTTCAAATGAGGTGAAAAAGAAAATCCTCCTGCCTACCCCTTCATTTTTTGACTGTATACTAGGTTTTTTTTTTAAGGCTTTTAGGTCTCATGTCAGTATGTCATTATATTAGACATGTTTGATTAATGTCAGTGTGCTAGGAGTAGGGAGTGAGGCTTCCATACGATTTTGCTTACCATTGTATTTCTGGAACCTGGCATGGTGCTTGATGCATGTATATGATTTTTAGAATGATTGAAACCATAAATCACGAGTCCAGGTCAAGACATATCATAATGTGGTGTCCCAATAAAAACGAATGGCTAGATGGCCAGAGTTATGTGCTTTAAGGTCTAAATCTGGAGCAGGACTGGTAACGGTCTTCGGGATGCCAGGTTCATTGGCAAGAAGGTGAGCTTTGAGGGCAAGAAGTGCTGTGCAGTGCTTTGCACAGAGTAATGCCAAATGTCCTTACAATGCTAACAGGCTAGCTGTTATCCCTAGGTGCTTGGGATATGTAAATGTTGACAGAATCAAAGCGTGGAGAGAGGGAGGCAGAGGGGAAAGATAAGGCAAGTCCCTGTACAACCACAACTGGCAAGTGAACGAATAACGGGATTGTTAGAGCCAGACTTCCTAGGTGTCGTTGGGAGAGTAACAGCTGGATGTCTCCAGCTCCGCCCAGCCTCTGTACCAAGCTGGCCCAGCCTATTCTCTGCCCCTGCACTATTACCGACGCCATGAGAGAGATTGGCTGGGAAGACTTCTAGCATCTCAGAGAGTAGGAGTGATAGAACCATATTTGAGGTTAGGGGCAGGGGGAGTCCGGGCCTACTCCTCATACATGAACCAGAACCCTCGTCCAGCCAGTGGGACTGTAGCAGGGCATAACACTGGTCCTCCACTTCATGTAACTCTCAGGATGTGACCCGAATTTCCCAGGTTTGCTGATGACCGTCTAATGGAGAAGTCTGTACATCTTAGTACTCACATGCAAAATGAGCATATTTTTGTGTATGTGATATTTCATGTTTTGGAGTGAAGCACATTGATGTTTAATTTTCTATGCTTGCTGTTTTAGAAATAAAATTTTATTTTTTAGCTTTTTTCCCTCTTTTTAAAATGAGAGGCAGCTGGTGTGGTGACACTCAGGGGAAGCAAAGACAGGCAGATCTCTGTGAGGTTCAGGTCAGCCTGATCTACAAAGTAAGTCCAGGACAGCCAAGGCGGCACAGAGAAACCCTGTCTCAAAAATACACACACATACACACACACACACACACACACACACACACACACACACACACACACAAAACCAAATACAATGATAGCTATCTTATGATTTGGTTTATTCCTTTGACTCCTGGCAAGAATTTGTAAATATTACTTTACATTTACATATCTGACCTTGAATGTATTTTAGCAACAAATTATGTCAAGCCTAGGGTTCATTTTCTCACATTTGAGAACTAGATATTTTAGTAAGAGAATAACTTTAGTAAGAGCCTCCCAAGACAGCTGAAATAGACGGAGACACACCCAAAAGCTTGTGTTCTAGTCCCTGGTGGCTGCTGATCTCCCAAGGGCAGCAATAGGCACACAATTGTGCCTCGGTGACCTTGAGCTGTCAATGTGAGGCAACCATGGGAGAAGACACTTGGCCTAAATAAGAACTTGTATTTTCCTGGGTCATGAGCTCTGGATTTGGAGGCACCTGGAGCAGCCTCTTCCACGTTCCTCGTTCCTAAGTGCAGTGCAGCATTGTGGCTGTGTGTGAGTTCTGCAGTCATATGCTGGGGTACTTTGTCTTCTTGGGTCTTGGTCTTCCCATCTTCTGAAAGTGAGAACAAGAGGAAAATCCCCTTTCTAAACCTATGTCAAAATGAGACTGTGTTCTCCATCCATGGTAGAAAGGTGACAAGGGCCGCTAGCGGACAAGAGAGCCTGTTCTCTGTCACAGAGCAGCCCTGTTCTGTGTCACAGACAACCCTGCTCACTGTCACAGAAGTAGGCACAATTCTTATCTCTTTTTATTTGTACCAGAATTAGTTGGATATCTTTCCAACCTCTAAGAGAGACTTGCTTTTTTTAACACTATAGTGGCCTTGAGACAGGGAGACCTACACCTCTGTGCTGCCTGTTTTGTATTAAAAAGCCTTGATCAAATGAGCAATCAACCAATGCTACCGAGAATTTATAACAAGGAAAACACAGCATCAGACTGTTGAATAGGCTGTGAGGCTGTTCTTCCCTGGGTGCCCAAAGGAAAAGAGGTAATTAGTGAGCTATCTGGAAGGTAGGGTGTGTGACTAGTTTTCGGTATAACTAGAACCAGTGCAGGTATTTGGTGACGTTTTAATAATAAAAATGCATGGTAAGAGGTTGAAATGGGGAGCAGTACTTAAGCACGAAGGTCTCGAGCACATTATTTGGTTAGGCAGATTCCCTTGTGGTTCTGACTCTCCTAGGGAGCGCGTTGGGGCTTATTTTGATTGACTGACTGCTAGGTGGGGTGGACTGCAGTGGACCCGGCTGTGAAGGAGAGCTGGGGTACCCATTCTGCCATCGCTTTCCAGCCTGCTACTGGGGCGGTGCCACACAGGGCTAATGGCTGTGCTCAGCATGTAGAGTAAGGCAGCGGAGAGAGAAAGCCAAAGGAGGGATCTGAAAGGAAGGTAAGAGAGAAAAGAGAGGGACAAAAATACTCAGGGAGAATAATTGTGCAGGAAAATCTGAAACTCAGAACAGGACGAATCTCAAGAGCAACAATTCCGCTATCGAAGATCAATTCTCTGGTAGCCTCCACCAGCCCAAAGGCTACCCCAAATGGGGGAATTCTGCTGAGGCAGCGCTCCTTCAGGTAGCTGAAACTGATTATCCGAAACACACTGGCACCGTCTGCCTTTCGTTTCCTGTTGCTGTGGTGAATGCACTGACAAGGGCAGCCTAAGGGAGAAGGGGTTTATTTGGCTCACAGTTCCAGGTTAAGCCCTTCATGACCAGCAAATGAGTCACGTGACATTCACAGACCAATGGGTGAAGTCATTCATGCAAGCCCGGGCTCAGCTAGATCTCTCCACTATTAGAAAGCTCAGGTTCCCTCGCACAAGAAATAGTCCCGTCCCCCCCCCCCCTCCCCCGCCCAGGGAATGGGCTTTTCTACTTCACTTAACATAACCGAGATACACATACACTTGCACAATACCTCACTGAGGCTCTTTTCTTGGGTAATTCTTTTCTTTAATGTACATTGGTATTTTGTCTGCATGTATATCTGTGAGAATATCAGATCCCCTGGAACTGGAGTTACAGACAGTTGTGAGCTGCCATGTCCGTGCTGGGGATTGAATAAAGTCCTCTAGAAGAACAGTACTCTTAGCTGCTGAGTCATCTCTCCAGCTCCCTTGGGTAACTCTGAACTGTATCAAGTTGAAACTTCAGACTAACCATCACACCCACTATTAAATTTCTCACAGGAGGACACTACAAGTTCTAGCCTTTACGTGTGAGACGACTCCTCAAGATTGCTCAGGGCCATACCAGGATTTAGTAAAGACTCACAAGAATCAGCTACCATCACTTACATTAGCGCTTTGATAATCACTTTCCCACAATTCTCATGAATTTGCTTTTCTCGAGAGTAGATGGTAGAAATTGCTGATCAATTATGGTGGAAGAACAGTAAAAACAAAACCAAATCCAACAGGACCTTAAAGAACTAAGCCTCAGCCTCTAGTGCGTGCCATTCCATTTGGTGTGTGGCAAGTAGTCCTAAAGAGGGGCCTAGCTTGTGGGTGACATGGCATCGTTGATGTTACCGACATGCATATATTATTATAGTAACGAGCTCAAATAACCAAGCCGGAAAGATCTGTAATCTTAATGTCCTGTTTAAAAGGAAAGGGGTAGTGTGCAAGCAATTGCAGAAAAATAATTCTTGTTAAGAAGAGTAAATTAGAGAGATTCAGAAACAGCTGCAGAGAGGGTGAGCGTTTGCTGTCTGGTGAGGCCTCCAGAGTAGCAGAGCACGCTCCTGAGTTGGCAGGCAAGTGTGCGAAATGTGTTTATTGCAAGTGACCATGAGTCAGCGTGTAGGATAATGGTGCTAGAAATAGGAGCTGCGGAGAGGCATGATTCCTTGGCATGTCCGAGATGTGGGTACTCACCCCAACTCCCATCCTGCAGCAATAACTCATTTGGTTCTGGACTCCAGTAGAATATAACAAAGACTGTGTGCAAGAAAAGGCCTCCAAGTAGAGCCGTAAAAGGATGTGGGGCAGACTTATGCCGGCCTATCAAGTATTTGGAAGGGTTTTTATAAGTCCCTATATAGGAGTCATTCTTTCCCTTAGTTGAAAAATCAAGAGTTCTAAGGACCCACTTTCCTTCTTTAAAGGTAAGCCCATTCATTTAATTAGGCCCAGATTTTTTTTCTTACAAAAAGTTGATCTCATAAATTGATGAATGACTTTGGCATATAGGGAAGTGTTCCTGTTGGGCTTCCTGCCTCCTCTCCACAAACGGAAGCCCTTCCCAAGGTGCCTCCACCTTCTCCAGGCACGTTTTCAGAGGAGTAGTCGTCTGGCCAGACCAGCACCTGGGGCTAAGAAATGGCAGATGGTCAGTTCAGCTCAGCTGCTCATGGTCCATGGGAATATCCAAGAGGACAGAACACGTGTCTGGCTGTTCCCACAAAGGCAGTCACCCCGGGGCCCCTCCTTTCAGAGGCAAAGGGACAAGCCATTCTCCTAACCAAATGCCACCCTCAATCTCTCAGTTCTCTATTCTCTGAACTTTTCTCTTTCCCCTGGCCCATAGCAAGGTGGTTTAGATTGTCCAATACACTTCCTGGCTCAAATGAAACAACATCTTCTATCCATCCTTGGCTACCAGAGAAAGCCCATCAAAACCATTTCCTTGTTGGGGGCCACACTCCTAAAGGGAAAGGGGCAGCATTTCAACCGGTTCTTGTTGAATTCGTATAAGCCCAAGCTTTAATTTTATCTTTTGGATATTTACTTAGATCTCTGAACCCACCTTGCTTTTTTAAAAATTCTCTTTAATTGTAGGCAAACTGCAAGGAAGGCTGTAGGAAACATATATAGGTCATTGAGAATGCTAAGAGAGACAATTATTATTTTCTAGCGGAATAGTTCTTAGTTATTCAGTTATGAATCTCCTTCATAAGACTGTGACATAAAGTCATGTGGGTTGGCAGGATGGCTTGCTGTACTACCATGAGTTCAAATCCCCAACACCCATGTAAAAAGACAGGTGTAGTCATGTGCCTGTCTGTAATGTAGTGCTCCTGGGAGTGGGGACAGGAGGATCTCTGGGGTTTGCTGGCTGCCAACCTACCTGCAATTTGATTAAGAGACCCTGTTTCAAGGGAATATGGTTGAGTGTGATAGAACAAGGCCCCTGAACTTCTCTGGCCTCTGCATGTGTACATATATCCATGCATGTACACATGCATGTGCACACACACTCTCACACATATACAAACAAATAAAGCCGTGCACAAAGCAGAGACATTTCTGTGGCTCTAAAATTGACCATGCTCGCCTCTTGGTTAATAGCCCTGGATGCTGGCCTGAAATGCTATTACTCATTTAATCCTCAGAAAAGTCTGGAACACTAACTCCTTGTGATGGTTGTAGATCAAAATACCCTCCCAGAACTGGCTTTTAAAACATTTTGAAAGATTTATTCTTCTTCTAGACCGTTAGGTCTGTTTAAGCCCTTTGAGGGAGAGTGTGTCTCTTATTTTTATAGGATTGCCTCATTAAAAAAATGTGCCTCTGACTGAGCATGGCATCTCTGTAAAACCCTATTCCTATAAAGAAGGGCTTCCTCTGCTGGCATCTACATGGACTATTTTGATGGGCCTCATAAACACTGACCCATATATTACCATTGTCCTCTTTGTTGGACTTGTGCTCCCAGCTGAATGGATATTCCTGGTTATGCCCTGGCCTGGTGGTCACTTGACCACCAGTGGTGAGGATCCCACTGGTCCTCTTGTGTTTATGATTTGTGCTACAGAACTGTAAGCTCATAGCAGCTCTGGAATCACAGACTTTATATTTAAAACAGCTGCATCTTCAGCATCTGTAGAAACATCCTTGGATTATGTTGCAGTCTTGTTTCTTTATAAAATAATACACATGAAAGCAAATCCAGAAAAAAATGAATGCTAAAACTCAGGTTTTTAGTTGTTTAGTTATGAATCTGTTTTAAATGCATGTAGAAAAAATAAGAGCTGAAAAGTGAAAATGTAGTGCATTCATTAGAGCATGGTGGTGGATAATATTTTTAATTTATTTTACATCTCAACGGCAGCTTTCCTCACCTTCCCCCCCCCCCCGTCTCCTTCCAGTCCCTCCCCTCCACCTCTTTTCTTCCCTGGTCCCCATCCACTCCTCCTCTCTTTCTCTTCAGAAAAGGGCTGGCCTCCATAGATATCAGTGAACCATGGCATATTACGTTGCAGTAAGGTACCTCCTCTCGTACCTCCTCTTCTATACAGCTAGGCAAGGCAACCCGTACGGGGAAAGGCAGGCAACAGAGTCAGAGAAAGCTCTGCTTGGTGGGTAATATTTTGAGAAGCGGATTTTGTAGTCTTCTATGCTCAAGATGAAATAAAATGTTCCTGCATTTTCATACCTTTTTATATTTTGAGTTAACATTATTTACTAAATATTTTCTGTTACACACTATTCAGAATCAACATCTTTTTTTTTTATAATGAAGAAAAGTATAGAGCATGGTTTTTAATTTGCGCTTTTCTTGTGAATACCTCACAGAATTAATAGAGAATGCCTTGGCAGGCCTAGCATCGTAAGCAGCACTCCCTCACCGCCCTTCGCTTCTTGCAACTTCTTGTATTATTTTACTTCTGAGAACATTTCTTGCTGGGGGACAGCCCCAGCAGCTGACAAGTCACTGAGAGAGGATAAGGAATTGGTGACTGGGAATGAGTCAGGCGCGGTGGCTGGGGGAATCTTGAAGTGCTACCCGACTAGCAATCAGGTCACTTCCTTATTTATACAGATTTCATAAAACACAGACTCATGATTTTTCAAGAAGTATAGATCATGTCATTTATCTATGGACAGGTGTTTGATTTTTCATTGCTTGTCCAGGATTACAAGTTCAATTACAGTTAACAAGTATAGATAGAACAGATTTCATTTTTATTATGAGGCCCGTAACTCCATTTTAAAGAATATCTCTGCCAAGTCAAACATGTTTAATATATGACAGCCTGTTTTTAGGCTGGCAGCATTTGTGGTTTCAAAACACTCCAAACAAATAGAAAATACCTGAGCTGATCGTTTTGTGAATGACAAATTCTGATACCTAACTACTTTTCCTTTTCTCCTTTCATCATCTATATTATTATGTAGAAAAAGGTTATTATTATTATCATTTATTATTATTTGGTTTTGGTTTTCCAAGGTAGGATTTTTCTATGCAGTCCTGGCTGTCTTGGAACTCACTCTGTAGATAAGGCTGGCCTCCAACTCAGAGATCTGACTGCCTCTGCCTCCCAAGTGATGGGATTAAAGGCGTGTGCCACCACTGCCTGAAGAAAAAAGTTATTTTGATCAACCTACCTTTATTACTGAGTTCTATTCTTCTAGGGGCGTATCCTGAATGACCCCCTATTTTTAAACTACATTCTCAAGAGAGCTCTGAGCATATTGTAGAGGGAGGCCTTTGATCTGTTGCCAATTCTCCTGTCCAGTCAGAGCTTGTCAGCAAACTCTGCATTTACATTATTCCAATTATACTGTTTCCCTAGTCACTCTTAAATGTCAAAGGTCTCTTAAGAGGGATAGGGCCTTAGGAGTTCTTCCCTCATTGAGCATCAATGGTGTTTGGTAGCCTCGGGTTTCTGAAACTGATTCCCTTGAAAGCAATGGAGGATAACTGTTGTTTTTAGTAACTTGGAACACAGTATTTCACTTTATAATTGCTGTTAACATTTGTATCAACAATGAGAATAAGATCATAGAGATGAAGAACAGGCTTGGCCAAGGACACACAATCAATTAATTTACTGGGAGAGCTGAGTGAAGGATGTCTTTTCTGATTTCCAAGCATCTGGGGGCCCAAAAAGTTGGTCGATCCTTTTAAAATATGGTATGAGGGTCCCACTGAGAGTTTGGTGGTTTGGGTTTGTCTGAATATGTGAGAGTGATGGTGGTTGCTGGAGAGACGGTTCAGAAGTTAAGAGCACTTATTGCTCTTGCAGAGGACCCAGGCTCGGCTTCTAATATGTACATGATGGTTCACAACCATCCATAACTCCAGTGCCAGGGGATCTAGTGCCCTCTTCTGACCTCCACAGTCACCGGGTACCAGGCATGCACATGGTTCACAAACATACTTGCAGGCAAAACACACAGAGACATAAAATAAAAATAAATAAATCTAAAATATTTTTTAAAAGATGGAGTGAAAATACAGGGCACTTTTCCAGGAGGAGGCCAGGTGACAGGGAAGTCCTCACATAGGAACAAACGCACTGAGCATTGGGGCTTTGTGTGATGGACTCTGATGTATAGAAGCAAAGTGTGAGATTAATGAATGTGTCATTGGAAGAAACATGCTGAGCGCCACAGGCCCTGGAGACCAAATGTCTCCTAGAATGGGAAAGGGACAGGGTCTCTGGAGAACCTGTGGATCATCAGATGCACCTGTTGTGGAACAACGTGGATGTCAGTTCTGTTGGTCCAACTGAGAGTTCTATGTTGGAAAGAAGTTTAATTGCCTATGATACAAGTCCTTTATCTGCTGCAGAGATGTATGGTCTTGTTAAACCCTTCCTTCCTTTCTCTTTCTAGCTCACTCTCCCTTTTCTCCCCAGCAATTTCTTTATTTATGAATAGGAAGTACTTTTAGTTTAGTGCAGTTTAATGTTATTTTATTTTATCTTTCAGAATTTGTTCTGAGCAAATGTTCAGAAATAACATTTGTTATAGCTTGAGCTGGTTAGTGGGATTTTTGTTTTGGTTTTGTTTTGTTCTTGTCAGTTTGACACAAGCTGAGGTCATCTGGAAATAAAGTACCTCAAGTGAGAAAATGCCTCCATCAAACTGACCTGTAGGCAAGTCCATGGTGTCATTTTCTTGATTAATGATTGATGTGGGAAGGCCCAGCCCACAGTGGACAGATCCACAATGAGCAGGTGATCCCAGGAGGTATAAGAAGGGTAGCTCAACATGAGTCTGGGGAGCATGTCAGAAAGCAGCTTTCCTCCATGATCCCTGTCCAGGTTTCTGCCTTGAGTTCCTGCCTCAGTGATGGACTGTGATCAGGATGTGTAGGCCAAACAAATTCTTTCTTCCCTAAATTGCTTTTGGCCATGGTGTTTTATCCTAGCAATAGAAGCCAAACTAGGACACAGTTACATCATGTCAGAGGCCACAGCACAGGTTCAAGGGATGAACCTTGAACCTTGTAAAGATGAAGATGTACTAGGCTTCCAGGCTCATGAATAGAGTTCCTCTGTTGCCTCTCTCTGTCTCTGTCTTCTCTGTCTCTCCCCTTTCCTTGCACACTCCCAGCCTCCAGAGGCTTTAGCTCAGGCATGGTCACACATACTCTCAGCTGCATCCTCCATCTTGGGACTTGATTAACCCAGCTTGCTAGAAGACAGAAACCATCAGGTTTAACTGAAGGAAACCTTAAGGAGGTCAGGCTCAGGATTAGTCTGGGATCTATATTTTGGATGGGTGAAAAATTTAGGCTTCTTGTTGTCTAAAAACCCCTAAAATCTCAATTCCCCCCTTTAGATTCCATGGTCTAATAGGTTCCTTTCTACACAGTGTATAATTGCAGACACCATGTTTAGACAGTTTCACATATTCTAAGGAAATTTCCTTGAGATAATACTTTCTTCTAAGCATCAGCTGGGAGGAGAAACCAGGCTCTAAGAGGCTGTGTTGTGTAGGTACTTAATCATACACATAAATATTGGCATGCTGTGGGGCAGACAGTTCTGGAAGCAAATTATTGTGTGCTGTATGTCAAAAAATTTAACTACTCAACTCTTTTCTAAATATATGTTGGCTTTTTTTTTAAAACACAAAGTATAAAGCATCCAGGGACAGACAAGATCAATCAAATTAAATCCATGTCTTGCATGCCCAGAATCTCTTGTTGGACCTCTGCTTCTGCCCAGAATGCCTCTAAAATGTCTTTCTCTCAGTCCTATCATTCACCTCACTCTGGTGAACGCTTGATTGTAACCACGATAGAGGGGGAAACTGAGGCTGGTAGATGTCAATGTAGCATACTCTCAGCACAGGACTGGTGAATGTTGTTACCTTTCCAGAACACCATGTCAAGATTCTTAGCTTACATTTCCAGTCAACACAGCACAGGGGCAAGACACTCTCTGGGAAGAGCAGTGTGCTGACAGCAACATCAGTGGGTCCAGTGGGTGGGAGCCTCTGGGATATTGGAGGACATGGACTTAGTGACTACAGATGGTGGACCTCGGTGCCTCTGTTTCCAACAAGCTCTCAGGAGATGTCGATGCCGGGCCAGGGTCACTGTGTTGTGTTAGTGGGGTTCCGGGTCATTGATGGGTCAGGAAGCAGGAACCACCACTCATGTCCCCTTTAGAGGATGATTTGAGCTGGAAGTCTGCATAGCTGGGAGGCAGTAGTCAAGGAGAAGGGGGCGTGGCCTCGTTGCAGTCACCCTACCTGTGGGAGGCCAGAGGCCCCTCTGGATCTTCTAGAATGTGAAATGTAAGCCAAGGGGGAAAATCTGTAGTGAGCCCATTTCGAGTAAAGAGCGTGATTGACTTGGGAGGATAAAGACTCTGAAATCCTGCCACACAGCCAGCTTTTGGTTCTGAAGGCAAGACCTGCATTAATTTGCATTCTGGTATGAGTTGAAATTAGTTCATGTCCCTTATTTTTGCTGATACAAAACACAAGGATTTGGAGCTTCGCAGGCCTGGCAGCAGGAGAGAACCATTAATACACCAGTGGGCTTTACTAGAGAGAATGAACACAGGGACTGAAGGGGCTGGCAGCCTCCTTAGGCATGCAGGGCTCTTGCTGGACTCTTAGCTAGCTCAGGAGCACAGTGCCGTTCCGGCTGCTCCCGGGGTCTTGCTTTCAGTAGAGTCTGGGTGAAACTTCATGCTTAAAAGCTGTTCCCCGTCTCTCCCCACTGTTTGGTCTCGATCTGGTTATTTTAAACGGCTCTTCCATTTCCTTGACGCCATCTCTTGGACAGTGCTTTTGTCATCTTCATGGCTGTTTGCTCTCTGTTTCCCTGCTCCTACCCTCTCTTGTGTTGGGGATGCACGTTCCCTAGGGCCCTGCTGTTATTTAAGGGGTTCCTTTATAATTCATGCTCTTCCTTCTTTGTCAATGGCTTTCGCTTAGTCACTATGCTTCTGTGGTGTATTCTCTGTTCAGACTTTATTTCCTTCAGGCCCCTTGAACCTTTCCTTTGCTTTTCCTTTAATGTAGAAATCTGTTTCTCTAAAACAACAACAACAAAAACCAACCAAACAAAAAAACATGCAGGCTCACAGTGGTTTTGTGTCTCTCTTAGTTTTGAGCATCATCAGCAGACATTTTGGGCTTTTCTAGAATCACTAAAGTTACCGTTCCGTATAGCTTTTCCTGGGTTGGGCTGTGGCAGCGGAATCTGGGTGTCTGGTGACTATCAACACAAAGATGTGTTACACTCTCATTCTGGTCATTCCTTACTCAAAGTCAGCTCAGGTGCCAAGGACCTTCTGTCATGGGTGCAGGCTGAAGGAGCAACAGCCGCTTCGGCTATGCTGGTCTTAGGGCTGCAGAGTGAGGAAGAGAGCTGGAAGGATCTAGCACTTAGATTTTTGTTTTGTTTTGTACTGGGGAGCCAGTCTTGGCCCTTGCACATGCTACATACCAAGGAAGCTTTCGACCACTGGGCTACATCCCCAGAGCTGGGAATGATTCTGAAAGCTTCTGCTCAGAATTGGAACGCGTCGCTTCTGAGGGAAGTTAGAAAGACAGCAAACGTAAGAGGATGTGGGAAGGGAAAGGAATTTGTCCTTCCAGAGTCTGGCTGAAGTCTCTTGCCAGCCAAGAGTCACATAAATTTCATTTGCAGTAAAAAATGAGCGCTTAATGCCTTGTGCAATCCTTGGAACCCATGAATTTACCTTGCCAGCCAGAATCGTGGAGAGTTCATCCCAAGAACCATTCTTTGGCCTAATTTACTGGAAAGAGGGAGAGATGAATTTCCTCAACAGTGCTCTGAGATGTAACTTCAGCCACCCAAACCATACATATAACTTAAGCCTGATTCTCTCTAGAAGTTTACAGTCACACCTGCATGCGGGCTGTCCTTTACTTAAATGCCCCTGTATCTAATGCCTCTGCTTAAATCTGTGTTTGACTCCAGATCTACTACTTCCCAGTTCTGCTTCATGTTGGCTTGTCCTGAGATTATTTTCCTGTGGTGATGGCAAGAATTTTGGCTTCAGCTGAGTGAGGGTCTTTGAAAAGAATGCAGGCTACTACAAGTGGCGGTGTGACGCTGTGGCCGAAGCATACCTTATGTCCACTGCTATTGCCATAAGCATATTTTAGGGCCACTGCAGCTGCACTTGAACTTTATCAGTCAAAGGAAGCCCAGTCAGTGGCCATGCTGCAAAGCACTGGTGTGGGACTTCCATTCCACTACGAAACAAAGTGTATACTACAAGGTGTATGTTAGAACAAGGCTGCATTTCCTTGCACGTTTGCAGCAAGGAAAGTTAGTAAGTAGGAACGATTATGTAGTCTGCGACGCTATAGTCAGAAGTCATCCTGCCGTGTGTGGAGTAGGGGTAGTGGCACTGGATAGAACTGCCTTATATTGCATTAACGGTCATTTCAGCGGGTAGCTTGTCACAAAATAAAAACGTTGATTAAAAAAATATGAGCTTGTTGGGCAGTTGTCTATATTATGAATCACCTCTCTCTTCATGGGCGCCTTAACGATAACTTCAGACTGATTCTGTGTTTGTGGTTAAAGGAAGCTAAATTGCTTCCTGTAGGTCTTCCGGGGAACATTTATAAAACGAGAACTCCTGGAGAAAACCCCTCTAATTCTCTGTGTTTTACCTGATCCCGGTGTGAGATACCTCCAATAGAGTGCTCCTTGTAGAGCTTAAGGATTAAATTCGTATATGTAAAATTGTCAGATATATGCTTGATACCTAATGAAGATACGTGGGTGTGTGCTCTGCTGTTCGTAGTGATTGATGCTACCTTTGTATCTGAATTTTGAGAAGCATATTGAAGACTTCAAAGTCATGAAGTTTAGAGTCAATAAATAATCAGGCTTATACTGCTGAGTTCAAGGTTTATTAATAAAATAAGACTAACACAGAGCAGAGTGATGTAAATATTTGGCCTCCTGACAAAATCAATCACGATTTCTCTCAGACACGGAGATGTCCAGACTGTGTTTGCTCCTTCCAGTCACTGTGTGCAAAATCCTTTAAAACATACAATCCCTGGATTATTAGCTGGTTACTGTATCTAAGGGCCACATGAGCAGGGGCATTTCCATGGACAGCGGCAGGTCACTGGGAAATTCCAAACTGGGATGGGAAGCAAGTCAGTGGCCCGACCCTTGGGGACAGGTCTTGGAAGTACTGCTGGGTGCTGAGAAGGGATTTACAAGACATGTCCTTTAGCTTCTGGCCAGCAGGGCTGTTGTTTCCCAAATCCCGACACCTGCAGGCTGGAGGGCGAAAGAAACAAGGCAAGGGCAGGTGAACCAACATGTCAAGCTCCATTACTTCTTGGTGTTGGAACTCAGATGCATTCCTGAACCACTTTGGGCCTAGGCGGATTTATAAAATGTTACACTATATAATACTTACCCATCCTGACACATGGAAGAACATTCTATAAATTATTTTTATATCTACTAAATCATTTTATTTTCACAATAACTCTCTTTAGCTATCCCATTTTATAATAATGAGGAAACAGAGAGAAAGGTTAGTGCCTTGATTTATTCTCATGGGCAGAAAAGAACAGACTCATGTTTTAAGCTCAAGCTCCACCGTCCATATTCATACCCATTACCCTTTGCTGTCTCTCATTGTCAGCTCTTTAGCAGATGTTTATCTCTTCTAACTCTCCAGACACTAGAATGTTGTTTACCCGTTGAGGTTATTTACCTGTGCATATAGGATGTGTGTGTGTGAAGCATGTATCTGCTACATTTTGTGGAGGTCAGAGATCAACTTCAGAAGTCAGTTCTCCCTTCCACCTCATTGAGGCAAGTTCTCTCGTTTCTGCTGCACTGTGGACTCCAGGCTGGTTCCGCCAGGAGCATCTGGTTGAATTTCCTGTTTCTGCCCCCTGGGGGAATGATGGGATTACAGATGAGCACCACTGCATCTGGCTTCTTTCACACAAGTTCCTATTTGTTTGAACTCAGAATACGAGGCTTACACGGCAAGTGCTTTTACCTGCTGATCCATTGCTCAGACCTCAGATCCATTTCTGATGTAGGCCTCAGAAGGCATCTCCGTTCCCCTCTCCAAATCCCTTTCCATTACTCTGATTAACATCAAGCAGTCTAAACTAGAGCATGCCTAGGGAAGGAATGAGAGACCTTTATTCTTTTTTTTTTTTTTGTAACTCCCCAGAAAGGTCTCACCTGACTCATAAGCTCACCTAGTATCCTTTACAGCCTGAAGTTTTCTCACTTTTCCAGCCTACATGGCACCCACCTGGAAGGTACTCTTTCATCCCGTGAAACAAAATAAAAGATAACGGAATGCTGGCATAGCTTAGCGTACCTTCTAGCAAAATTACTTCCTATGTAAAACCAACTCCAGTGAGGTGTGTGTTTTTAGTGTGCTTGGGATGTCAACTCTCCTTAGAATTCATTTACTTTTTCCTGTTTATGCTACATGGTGTCAGAATGGAACCTTCTCATTCTCCTCCATTGGGAAATAATTATTAAATCAAAGTGTGGTGTCTGTAGAACAGCTGCCAGGAAGACAAAACAAATGTCCAGGGTGATTCTGCCTCCTTAACTCTGTAGTCTCCTAGCAGAGATTTCATTTCAAACCAGGCCTGTTACTAGTGCATGGTCTTGAGGCGGAATTTTGTAGAGGAAAAAACAGTGAATAACTTGTTGTGCATTTTAGTGCCTTCCCTTCCGGAGAAGCAGTGGGACTTAGCAAATTATTGGCTCTATGTGGGAATTTTCTTTCTTCAACTGCAAAGTGAACAGCTGGACTTGGTGTAACCTCCTTTTGGTGGGGGCTCCCCTGAATCAAGAATTAGTTTCACTATTTCAAAACCAGAACTGCTGTTAAATGGCAAACAAGTTTGAAGACATAATCGAAAGAAGAGAGAGAAAAATAAGGAGATCTCTGGTAGTTGAAGATTCAGTTTGGTAGTTGAACAAGATTCAGTTTCTTAACTGCAAAGTTAGGTGTGCTATTCTCTTTAATTCTTGTTATCTTCACCTGTAAATGGAATAATATAAAATCTATACTCAGGGTACAGAGGGCGACTATGAAGATTAAATAAAAATGAAGCCCTTAGCCATGGACTCTTAAGTTGTGGCTCTTTTTCTGAGTTCTTCATTATGGATCAAAATTACCCAGGAGAGATGGTTCAACCAACTTCCATAGATTATATCATAAGTAGCTGCAACTCGAGATGACCTGAGATTCTTTGGTTTAAAGTGAACTCAATAATGGACCAGTTAATTCCTTCTTTTGTGGCAACTGTTACCCAAGCATGCAGGGCCAAAGAGCAGGCAAATGGGGAGAGGGGAAGACCAGGGATAAAGGAGCATGGAGACCCATATTTGTGGAAGAAGGACTACAGGTCATGCTATTATTTCATATACACCTCCATGATAGTTACTGCCATTTAACATGGAGCACACCACGGGAAAGACTTTTCATATATCACCTCAGCTTGACAAAGAGGAGCTCTTGTGTATACTGGCCAAAGCAAATCACAAGGCTGAATCAAGTTTAAAGGGCAGAAAAAATGGATCTGCCCTCTGGACAGGAGGAGCTTCAGGGTTACATTGCAAATGGAGAGAGGAGCCATTATAGTGTGTGTGTGTGTCTGTGTGTGTGTCTGTGTGTGTATGTCTGTGTGTGTGTGTGTCTGCGTGTGTGTGTGTGAGGGTGGGAGAGAGAGAGAAAAGAGACAGAGCAACAGAGAGACTGAGATCAGTTTGTCAGTGACCATAGTATAGATAACATCGAGGGCCAACATTTTTATGGAGTAACCTGTGTGCCCAAGCTTAGGGGGAGTCAGGTGTCAAGTGCCTTCTTATATTATGAGCCCCTTTACTATAAACAGAATCCCAATGGTAATAAGAGTATAATGTGGTCCTCCTGTTTGAGGTACTCCGAGCACCATTATAACATGTGGAGAATTTTTTTACTTTTTGAATTAATTTGGACCCTTATGTTCAGAACAAATCATAAGCTAGAAATGCCACTTCGGTGCCATCTCAAAGCTCTGCCAAGTGCTCCGCAGACACTGTGGTATCCAAAGCTGTAAATATACCATTAGCTTTTCTGTTCTGTTCTTTTCTCTTTTTTTCTTTTTTCAAGACAGGGTTTCTCTGTGTAGCCTTAGTATCTTGGAACTCACTCTATAGACCAGGCTGACCTTGAACTCACAGAGATCTGCCTGCCTATGCCTCCCTGAGTGCTGGGATCACAGGCAGGCACCACCATTCCCGGCTACCATGGGCTTTTCTAAGGGAGAGAGAATGAGCAGTAAATCTTAGCTTCTAGACACCTAGGCCTCGGCTTTTAAAGCTCATGATGGGTTTTTTTAGCCTGTCACCCAGATCTGAAAGGCAGGAACTTTACACCGTAGGAGGAAAGAGGGCACAGTGTGGATCATGGCTGACTCGAAGTCATTTATTTTTTTCCTATTTCCACGATGTGAGCTTTCTATATTTAGTACTAATAATAGTTTTTAAAAACTAACTTTCTATGGAAGGGGAGGAGGTCCTCCCCCGTCGGTGGACTTGGAGGGGGCGGGGAGGAGATGAGGGAGGGATGGGGAGAGTGGGAGGGAATGAGGGAGGGGGCTACGCCTGGGATGCAAAGTACCTAACCTGCGATTGATATAAAAATAAATAAATTACATTAAAAACTTTCTTTTAAATAAAAGCGGATCAATTAAAATGTGAGCAAGTATAGTAGATGGCACAAACCTCACACGAACATGACTGGTGGGATTCCTGATTGATGGGGTTGTGCGCTGATCAATGGAGCCGCTCATTACAGATGCTCAGAGAGGTGATGTCCGTCTCTAACGTGAGGAAATGGAGGGCTGAAACAGGAAGTCAATGGCTGAAGCTCTTACCTGTAACGAGGGGTTGATTTGGATTCTGACACAGTCTCCCTGCTTCAGAACTTGTCCCCGTATAACAAACTGCTTGTTTTCTCTAAATAAACAACTCAGAGTAAACAAACAAAATCTCTACATGTGCAGATGTGTGTTTTACCAGGAAACATTACAAAGCAACTAATGTTCCATGCCAATAAACATTTTATAGACTTGATGGTATGACACACTATGTAGAACTAAATCTGCTTTGGCAAAAACATTACATCACACACATACTTGTATACATACACCTGCCAACAAAGAGACTTTCCAATGGGAGATCCTGTATTTAACGTTAAAGAGCAGGAGAAGGGGGGGGATACATTAAAATATGTATATATGCCAAAGGAAACTCTGAAACATACTACTGTGTGATAGAAACTTGGAAACAATCTTAAATGGACCAAGTGAGTCACAAACAGCAACATGGCAAATGATCGCATTTGTGTGAATTCACAGACAGGGAACAGGTCTGTCCACAGAGAGAGACTGCCAACTAATCATTGCCAGGGTGTTTTTCTGTTTTTTGTTTTGTTTTGTTTTGTTTTGTTTTAGAAATGAACGTATTTAGGACTACACAGCATGTGGAACTGTTTGCTTTAAAATGGTTAGTTTATGCTATGTTAATTTCAATTAGATTTTTTTTAAAAAATGCATCTGAGGGAGCTAGAAATATAGACTTGCAATTAAGGGCATTGTCTGTGCTTCCAGAGGACCCAAGGTTTATTCCTAGCACCTATATGGTGACCCACAACCAGTAATTTCAGTTCTAGGGTATCTGATGTCTTCTTCTGGCCTCTGTGGGCAGCAGACACACATGTAGTGCACAAACACACACGAAGGCAGAACACTCATGCCTTTAACCCCAGACATAGGCAGAGGCAGGCGGGTCTCTAAGTTCGAGGCCAGCCTGCTCTACAGAGTGAGTGCCAGTATAGCCAGGGCTACACAGAGAAACCCTGTCTCAAAAACAAAACACAAAAACAACCAACAAAACAAGATAGCCCCTGCTCTTTGGAGGTCACTAAGGAAGGGCTCCATGATTGCTCACAGTGAAATGTCAGATTTCTGAGGTACACATACTTAGGCTTTTAAATGCTAGGCTTCTTTGTTGAAAGATTGAGTGATATTTTGGGTAGATATAGAAGGAGATCTCCTTTTAAGAACTTTTCAGCTCCTTTAGGTCTTTCCTGTACCCTGTCCTGAAGTGTCTACAGAGAGACTGTGATTTCTTCCTGTACTGTCTTCTTTGGCTACTTCACTGAAAATATTGTCTCCTTTCTAACACAGAGACTCACAGACTTGTGCAATCACACACACACACACATACCACCCCTTTTAAACATTACTAATTTTTCCTTGTAACTATATTTTTTTATGTCAGTTACATAAACACTTTTTTTTTTAATGTCAGCACTGGTGTCTGACACACTTATGTGTTGCAAACATCAGTATGCTGTTGTTGAATATAGTACAGCCAAAATGTTGATGTAGATATTTGTCCTGCCTTAACAAAATGGTGGTGCAGTCCCAGCGTGCATTCCTAGGATGAGCACTCTCAGTGCTTGTCTGTCTGTCTTTATCTCCTTATTCCCTCCTCTCTCCCTTCTCTCTTTATTCCTTCCCTCTTTCCCTCCCTTTCTCCCTCAAAACATAGTGATCTGTACACATAAACTAATATCTAAGAGGTCCTGTGATGTGCTCACATGTTTTCTAGAGTTTTTGGTTAGATACTAGCACTAACTAGGATGACTTTCAGGAAGCATTGGCCTATATACAGACCCTCAGCTGTAGATTGCTTACTGTCCTTTAAGGAACTATTCTAATGTAAATTAGCATTAATCCCTCCAAGTAGAAAGTTAAAAATGTTTCATTTCATAATTCTTAATTTTATATGCTGACATAGCTTTTCTTTATTTTTACATACATACATACATATATATCAAGATTTATTTATTTATTTTATGGGTATGAGTGTTTTGCCTACATGCATGTGTGTGGACCAGTTGTATGCCTGATGCCCATGAGGTTCAGAAGAGGGTGCTGGACCTCCTAAATCTAGAGTTTTGGATAGTTGTTGAAGGGATCAGTGTTGGCTCAGGACTCCAAAGACCAAGCTCTAAGCACAAAGGAGGTTTATTTGCCACAAAGGGACAGAGAGCAGGCAATAAGAGACGAACACAGGAAATAAAGGATGAAAAAGGAAGGGGAAAGGAGCAAGGGAGAGGAGAGAAGAGAGGAAAGTTTGTGGAGGGGTGTCATTTGTCCCAGAGGGGGACAAAGAACTGCCTCTGGTTAGAGACAGCCTGGCATTTAAGAAAATGGCAGCTTATGAAGGTACACGTGAAAACCACTGTATTAGGGTGAGGTGTTTAATTTTAATTGGGTATGCTAATTAGGTGAGCCAACAGGGGCTTTTCATTGCTGGACTTCAATATTTTGATAGCTGGACCTTGGTAGTTAGCCCCAGGGGGAGGAAGTGACCAAATAGGGGAACAGACCTTGGTGGCTAGCTTTCGGAATGTAATCTAATGGTTTTTAGCAAGGCAGAGGGTATGGGGGAGAAGGGAGAGGCCTGCCAGAGCCGTGCTTTCCATGCCTGGGTTAGCCAGAGTCCTTTAGTTTTGAGCCACTCCGTGAGTTCTGAGACCTGAGCCCATGTCCTTGGCAGGAGCATCAAGATCTCTTACCTGCTAAGCTACCTCTCCAGCCCCAATTTTAATAAATATGCTCTAAAACAAGAGTGGTTCTATGCAGCTGAGGTGGTTTAGTGGGGGATATGGGCTAATCAGCATGAGCAGTGGCTTTTGTTTTTACATAATTTTGAGAAAGAGCTTGAGAAGTGGTCTATTCTGGTGGTACCTGCACAAAACTGAGGAACTCCAGAGGAATGGGTGTTTTTCTGCTTCAGATTTTTACAGGTCACAAAGGAGGAAAACCTATATGATAAGGCTCTTGTCTGAACAAGGTTTGTCCCCTTCAAAGCTGGTGCTGAGGTTTGATTGCTGTGGTTTTGGCAGGAGGTGGGACTTTGAGGGATGATGGGTAGTGGGTGTCTGTGGTGATTGTGGTAGGTGTGGGGGCCATGAAGAATAATGGGTAGTGAGTGTCTGTGGTAGGAAGTGGACCATGAGAGATGATGGTTAGTGGATGTCTGTGATGGCTGTGGAAGGAGGTGGACCTATGAGAGATAACAAGGTTATTAAGAGGCAGTGAAGCCTTTCCCTTTGGGCAGGATTGGTTCTTGTGACAGTGAGTAAGCTCTTGCCCTCATTAAGCTAACTACTCTAAGAATGAATGCCACATAACAAATGTACCTCTCATGGTTTCCCTCTTCCTCACCTGCCTATTTCCCATTCTGAATCCTGTCATGTTATGAGGAAACACCAGCCCCTCAGAAGATATGGCTACCAAGGGATTTTCTAGCCCTTATAACTATGAGCCCAAAGAAATCTTCTTGCTTACAAATCATCCACTCTCAAGCCCTGTGAGAGGCCCTTCTCTGGAACACAGAAGAGGCTGAGATCACTTCCAACTTTGTCCTTCATCAGAAGTCCTCATCACATGTCTTACAACTGATCAAAGTGGATGGTCTCCTTGACATCTCTTAGATGACAACTAACGGAATTTTAGGTATTTAAGAACTCTGTGGCTATCAGGCTGGTTGTAGTCCTTCCTAAGGAGCTTCATTATATAGCTAGAAACTTTACTATGGATGAGAAAAATGAAGGCCAAGAAGGACCATTATTCTTCCAAAAGAAAATTATGGGTCACCTGCTGGCTCATGATACCTCCTTCTCTTTAGAGAATCCTCACCCATGAGTGTGTGACTCACTCATGTGCCTCATGAGAATACCCTTCACTTGCCCTTCTTTTAGGTTGATTCTTAAACACCTGGTTCTCTAACTGGCTGCCATCTCCTTGAAGCCAGCATGGCTTTTTTTTCCACTCAGTCATCAATATCTTGACTCTCCACTGGCCTCAAGGACCATCAGATCGATCACAGTGCAGGCCTCTTTGTTTGCAGCACCCACATTCTGAGAAATCAGCAGGACCTGGAGCATTTTGTTGATACCGCTATTGATCCCCAGGTCTCTTTGCTGAATAGCTTGATGAGCCCCCGTATCTGTCAATAACTCCACCACTGCTGAACCCTACTTCATGTGAGTCCGGATTCTATGTCTTCCCTAAGGGTCACAGCATATCTAACACTGCACCTAAGTAGATTTTGTTGTCTGTTCCGGATAAGTGTATCCATTAGAGTGGTTTTTCCTCTTCAAACCCCAGAGGCTGGAAATGATATTATAAAAGGTGATGTTGCTTGTTCCAAAACAACAACAACAAAAAAGACTTGAACTGTGCATTATTTATAAACCCAAGGAAATGTTCTCTCTTCAAATGGCAGATTATTCCTTCCCTCATACTCTGTTTTGGCATTCTACTGTTTTACTGTTTCTTAAACATTGAGCGGAAAACCTTAGGGTGGATCCAACAGGCACGGCAGATTGCTATGGTATGACTAGAGAGAGCCCCATAGGTCACATCAGAATGTTGAGCGTAGTTATGCCTGGAACCCTCCCCTCAAAAGCACATCCCACTGATAAATAAAGAAAGCAAATGGCTAGGTCTCCTTTAGAATGTGGATCCTCCTAGGATCCATCTTTTGTATCCAACTTCTTTGCCAGTTTCTAGAACATTAAAATGAACACGATCCTACGGAGCCTCAGGTTCAGCCCGTGTATTTCAGAGATTCCAAGTCTGAGGCTGAGGATACAGGAGTGTCTAGATGGAGGTCTCATAGCTAGTTAGTAGTGAGTTGGGCTCAGTACCCTGTGTCTCCAGCCTCCTTTCCAGCAAGCTTTCTGTGGCTGATAGCGTCCTGAGGAGACAACTTTCTTTCAAATGTGTCAACCTGTATTAAATTCCATGCCTAAAAACATTCCGTGTACCTCCATCTGATTAGTGCTCCTCTAGAGTCGCTGCTCACTGTGATTCTGGAGATGGCAGGCATTGGGGTAATTATATATAAAATTTCCTCTCGGGTTTAAGTCACTTGCAAGAGCCGGTGGTTATTTTAAAACCAGTGTATGAAGTGGCACGCTGGGGTAGCAGCAATGTTGAAACAGAAAAGAGAATGATTGCCAGGAGCTGACTGTTTCTGTCAAATCCACCAGAAATGCTGGGGAGGTGCTGGGCCTTGCACAGCTGGGTACAGAAGGTGATAGGAGTGTCTGTGTAGCTCAGCCAGAAGAAGGAGCCACAGAAAAGGAAGACATTTTAAAACTGCACTGATTCGTCTGTAGAATCCGTGTCTTCTGCGACTTGCTGTGGAGGAGTCATGAGCCCCACAGGGAGGCAGAGCAATGGTCAGGAGCACTTTCATGCAGCATAGGTCATGATCTGCAGGCACCTTTACGTTCCCCGGCACAGCACACTTCTCCTTGCATTACTTTTATAGTACTTTTCATCTTTCACAGTTCTCTATAATTCTCCTCAGTGAAAGCTGCAGAGGTTCTGAGTTCTAAGTGTTTATTATGTATTTTTATTTTTACTTTCCCATTCAGTTTGCACTCTTCTAAACCTCGGGGCTGTCTCTGTGTTCGGTTGCACCAGTGCTGTGGAAACAGGTTTTTGCAAGCAAGCTTGTGGAATGTTTTCTTCTGCTCATTAAGAAGTACAATTTTCTACCATCAGTAGGTTGGAGGCACGATTCTTACATTTTGTTGTGCCTTATTTACCTGGGGAGGAAAATGTTCAATGTAGAGGTTTCTGGGCCTGGCCCTAGATCTGCTTCATCAGATGTAGCAGGAAAGATCCAGGCCTGCTGATGACAGCATCTTCATGCCACCTATGCACCCTGTGATGTTGATGCTTTCTCAAGTTTATTAGAGACACACTGACAGGAGAGACAAGGTCAGGGATGGTATTTCTCAAGTGTTGAGATAGCCCCTATGCCACAATCTCCATTCATTCTGTGGTGAGTTCTCATCCACGGTGTACACAGAACAACAAAGCCTTAGAGCTACACAAATGACTAAAACACAAACCCTGCCTAGCAGGTATGATGATACCTCTTTAGAGCTCAGGAACCTCCAGAACTGAACAATACTGAGGATCAGAGGCTTTTGGGTGTGGTGGTCAGAAAGCCTACCCAGAAAAGGGGGCACAGGCTGGGATGCACCTCCCTAGTCAAGGGCTACCTATCCCAGCAGGGTCTGAACCTGCGAAAGAGTCACAGTTCCTAGGTCAGGGAAGCAGAGGGAATTCATGGTAGAGTGATGACCTGTAGACTAAAAAGTAGGCCAGTGTAGAGCAGACCAGGTGTTGTCTGTAGGCCTGAGATAGACTGGTTGCTGCAGGGAAGCCAAAGAAGCAGAAGAGACTTGTAAACAGACTATTGCAGAAGGGTCATTGGCAAAACAGCAGGCCGCACACATGCAAACAATGTATTAACATTGTTAATTGTTAATACATGCACACATGTATTAAGAATTGATATTGCTTTCTGATCCTCCATCTGCGGTGGAGTTTCCTCAAGATGTAGATTTTTGTGAAGGCCCTTATTGGGAAGACCATCATGCTGCTCTCTTGAGGTTGAAACCCCTTCAGCTGTAAGACCTTCTTTCCTTTTTCTTTAATCTTGTTTTATTATCAGCATATATCCCTAGCACAAAATACTGGGTTTCCTGATGACATTTTCATGCATGTGTGTGACAAACTTTGATCTTATCCACATTTCCATGACCTGTTTTAGCCTCACTTCTGTCCCCGGCTGGTCCCCTGCTCTTTCCCCTTCTGCTTTTATATTTTTAAGTCTAGAGAAGACATTTGCCTTTCTGATCTTGTTTTTATTTCCTAACTTGATATTCTCCAGGACATGTTGTCCATTGTCTACGTACGATATAATTATTTTGTTCTTCATATAGCTGCATTTTTCTTTGTCTATTTGTTTGTTGATGGACAGTGTGGTTGATTCTATAATTTGGCTATAGCAATAAGATGGATACACAGGCTATCTCTGTGTTCTGCAGACTTATATTACTTCACATATGTACCCAGGAGTGGTAAGACTGGACCATAACACTAAACAAGTCTAGTTTAGTTTTTGGATGAACCGCTGTATTGACATTCATGGTGTCTGAACTAATTTACGTTCGCACCATCAATGTTCTAAGGGTTCCCACCCCCTTCACAGCTGTTTGGACTGGAATGAAGTGAAATCTCAATGTTTTTGATCTGCATTTGACTGATGGCTAAGAGTATTGACCATTTTTCACATGATGTTTATAAACCAATCATACTTCTTTAGAAGTATATGAAAAGTATTCATCTCCTTTAGTGTTTCATGTATTTTCTAGGACATTGCTCAAGGCTGCCATTTCTAGCATTGCTTTAATTATGTTTGGGACATCTTATTAGGATTTATAAGTCTGGGTCCCTTAAATGTTAGTTCTAAATTGACTGGTAATAGCAAGCAAAGCTCCAATAATTGGATGAAAAATGTTGGTTGTCTTCTACTTATTTTAGGCTGATCTATAAATGGATCCCAGAGCTTTGATTTTAAGTTTTCTTTTCTTTTCTTTTTGTTTTTCAGTATCAGGAAAACTTAATAATACTCTGTCTACATGGCTAACTCCATGGCTGTCAAAAATCAGTCTTCTGATTGCTTCTTTTGGATGACCTGCATATCTCCTGTCTAGTAGCAAAAAAATAGCTGTCTTCACCCATACCGGCATCGTGCATTCCTGGGCATTTTCTCCTTGAGCACTTTTTAAGTGGTTTCATTGGGAACCCTGTGAATTTTATAAAATGTTGTTATTGTTATTTTTCCTTTGCACCAGCAGAGAAAATAGAGGCCTAGCCTGATCAAATATTTGTCTTAATAATTATACTTTTGATATTTAACATTACTGAGATTCCACGCGACTCTTTGGAGATTGTAGACCCCTCCAAGAGTAATAATGCTACCACCCAAGCAGAGGCTTGAAGCACTGCCATTGCCTTTTGGTGTTTAAGATAATTAAGATGGCATTTATTTGTACTAATAATTCGGTATTATATCGCACTAATAGATGTACTGAGCAAGCACTGAACGTGACAAGATAAGTTACCCTGCTTTGTTCCATATGTCTGTGTTCTAAGTATCCCATAGTTTTAATTGGTTCCCCGCAGAATAACATTTACAAGCATATGGTTTGGAAAACGCTGACTGCTTTTGTTATCTTGCATTTTAGTATTTGGGGTGGCCCTGGTTCACTGAGCTTTTAGATGGGATTGTGGGGTTATTTAATCTACTTCATGCTGTATTTCTTCTTACTGGGTACTAAATGCCACCAATGTGGCCTGTACAGGAGGCCAATATTTGAGCAGAGAACCAATTCAAAGGATTTTGTCATGGGTCTGTATAAAAAATAAATAAAAATTAAAAATAAAATTCTCTGTGTCTTGTCTCCTGTGTGGATTTCTGAGGCACAATGAGGCTGCATTCAATTATGCTTGAGAGAGGCGGGTTCACCGCTGGGAACCCGAAAGAGCCAGAAGGCACAGTAGAGCTTTCTGGCGTCTTGTTTGGGAGATTTACCAGCGATTCCTCGAAAAGGAATTACAGATGTGAAATTAGACTCAGGGACTGGAGATGGGACCAACTGTATTTTGAATATTGCAGGGACTTTTATCCGTGGGTGTTTTTCACAGGAGGAGTATGGCAGAGTACAGTTGAATTCTTCATGCCTCTGAGGTTGTATGCATAGCTTCTCTTAAAAACTTTTATTTTGGAAATTTAAAACACACACATACAGAAATGGAAAGAATTGCACCGTGAATATGTGGTGGACCTTTGCTTTAGTATTCTAAATCTCAAGACCGCTGTAGCAAACTGTCAAAAGCTGGGTGGCTTAGCAACAGAAGTGTATTGTCTTGTAGTTCTGAAGGATAGAGGTTGAAGACTTGGTTGCCCGAGCCATGCTTCCCTTTGGAGGTCCTCAGAAAGAATGACTCCAGGCCCCTCATCCAACAGATGGTGGGCCCAGCATTTCCTGGCTTGACATGGCCTCTTCCTGTGTCTTCCTTCTGTTTGTGTCCGTGTTCAAATTTCCCCTTTTATTAGCTCATGCCATATTGGACTAGGCTTTAACAAATGGCTTTATTACACGCTGTATGACGGCGCCCCCTGGAGTTGTGCAAGAGTGGGTACTCTCTACTCCCACTGTTGCTGCTCACTAGTTCTCGTCACTTGTGTTTCTCTCCTTCGGTTAGTGTTAGCTGGAATTGTCAGACACACAGAGGTACCAAGCTGTCCTCCCAACCTCTACATGTATAAGCCACGCACAAAGGATCACTGATCTGTTTTTCTTGTTTGAAGCATCAGTTCCCCTCCTTCCTACTCTGATGGGTAAATTAAATTATTAATAATTAAAAAGCCATTCCTCGTTATAAACAAATATTTGTAAATATTCGTAAGTCTGGCTCTCTTGTTTTTGCTGGTTTATTTGGTAGTTTTTTGGGTTTTGGTTTTGGGCCATGCGATTACCAGGCAAAAAATACCCTACTACTGAGATAAAAATCCCAGCCCTCTGATTTTCTTTTGATAAAAACTTATAGTCAATGTAATCTATAGTATTGGCTTCTAAACAAAACAAAACAAGAGAAACAACTTGGGAGAGGATCTTGGGGCTTTGACCTGTTCCAGAAGCTAAACAGTACTTTCTAAAATCAGATCAGGGGTCATTAAGATGTCATCACTCCTTTGTGTTTTCTGTCTGTGCTCTCCAACTCCTATTCAGAGGGGGAACCAAAAAGCTTCCATCCATGTTGCTGTTCATTTCCACCTGGGGAAGGACCTTGACTCTGCACTAGCTGCAAAGGGAAGTGTTCCCTTGATGACAGTTCCCCATGCTGGAATCCTCAGAGCAGACACCATAGTATTAAAAGACTAAGCAAAATTGCTAGATGGTTTTGAGTCTTTAATTCAGTGTTTTTCACTTTTGAGCATAACTGTTAAGCCAAATGAATGAAGAGTTATTGTTCAAGATGAGTAAGACATCTTAAAAACTGATTATCATCTATTTTACAAGGCTTACCATGAAAAAAAGACTTGAGTAGCCTGATGCATTTGATTATGTATTGAAGTTTCCATGCCATTTAAAAATTGTTCTCATTTTTAAAATTTCTAAATTTGTCTTTTTATTGAAAGTCCAATGAAGTAAAAAACGAAAAATATCTCTATTATATATCTTTTTTTTTCCTCTTAGGTGATTCATGTTTTTGTTTTTGTTTTTTCATCAAGACAGAAAAACATGCTGGGGGAGTTGAATCTTAAAGGTTTTCTCTCTGCTCCGTTCAGTTAATTACCCCACTAAAATTGTGAAAGTCCATTCAAATGGTTAGCATTAAAACACCAACTGCAGGAGGCTGGAGAGATGACATGGTGGTTAAACGCGCTCACTGCTCTTGCCGAGCACCTGAATTTTGTCTGCTCCAGCATTCACTGCACAACCACTTGCGACTCCATCACCAGAAAGTTTCTTCTGGCCTCAAGGACACCTGCACTCACAAGCATGCTCCCCCTTCCCCTGACATAATTAGAAAATAAAAATACATCTTAAAAATAAAAACATGCCAATTGGGGAGTTCTGTTTTCAGACTCCAGACAGTTCTCTCCATGGACAACAGCAGACAAAGGGGAAATATTTGGATAACTGTAAAGTAGTTATTTGCTTCTTGAAACCATAAAGGCCTGTTGTTTCGTGGTGGGAAGGCTGTGTGGTGAAGAGTTATCCTTACCAGAATGTGGCACCCAGTTAATACTAACATACTATTGCTTTTCGAATATCAGTGGGGGGTCTGGTGACTAGGACTAGGATGTAGAGTGACTAGGATGTAGAGTGCTTTCCCAGCATGAATGAATCCTGAGCTTGGATAGCCAGCACTGCATATGGTGATTCGTGCCTGTGATCCCAGCTAGTGAGGAGGTGGAGGAAGGGAGCTGAGAAGTTCAAGGTCATCCTCAGATACAAAGTGAGCTGGTGCCAGCCTGGGATATATTAAGATTCTATTTCAAAAGCTAACTAACCAAACCATGCTCCCATCACCAAAATAAAAGAATAAATAAATGATCCGTGGGCTAATACAGAATTTACACACACACTTATTTCTGTATCTGTCTTCATTTATATCTATATTCCCCTATAAAGTTCAATGTTATACAACATGAATTGTAATAAGCCTTTACTGCATATCTACCTACTGTGCTAGGTACTGTTTAGTTTTAAATGGTTTTTGGCTTGCAAAAAAAACATATACTTGATATTGTATGTGTTTTGTAAAGAGAGAGAGAGAGAGAGAGAGAGAGAGAGAATGAACACTGAGACACTGAGGTCACCTGGAAGGTGAGAGTCCTTCTGTCGCTGAAAAACACACAGTGTAATAAATAATGGCATCATTAAAAACTGTCATCTTTGCAAAGTACAGTAATTGCTCTGCATATCCCTCGCACATTTCCCTGTGAAACTGCTAGAGCACGCCATGCTCGGGAATGGCTTCTCCTCCCTCCTGCTTCTAGCCCCGTGTCTGTTCATTACTGTCATGTTGGAGTGGATTTTTGATGCGCCAGGTGTGCGGTGTCACAGGCCTGATGTCTGTTCCAGATACAGACTACACTCTCGAGTATTAAAGCAATAGATCTTCCTACGACAATGAGAGCTGAGTGCAGAAAGCAAAGCTTCTGGGAGAAGCCTTCTGAGCGTGTCTCCACTTGTTCATGGGGGGACAAGACCTGACTAATTAGCTCCAGCCCTTCCAAGCCAAAGAACAGAAATAATTAAAGTAACTGCAGCAACCTGTGCCATGTAGTGCTGGTCACAGGAGAGGTGACAAGCGTGGAGATCCTGATCTGGACCTCAGCTTACAGAAGATACTTCTGGAGACTTGCTGTAAAATGGCAGAAGACATTTTTGCAAGAGAATTTGTTGAAGAAAAATGAAAATATTTATGAATCACACGTTCGCCCTTCTTTTCCTTTGGCATTGCTGGGACTGAAATCCGGAGCCTTGAACATGCTAGTTGGGGCCTCTGGTACCAGTTCTAGCCAGATTTTCATTTCTTTTCAACCTTTTAGTTACAATGTCACAGATTTTTTTCCCCTTAAGTTCTTAAACATAGACCAGCAGAGAGGAGTATGGTAATGCCATATGCCCATCTTCTAGCTTCTAAAATTACCAATATTCTTGTGGATATGTCTAAATTTGAAGAATCCATTTTAAAATAAGACTTTATGTCTTATTATTGCCAGAAAGAAGCTATTTGAGTTTTACAACAAATTTCCTACAGTTTGCTTACTAAAAGAGTTAATGTTTAACCAACTGTAAAATCTGATCAAATGCACCATATGAAGCTCTATAACTCCTTAGATGTCACTACCATGTGTAAAATCCTGGCCTGGGGATATGAATCCCAGCACCTCTCGCTGTGATGACAATAGAGACTTTTGGGGTCTTGAATCATTTCAACAAGAACTGTAGAGGTACTTGACATTGTCTGTGGGGAGTGGATGGAGTTCTGAGTGACTGGGTACTGTTGACATATGCACAGTCATGCCAAGGACCGCATTGCCTCAGACCATGCAGTGTCAAAGCTAGTCTAAGTAGCTAAAACTAGTGTATGTGGGAAGGACCAGCCACAGCTTCAGCCTCCAGGATGACTTCGACCTGAAACTGCTCCCTACAGAGACCTTCTACAGAGAGTAGGTAGCCCACCCCCGTGTTCAGCTGTGTACACTAAACCCACATCCTTGCTCAGTGGTATATAAAAATGCGCCGAGTTTCCAGACGGTGGGTGCATCTCCATCAGAGCACATGGCCCACCCCATCCCAGCTTTGCTGGATGTGTGCCTGTGGGTCTGTTCTTTCCTCATTCCCCAATTGTTCAGTCACGTCAAGTCCAAAGCCACACAGAGAGAAGCAGCTGGACATCTCTTTGTCATTCTTTCAATACGTATAGTTGTGAATTTTATTCATGAAACAGTAGATAACATTATAAGGCACCTTTAAAACACCTCTAAAGTCAGAATATTTAAGAAGCTATAGTAACCCAAAGTTTGTGTTATTTCTTCCTTTGCACAGTGGTACACTGACAACCTTCTACGGGAAAACATTGAAGGGGTCCAAGTTGGTGAATTCTAAAGCCTCTTCTAACTCTAGACTGCAGTAGATCTAAGTGCTGAGGTTAGCAATTCTTTCTCAAGATGTGCTTGGTCTAAAGCAATTCAGTGGTCCTTTTTCTAAACTGGTTTCAGATACACTCTGCAATTGACCGGGCCTACATGGTCTTTAGATGCTTCTTACAGTTTCTTTTTGAGGCCATAGCTCCCAGGCCTGCCTCATGAATAGTCTTAAGTTCTTGCGGACATTATGGAACAGAAGAGACATTTTCCCATTGTTTTTGGTCTTATTTGACTTGCGTGACCTAATGAGGTTGACTACCTAAACAGGTGTGCATTCCTTTTCTGTTATCCAACCACATCCTTTACCCATTATTCCCTTGCATTGCTTGCCTTTTTAAAACCTCAGTACGTAGAAGCTCTTTGGATGGTTGAAATATTGTCCCACCAATGGGAAAGCTGTGCAGGTTCTGTGCAAACAATCTCTTCCACTATGCTGTTTATTGTTTACCATTTCTCTTTTGGCACTGTGGCCAATAAAACATTCTCTGTTTCTACAAAAAAAATTAATGATATAATCACCATTTTAGGTTGAATATTAAGTTGTTTTACCATTGTGACCTCAAGTAAAACAATGCGTTCCATGCAAGAGCTTAAAGACCCAGGCTGTTCTCCAGTCAATTCTGGAATATATTGTTGCAACATTGTCCAGGAGCAGACTAAGTGGATTGGAGAAAATAGGGCACAAAAGCACGGCTGGCTGTTAGAGCTAAAAACGATAACGCTCTTTTAAATAATGCATGTGTACCATATATTAATGCAACTTACTGAGCAGCTTCTTCTGTAAATGCCTAAGGCCTGAGAACAAAGGAGAAAGTGCAGTATATGAATGTTTTAACAGTTTATTCATCAATGAAAGTAGGATAAATAGCATAAAAGTATGCAGGCAATGTCTTGGTCCATAAAAAGAAAAGGACCAAGCACTTGTCTTACACAGTTAGAAAAAATGAGTTTTACCTGTTAATGTACTAATCCTTGAATATGTATTTGAAGACTTAACAATTTGGTATTTCTGAGAGTAGAAGCGAAAATCTGTGCAACCCTTCTGGTGAGTATTAAAATACTACATCCTTTGACTTAGACTTCTTAAAGCCTGATAGTTTATCCTTAAAAAAAAAGAATAATAATTAAGAATCGACACAAAAACATTCTTTCCCAAATATCCACTGCAGAAGGTTTAATTGCTTCCAAAAATTTAAATGAAATAAATCTCTAACAGTGAAAGAGTGAGTAGATAAATTATAATGAACAATATTAAAGAAAACCATCAAATGTTTAAAATAGTAGGGAGGAGCTAGGGCTATATAAGTAAGCAAATACAAAGCATTCTTGCCATTGCAACATCTATATCCTAAATTTTAATAGAATAGAGCCTTGTTAAATTTAAAGAGAAAGAATATTCGCATTGTATATAGCAGGAAAGTGTACTCAGAGATATAAGGAAAAGAATAGTACAAGGCATACGCTTCCCTATTTTCCATCAAGTCTGATCAAATGCAGACATACATCCTGATGTGTTTCTGGCCCACTCACCTCTCCCCATATGTGATGCAGCACATATGGTGCAGCTGGGCCAAACAGACATGTTCAGGTGAGCAAAAAACATACAACGTGTTGTCTCCCATAAGCAACGGCCTTCCACATTTCAGGAGGGATCTGTCTTTGGGTAAGGGGCTCACAGAGGCATTTCTGTTTCATGTTTCTCTCATGCACGGTAATTAAAATGAAAACGTAACTTTGACTCTCACACTGTGTCAGATGATTCTCTCTGTGGTTCTTCAGTGAAGGGAAGAATTTTGGGGTGCAGCCCTGTTGTTTCCAAGTTCAAGTTATAGAGGAAAAATAATGGCACCGTTTCCAAAACAACCCTGAACAGTGTAGGTGTGTATGCACACTGATACATAAACACACACACACACACACACACACACTCTTTCAGTAAAATGAAGTGTGCAGAAAAGTGTACATAATGATATTTGAGGCCACTTGATCTGAGAATATTATGTTTTCACGTCTTCCCACCACTCTTCCCTATAGTCCGTCACTGTGAACAACTTTTATCATCTTTCCATGTATTTTCCTAACCCCTCTTCCCCCCACCCCGGCTCCAAAGTTGAATGGTACTTCCAGCTGTTACCTAGTCCTGTCGCTGGAATTTGTGGAAAGGTGTTCCCAGGTTGATCTTTTCCTACCTAGCTCCTGTAAGGACTCAGCACATTCTAGTTCAGTTTTGGGAGTTTGGGATTAGTAGGGATGAAGGCAGAGGCTACGGGAAACATAAGTTTATCTGAATCGGCTGCTTCGGTTCTATCAGGTTACCTCATGATCCCTTTCAGTTTTAACCACCAAAAGCCCTTTGTCCTTTTCTAATTAGGTCACCAATTAAATTTATGAGAAAATTGAATATAAAATGCTTGTGTCCTGCACTTAGTAGATTCTGGTAAATGCTTTTGCTTTTACCCACAGGCTGAGGTATACCTCCGAGAAGAAATTAATTATGATCTCTTAGTCATTTATTACTTTTTCATCATGTTTTTAATATTTAAATTGATTTTTTTGTTGTTTTGAGATAATGGATTACTTTTTCAGTGCTATGACAAAAGCAACTAAAGGGGGGAAGGTTTCTATGACCGACAGTGTGAGGGTTGTCCATCATGACAGAGAAGGTGTGACAGCAGGGGCGTGAGGCGGCTGGTCACATGGTGTGCAGAGTCGGGATGAATGCTGGTGCTCAGGTCTCCTCTCTTTGTTCATTCCAGAACCCCAGCCCATGGGTTGGGATTATCCACATTCACAGTCAGTCTTTGCTCCTTAGATACACTTTTCTGGAACTAACCCCATAGACACACCCAGAAGTGTTTCCATGGCAATTTTAACTCTAGTCAAGTTGACAGTATTTAACCATCATAGACAGAATCTCACTATGTCACTTAGCATAGCTTCTAAATTGTGATCCTCCTGCCTCAGCTTCCCAGGTTTGTGGCATTACAAGTCTGTGCCACTGTGCCAGGCTTTGTGTTGTTTAAATCTGGACCACACAGCCACTGAGCCAGAGATCCTATTTAGCAATATAATGTTTAATAATTATTTCTAGATTTACTTTAATTTTGTGTGCATGAGTGTTTTGCCTGACACACCATGTGCATGCCTGGTGCTCTTGGAAGTCTGAAGAGGGCATTATATCCTGTGGAATTACCAATGATTGTGAGCCACCATGTGGGTGCTAGGAACTGACCCCAGGTCCTTTTACAAGAGCAACAATGCTCTTAACCACTAAGCCAACTCTCCAACCCCCATAGAGATGAGAAAGTCAACTACGCTGCTTCCAAGAGTTCTGTCTCTCTCTCTCTCTCTCTCTCTCTCTCTCTCTCTCTCTCTCTCTCTCTCTCTCTCTCTCACACACACACACACACACACACACACACACACCTATCACTATTCGGCTACTTAAAGTGAATAAAAAGAGGGGTACTGTGGTGCACACTTTCAAGTCTACCATTTTGGAAGCTGAGGTGGAAGGATCCTGAGTTCAAGGATGCCTAGAATACATAGTGAGATACCATCTGAAGTAAATGGCAAAACAATGAAGACGCATCATTTCGGTAATGAAAAAAACTAAGTCTATAAAGAGTGTAAATACAAGTTCCCCATGTATAAATGTAAACATATATGTACAAACTTTAAAGTGTGTACAGTGAATGTTAGCAGTGTTTGCCTTTGCCTTATTAATATTTATCATACCTGACTTATGAAGGCATGCATTTCTTAGAAAAATATTTTCATTAAAAAATTAATTTGTGAGCTGAGTGTGGTGGCACATGCCTTTCATCCCAGAACTAGGGAGAAGGCAGAGGCAAGTAGATCTCTGTGAGTTGGAGGCCAGCCTGGTCTACAAAAACAGCTCCAGGACAGCCAGGGATGTCATACAAAAAAAGCCTGTCTCGACAAAAGGAAAAAAAAATACTACCTGGATTTCAAGAACTCACACGCAGACTGCCAGGCTTTCATAGTTGCTGTTCTTTATCTGCTGAGCTGTCTTCCTGGCCCAACAAAACTAACATAAGTTAATTATTATTGTCATGAATCCTTATAGAATTTTAAAGAAAGGGGCTTGGAGTGGCTATGATGTCATAGCAAGGGCTTTTTGATGAAAAGGGTTCTTACAGGACTTGGGGTTGAGAAAGTTATAGGTAAAAGCGATTTTATTTCTGAGAAGGAGACATAACATACTGACTCAGTCCTGTTGGAAGGCTCTGGAAGGCCTCTTAAGATCAGTTCCTCTGCTTCCCATGGGTGGGTTAAAAAGTGCGTTGTCCTAACGTGTTCTCTGATGGGCAGTGGAGTCTGAAGGTGCAGGTATTTTTGTTGGCATTTAAAAGGACTTAGGAAGTTAACTTTGGTAAGAAGCCTCACTTTACCCATATATAAAACTGTAACTTGAAATGAAAGAAAGTGTGTTCAAGTTGTAATCTGGAGTACTAGTGTGTTCAAAGTTTTCTTTATGAATTAATAATGGGAATGTTCTGGCAATCTATTTGGAAGTGCATTTAAATGGTAAAGCTGGTGGTATCTCTTTTATCTGATTATTGCTGTTCTGTCTGTGTTAGGCTTGGGCATTAATAGTTAAGTCTTTGTCTCTATTTCTTTTTTAATTTAATTTATTTGTTTATTACAGTTTATTCACTTTGTATCCCTGCTGCAACCCCCTCCCTCATCTCCTCCTGGTCTCACCCACCCTCCCTCTTCTCCATCTATGTCCTTTTCCTAGTCCTCTGATAGGGGACGACCGCCTCCCCTTCTATCTGACCCTAGCCTATCAGGTCTCATCAAGGCTGGCTACATCATCTTCCTCTGTGGCCTGGCAAGGCGTACCCTCAGGGGAGGTGATCAAAGATCCAGCCACTAAGTTCATGTCAGATAGCCCCTGTACCCCTTACTAGGAAACCCACTTGGAAACTGGGCAGCCTATAGGCTTCCTTTGAGCATGAGGTCTAGGTCCTTTCCAGGCATGGTCCTTGGCTGGTCTCTGCAGGCCTCCCTGGACCCAGGGATTTTTGCCTCTGTTGTTCTCCTTGTGGAATTCCTGTCCCCTCCAGGTCTTTCTATCTCCCTCTTCTTCCATAAGGATTCTGGCACTCTGGCCTAAAATTTGGCTATGAGTCTCAGTATCTCTTTTGATACCCTGATAGGTAGAGTCTTTCAGAGGTACTCTGTGGAAGGCTCCTGTCCTGTTCCCTGTCTTCTCCTACTTCTGATGTCTAACCTGTTTGCTCTTCTGAATGAAGATTAAGCATCTTCCTAGGGTCCTCCTTGTTTTTTAGCTTCTTTAGGACTATAGATTTTAGTATGGTTATCCTATATATTCACTTATAAGTGAATATTAGCCATATGATATAAGGATAAACAAACATACTAAAATCCATGTCTCGATGTCTTAATGCTCATTATGCCTGTGTTGCCATTAAGGCAGGATGTGTCTGTAATTTACTTTCCAGAGCTGTTCATTGCTGTCCTTACAAAATCATGTTTGGGAAATGTACATACTTGTCAGTTGCTAAGAATGTTGGCTCCTTCCTAACCTCAGAACCTTTGCAGACATTCTTCCTATGGCCCGTGATGTATTTAGGCTCCACTCCCTGGGTCCAAGTCTTTACCCAAACATAAGATTTCTTGAAGAAACTCACCTAAGCATCCTCTTATTCTTTTAGCCATGCTCACAGTTCTCATGATCTTATTATTTGGTTCATCAGCTCCAATACACTCAGTTCAATGTCCCATTGAACTGAAGTGGCTCTTCTCCACTTGACTGAAGGGTGGCAGGGGAAGAAAGTGTTGGAGCTTAGACATGGTGGTATTAGCTGAGTTGGTAGTTGTGTCTTGTGTTAGTTCCCCTTGTTGTTGCTATGACCGACGCAAGTCAAGGAAGGGAGAGTTTCTTGTAGTTCACAGCTTAAGCTGAAGTCCTTCACGGTAGAGGAATCACAGTGGCAGAAGCTTAAAGCCCAGCTGATCACCATCCCAGGTGAGAAAGCAGAGAGAGAGATATGAATGCTGGAGTCCAGCTCACCTCCTTATTCAGTCCAGGACCGCCAGACCACGGAACAGTGCCGCCCTCAATTAAATAGAATTCTGTTAATAATAGAAACTCCCAACCAGACATACCTAGGGGCTCATCTCTCTCCTAGGTGATTCTAGATCCTGACAAGCTGACCACTGTATTAGCCATCCTATGGATGGCATCAGAGAGACCATGGCAGTGAAATAATGTGATATGTGGAGAGTAGTCAGAAGAGAAACGAGAGAACATGCAGTCCCATGGAAAGCTTTGCCCCAGAGTCAGTCTTGGCTCTGACCTCCAGGAGAATATGTCCTTTGTTTCTTTCAATGAAGAAGAAATAGACCATGGTGGTCGTAGAAGGTCCCTGTGAGAACTGGAGTCACAATCCTCATTTATTTAGCTCCTTTCTTTTCTAGAGTAGTAATTGGGGTTATATCTGGAAATGCATCAACACACAATGATGCCATGTCCTGCACATCTTCTTTTGTGTAGGTTCAAGGTCGCACACAGAGCCTTGTTGGGGATGACGAAGCCCAGGCAAGAGACCAGGTTAGCCAACTGTGTCCACACTCCCAGTGTCGGCAGCTTCTCTGTATTTTGTGTGTCTATTTAGCCCTCTCTCTTCTCCCTCGGTGCCATACACTCGAGAGGGCACGGAGTTCTTAAGGCACTGTGAAGCACTTAGATATGGGTGGGGAGTCAGCTCTCACGGTGTCAGGCTTCAGATTCTGGCAACAAGGTCGGCTCCATCCCAGGCTCCTCTGACCCATAAAAAGCGCTGTTGATCTTTCTACTGCCTGTCTCACAAGATACAGGAGAAGTGAGGTAATGTCCCCTTAGACCTCTGAGCTTCTCGGAAGAGCAGCATTTACAGGAATGTGATTTCTTAATACATTTGCTCGTGTTGTAATGGGCTGGAATTCTATTTACCTAAATGTATTTAGGTGCTTCTGGAATAATTTGCTGTCTTGACCTTGATATCTAGACCTGAGCTAACCTTCAGAGGATGTTCAGTTCAGCAAGCCAGCCATACGCTTATGAGGTTAGAAAAGGAAGCTGGGAAAGGAGGGTGTGAGAGCAAGATTGGGTGGTAATGGCAGAGAGAGCTTGTCACCGCGTGCAGATACATGGTGCAGTTTTCACGGTTTGTATCAAACTTTAAGTTTTAATAAAAGTAAGTATCACAGAAATTGAAACTATGAGTCTGTTTTAGTTTAGCAATATCACTCACTGGGGATGGCTTATGTGAAGTCTCTCTGCTGCTTTTCTCTGTGATGGAGTCTACCCAGCCACCTTCAAGATTTGCTTCATCTTTTATTGATTCATAAAATTGCATGTGTACAGACGGTGTGAAAGTGGAAGAGAAGCTGTCTGGGGAAACAGCGGGGACTCATGGGAAGGGCTGGGACATGAAAGGGGAGGAGGGTAGACGTGGGGATAAGTATACTCAAAGCGCATTCACACTTGCATGAACACAACCTTATGCAGCATAGTAAAATAAAGCAAAAAATAATAATAATGTACTTCATCCTGGTATTCAAGCCAAATCCTCATTGTTTAATAAGTTATTTCTGATTTTAATAAGCACTGGTTCTACACAAATACTAAGCAATTATGAAGTTCATTTGCAGGGTGCCTGCTAGGTTATTAGGTATGCTTTAGCTTTTTTTCTGCACACGAAGGAATCCTAAGTGTTTGCCGTTGAGCAGTCATGACAGACAGTCCTGCCACTGGAATAATTTTACAATATGTGGATGTCTAGTCAGTCTTAAACAGGGAGATGAAAATAAGTGGTGGAAAGCAAGAAAAATAAACATGGGTGCTGCGCTACCATACTGCAAAGATACTATTTGATACCCGGGTGGTGGAGCATGCTGGAATGCCAGCACTTGGAAAGAGGACCCAAGCCGACCAGAAGTCCTCACGCACCAGCAGCACAGCGAGGTTGAGGCCAGCCAGGGCTGCATGAGGCCTTTCTCAGGAGAAACCAAAGAGAATGTATTAATTTATTTTATAATTTCCCGTGCCATGCAATTTGCTACGGCAACTTCTTTTCCAGAGGTACCTGATTCTTTGACTATTTTAAAGAAATGTCAACCTTCTATAAAAGATTTTAAATAAGTGTTGAGTAAACCCGAAAAACAAGCAAGCAAACAAACAACAAGAAAAGTGTGTGTTCCCTTCCAGAGAGGTGACTGTACACCCTTTTTAAAAAAGCAATAGATAAGCACTCAGGAAGCAGAGGCAGGCGGATCTCTGAGTTCAAGACCAGTCTGGTCCATGTAGTAAGTTCCAGGACAGCCAGGACTATATAGAAAAATCCTGTCTCAAAAAATATATATATCAAAAAAACTTTATTTATTTATTTTTTACTAAATGTTTTATTTGCTAAATAATAGAACAACATAGGGAAAATATCCTTGACATCCAAGACAGAATGTGAAAAAATGAAGCCTTTTCAGTGTGTTTGCTTGGCTACACAGTATGGGAAAGATACGGAAAAAGTCACTTTGTTTCTTAAACTAAGAAACATCTTCTATTGGGAGATGACTATTGTATTCTGTGTAACTAATCTTCACAGCAAAATACCTCTAGCTAAGAAAACAGTACCTCAGAGATACAGTTCAAAGGAAGTTAATTTGTAGGAAGTCTTATGTTTTTGGTGTGTATGTGCTGCATATGTTTGCAGTATGTGTGTGTGTGTAGGTACCTATACTTAACCTGTACGTGCAGACACATCTCCCTGAACCAGTGGAAGCCCCGTAGGTAGCCTTCCTAAAGGTAGATTATTTTCTTCTTGAAAATTTAACAGTTTGAATGAGCATGTTAAACACAGTATTTAGTTTTTATGTAATATTGTTAGAAATTTATTATTTTCTGTCATTGTGTCTGAGTATAGAAAAGCATACTTTAAAAAAATTGAAAAATTTCCACTTTACATTGATTGGAAGCAAGTAAAATTGTGATTTTTTTTTATTGGTTGCAGGATCGAAGTAAACAATTGGAGAAGGTCCATGCAGTTATTGGACCTAAGTCATGCGACTTGGATTCTCTCATTTCTACCTTCACATATGCATACTTCCTGGACAAGGTGAGGGGAAAAGGGATTGTGTCCTTTGTACTTGAATTGTGCATCTTTCAAGAGCAAATATTTTATAGAGAAATGAAGCCACTAACTTAGCTTTTAATGTTCTCATATATTACTGTAGAGAATAAACATTAAATATCTAGTAAGGAACAGGCCTTTATTGAATAGCTCCTGTGTGCCAAACATTATTCTGGTTATGTCTTACTGGTTTCTTCTCAGAACTGCTCCAAACAATGTTTTGGAAAGTTTGTAGCATTTGGTTGCTTTTAGGAGAATTTAGAGAAGTAACAAAAAGCAGGACTCAGGTCCCCTTTCTCTCCCTTATGTATACTATGGGAGCATGCCTTTGGGAATAGAAAAATGATCAGAGGAACCCATGCACAATACGTGAAGTGCAGAGCACTCGCTGGAGATTCAGAGACAGGGGCATGGCATGTCCAGTCTAGGTTCTGTAAGTCTTTGGTTGTTGCCTTTTAGCCCTGCTGATGTTGTCCCTTGCAGGAGGACCTCTTTCTCCTGAAACACAGAGTCGCCCAGAGAACTGGAAAGGCCTTTTTTTAAAAATTTAA
Source organism: Pachyuromys duprasi (assembly GCA_028658305.1). Lineage (NCBI taxonomy): Eukaryota > Metazoa > Chordata > Mammalia > Rodentia > Muridae > Pachyuromys > Pachyuromys duprasi. Next base: position 31,491,571 of record CM053762.1, read on the forward strand.
ATTGTGTTTAAGCTTCCCATCTATAAACTCCATCCACCCACAGTAATGGGCTTTACTACCTGAAAAACTTCAAATGTATGTTCTGAACATTAGGGTACTATTTCCAGAAGGTTGGTGGAATTTTTAATTTTCCAGAGTCTGGTTTATTTCACTTTTGTTTGGATCTCTAGATCCCCTGATAGTACGCACAGCTGATCTGGAGTGATTGAAATTGACATGAAGCCCAGTCTTCCGGAATGAGCTGTGGGTGGCAAGCACTGCTTTAGGGCAGCTGACAAAAATGATGGCTACAGTATTCTGATCTCTACATCTATATCAAATTTATCTTACAAGTTGTTGAGCTTTGCAAGGGAGAGTAATGGGTAGGAGGAGATGGATTGTCTGAGTCAAGGTGTGCATATTAAGCAATCCTTGTTATTGTCTGCTGTTCATCCAGAAGACAGTTGGCTGAACTGGATTGACTTTAAGACCATGGATGATATGCAGTTTAAAGAGAGTATATAAGAACAATAACATCACCAACTATAGTTATAGTGTCGTAAACGAACGTGCATCATGCAAAAAGGATGTAGGGAAATTGTGAGTGTAACATATGGTTGATTGGTAGATAGATACATGAGAACAGACTCGTAGACCCTCCTTCCCTTTGGAGACTTTTAACTAAGCATAGAAACAAATGTGGAATCTGATTAAGGAGTCTCACTGGGGATTTTGTTGTTTCTGTGTGTCTTCATTATATTTGTTTATTGGTTGGTTGGTTGGTTGGTTGGTTGGTTTTGGTTGACTTAACACCAGCTACAGTGATCTGGGAAGAGGAACCTCGCTTAAAAAATGTTTCTCTTCAGATTGCCTGTGAGTAAGTCTGTAGGGAATTTTCTTGTTCAATGGGGGAAGGCCCAGCCCACAGGGCAGGCAGTGCTGCCTCTGGACAGGTGGTTCTGTGATGTGTGAAAAAGCAGGTCGATCAAGCTAGCAAGCAGCACTCCTCCAGTGCTTCTTGCATCAGCTCCTGCCTTGAGCTTCTGCCCTGAATTCCTGGAAGATGGACTACAAGCTATAAGACGAAATAACCCTCTCCTCCTATGGTGCCTTCAGTTACTGTGCTTTACCACAGCGACAGGGAACCCAACCTAGACACCAAGCCTTTGTCTTGGTGCAGCTGTTTGTAAGCTGCGTCTCTGTCTCTACGGAGCTTTCCTGAGAACCAGCTTCAGCCTTCAGGGCTTTGTGGTTTCTCATGCATTCTTCACACCCTGGTGGGTAGAACAGAGGCTGAACCCCTTTCTACAGACACAGAAAGCTGAGGCTTAGAGAGGAGGATGGCTTTCTCTAATTCACTGAGCAGGAGCTTTGACTGGCATCTCCTTTTCTGATTGCACCTCCAGAATAAGTCCTGTCTGGATAGCTCGGGACACACACCCTGCCTCTCGTACTGATTCTACTCCACTGCATTTGCAGGAGTCACACACAACTGTCAATTAATTATGCCATATATAAATCACTAATGGTTATTATGCGACCCAGATTCAGTATTAGCATTACAGTGGGAAGGAAACCCACTTTGGTGGAGAAGCTTTTGTGTTTTGTATACAATAGCAGTGTCCGGTTCACTTATTTAATTCAGTGAATATTTATTAAATGTTTATTGATGCCTGGTTGTTTTATGTCTTAGAAAGCAGCAGAACAAAACAAGCCTACATTTTTAGTGTTAGAGAGGGGAGGCAGATGATGGCGTGTTGAGCAGTGTCAGAAGCACATACTTGTGACAGAGCTGTAGTGACATGTGAATAAAGGAAGGCTATTTGCTTAGCCAGAAACAAAGCATTACCAAGCCCACATTCTTTCGGTGGCACTGAAATCTCATTGCTATATCCTTAGAGTAATTTTTAAAATACTTTACTTTAAAATTCATATAGAAAAAAAATTTTATTGTGAATTTGGAATTCTCTTCCTTTTCCTATTCATCTGGTTACCACATACATTTCATATAAGAGGCTCATGAACATACATATATACATGTGTATGAATGATCTCTACTGAACTCATATATATTATTGTATCACAGAATCTATTAGTATGTGTGCTAAACCTTACTGTTGATTGAATAACCAGTGACCTACATGGTATTTTGCTTTAAAAAAATGACACAATTCATACTTCGACACATAGTTTTTCAGATGTCATTGTGGAAGTTTACAGTAGACTTGAACTGTTGACTGAATCCAGGTTGCAAGTATCCCATTTCTAGGGGGACAGATGCTTCTTGTGTCATTTCAGTCTGTCCCAAATATAAATTATTTTGTCAGTTCCATCAAGACATGCATTTACTATCCATAAGGAGATTATGTGTGTGTGTGTATACATGTATATGTCTACATACGTATTTTTTATTTTGTACATACATTTTTTTTAATTGTAGAGAAGTTGAAGTAAGACCTAAGTGTTTCCAGTAAGGCTTGCCTTGAAATTATAGGTTAAAAAAAATGGTGACAGGTGGAATGGCACACGCCTGTAATCCCAGCACTTAGGGAAGCAGAGGCGGGTGGATCTCTGTGAGTTTCGAGGCCTACAAAGCAAGTCCAGGACAGGCAAGGCTACACAAAGAAACCCTTTCTCAAGAACAAAACAAACAAAACACACACACACAAAAGGTAAGAAAACATCCTGGATTGGCTGGTGAGATGGTTCAACAGATAATATGGTTGCTGCAGACATGACCTCTTGCCTGCTTTCCCGGGACCCCACATGGTGGGAGGAGAGAACTGACTCATGCAAGCAACTCTGACCTCCACGTGTGTGCTGCGGCATGCACACACACACAGAAATAAACACAATGTAATAATACTTTAGGCATAGGACACCAGGGTCCTCTCACTGGTGGGAAGTGCTCTGTAACTGAGCTCAGGGAGATTGGTTTTGAATGCCAAGTGGTTTAGTTGTGAACAGTAGGCTTATGCTCTCTTTAGCAATTGGCCTCGAGCTGGAGGAAAACTGCTGTTTCCAGCGGCTGAGGTGACTTCTCTTTCCGTAGGTCAGTCCGCCGGGGATCCTCTGCGTGCCAGTGCTGAATATCTCAAGAACTGAATTCAGCTACTTCACAGAGACAAGGTTTATTTTAGAGGAGCTGAACATCTCTGAGTCACTCCACATATTCCGAGATGAAATTAACCTGCATCAGCTGAATGACGAAGGGAAACTGTTAATAACGCTCGTGGGCAGCCAAGTCCTGGGGAGGTAAGGCATGCTGTGAGGCTCTGTGAATTTGTCCCATGTGAAGGTACAGTTGGTTGTCACCATGCGTCGTGCTCTTTAAAAAGGGTCTTAAAAAGGCCTTTATTTTAAAAAGGGGTACTTTTCTTTAATGACAAAATTTGGTCTATGCCAGTTCTCCATGTTTGCTTTGGAACTTCAAATGTGCTGCCTTCAAGTAGAATGCGCTTATGAAATTTGCCAGAATAATATTCCCTTATGAGCAGCTCAATAATCCTATAAATTAACGTTGAAAATAAGTAGCAAAAATTGAAAGAGGATAAAACAGAAAGGCTCTAAAGAGATCTCATCAGAGAAAAGGGGGAAACAGGGAAATGGGCCATGGAGATCACTTGATCGTGGTTTTCATTTTATATGGTAAAAGACAGGCTGTTGATAATCCATGCAGCTCAGTTACCTCATGCCATAGACAGGAAATCTAGTGTTACGAGTCCATTTGCCCAGGGCACCACATGTAGTCAGTGGAGTGAATTGATCGGAATTTGGCTCTTCTGCCTCCTTCGAGCACTGAGGAACTGCTAGCTGGAACAAGGATCTAAGGTAATGGGAGAGGAATGAGAAAGGGTCCCCATTGACAAATAAGCACAGAGGGGCCTTTGCAGTACACTCTCTACTGCTGTTGAGTGAAGGGACATCAACTGAGTACCCTGCAGCTTGACTGGTTCATTCCTCACAGTTTGCCAATGCCTATTGTTGATGACCTTCACCAATTAAGCTTGACCTTTGAATACTTAAACACTTAAATACTTAAAATAAGACCCTTACATTTAATAATTTTAAATGTAACCCATTTTTTAGGATGCATATTTATATATTAGTTAAAGTATGCATAGGCAGCATCCGTTCCATAATCACTTATGAGGTGTTTTGAAAACACTCTGTGGGCTGCTTTATTCCTTACTGTTTGAAGCAAGTGAAATTCTTTTGAATGGTATTTATCAGCCATCTGTTGACCAGAGGCTGGAAGTTTGGGGTGAGTTTTTGGACTGTCTTCAGTTCTTGGCTGTATTTTCCATCACTATAACACAAGTTGGGTAGAAAGTAAGGAGAGGTTTGTTCTTCCCATGACTCTGGAGAGTCAAGCCTCAGATCAGGCTACCAGAGCATTTGGGGCTGTGGTAAGGGAGGTCTATCAGCAAGATGAGCAAAGCAGTAACACCTTGAACCAGGGAAGAAACTAAAACCTTGAGCTGGCCAAGCCCCTGTGAGGGCACGTCCCCAGTAATTTCAGGATTGCTGCCCGGCCTCTCCACGATGGGAAACATCCTGCCTGTGTGGACCTTTGGAGGAAAGTCAGTCCCCAAACCACAGCAGGCTGGGCGTTCCTCCTTATTTCACTAAAGTTATGTCTATCTTTTTCAAGACAACTCACGCTACAGAAATGAGTAAGACGACACCACAGCACAGGAATTGGGAATTTGTCACCACTTAAAATGGAAAGCATTAAGTTGTCTTTGAGACAACCTGGGGTGTGATTGTTTATGAAATAAAATACTCCGGAAAAACAGAGCTGAGGTGAGGAGTTGGGTGAGGGGGGATAGCCCAGTGACCAAACACTTGCCTAGCATGCAAAGTGTTGGCCCGAGATTGATCTTCAACACGCAAAATTAAAAAAAAAAGTGCAAAATTTATTCAGTGAATTAATTAGCAGTCTGAATTAAACTAGCCATGGTGGGGCCATCATGGGCACAGTGGGCTTTTTTGTTTTGGTTTGGTTTTGGTTTTTCTTCTTCAGAGACTGTTCTGAGTAGGTACTGGAGTCGGATTGTGAGTTAGAAGCTCCACTCCCTAGTCACCTGACTATGAACACATCCCTTAGCCCCAGGGCGCTGCAGTTTCCCCATTTGTAAAATGGACGTCTTGCTAGAACCCATTTCACAGGGTCCGAACACAGCTACAGTGTTTCTGATCGTGTGGAAACTGGTCCATAATAGTCATTGTGGAGGTATGAAAATACTCTAGGAATCCTGGTGACCAGAATGAGTGTAAATGACATGTGAAGAGTCGCGTAATAACAGCCTGTTCTCTTCTCTGCGGGGGGGGGGGTGTAGAGGGAGGGTTCAAAGGTGTGCAAGCTCATACAGGCCCCAGATCCATGTTAGATGGTTTCCTCCCAACCTCATACAGCCAATCGATGAATGCGGTGCTAGACTGTCTGACCACCCAGCCCCAGCACGTCCCACTCACCCCACCCCGGTTTTTACGTGGATTCTGGGGATCTGAACTCAGGTTCTTGTCCTTGCTCTGCTGGTGCCTTAGCCAACTCTCCAGCTCAAGTTAGGTCCTGTTCATCGTCATGAGAATTTGTGTTTGGGGCCATTTAGGGGGAAATCATCATTCATGGGTGAGTAGAGACCGAATCAGGCCCCAGCGTGGGAAAGCATGACCCAGCTCTTTCTTTTCCTCTCCGTTTATTTTACAGTGAGGACAGAACTTTGGAAGCCGCAGTTGTCAGAGTCATCAACCCTGGAGCGCAGAGCGATGGCGAGCTGGGGTTCCCAGAGTCTTCCTCCTCGCTGGTGCTGAAGCAGTTCCTGCGCGAGGCCCCCGAGCTCATCACCCAGCAGCTGGCACATCTCCTCAGAGGTGCGGACTGCGCTGCAGCAGTAAAGACAGGAAGCTTAATGGGCTGGTTCTCGACCTGCTCATGCAGAAAGAGTGCGATCCATTCTTGGGTTAACAATCCCTTTAAAGACCCCGGGAAGCTTCATCAGAGAGGCAGGGAGTAAAGAGTTTGTTAAAGAGTAGCATTATATTGAATATTAAAAATGTGCATTTAGAAACAGGCACAAGAGCCTGTGCCGTTTCACTAGACAGGAATGTTAAATGGGCCTGCTGCACCCTGGTTGGCGAGGGAGAACAGCTCCTCTGGCTGTTAATAGCTTCCAAAGGAGATTCTTCTCTGCGACAGTGTGAGCGTGGATCGGAATTCCCTGTTCCTGTGGCCTTGGAGTATCCGCCAATGTGTTGCATGCTTGGCGTGTATAATCCTGCCTGCAGGGCAAAATACGCACGTTTTCGTTTCGATGATACGATGCAGCGTCCTTCAGCCCGGTCTTCTACAGGTTGCATTGCATAGGTTTTGTAATGTGGGTCACCGCTGTAGGGTACATTCGTAGTCACCCTTCTGTACCCACGGTCTCCACCTCATGGACGCATCCAGCCCCGGGCTGAAGATAATCACTTTAAATTGTGTGTGTATCCGCCACAACAAAGGCATCTCTTCTTAATATTATTCTCTGAAAACAAAACAAGCATAACACTTTGCACCCTTTTTCCATTGTACTAAGCAAGGCAAGGGATTATACTAAGTATTCTAAGTGTTGTAAGGTGCGTGATACACATCTGAGGGTTTCACAGGGTGCAGACAAACACTGCTTCATCTTACACATGAGCCTAGGACACCCACAAATTTCAGCATCTGTGTGGGTCCTGGGCTCAACTTCCTTGAGATACTGGGCTGACCATATGCTGCTATTCTCCATTGCTGGAGCCTACTGCCTCCAATGAATGGTTTCACATTAGAAAGTTCCCACAAAGTGAGCACAGACATTCAGTTATTTTACATATGAGACATGCAATATATATTATATATTTTTTTACATATGAGACATGCAATATATATATTATATATATATTATATATATATATATATATATATATATATATATATATATATATAAAATAAAGTTTTCTTTTCCTTCCACAGTTCACGTTAGTCATGGCAGGCACAAATTGCCCTGGAAATGTTTAATGTAGCACAGTCAGGAGACAGACAGATGGAACGAAAAATAGTGTAGGTTCAGAGTAGGCTGGCTCAACTCTTCCAAGGGCTTCCTTCTTCTGCCTCACTTTCTAACACAGTTTGGAGGGGAAGTCCAAGAGTTATATAGTTCTTCTACAAGTTTTAGAACCAAAAGCCCCAGGAAACTGGTCCTAAGTACTATAATGACTCATCAGAAGCTTTCCAGCTAGCTTTCCATCCGGGTCATAACTGGGTTTTATTTTTATTGCAACTGGTTTCCAGTGACATTTTCCATGATCGCTGATGGAGACCCAATCTAAACCTACTTTGATCTATTTGTTCCACAGAATCAGTTGCCTTCAAAAGGAATAAGTAAAGCGGTGGCAGGTCTCTGGTGCCACTCATCACATTCAGAATTCAGGCCTGAGGAAGAGCATGGCCTCTCCCTGGCCCCATTCAAATACCCATCTTCTTATTAGATGCGCCCCCTGAGGTTTTTCAGACATCCCCAACTTTTCTCAGAGCACTCCGGAGCACTCAGGCTCTCCCTCCCTGTGGTGTGCCTGTTCCTCTGTCTGTTATTCTTTCTCTACCTATCCCTACAGCCTTCCCTCTTGGCTCCTTCCAGAATGTCAGTTTTCTCAAAAGAGACACCTTTGTAGGCTGTGTCCACTTCCCTACCTGGCGCCCCGGGTGCCTCCACTCTGCTTGGCACAGACTGCATCTAAGGAAAAGAATATAAAACATGTCTATAAGAATACAAACACGCAGCTCAGTAAATCATCAGAAAGGACACGCCCTTTGGTAGTTACTCAGCTAAAGAGACAGACTGTGCAGACATTGACTTCTTCTCATGCTCACAGCTCACTCGTACCTAGAGGCAGCCAGCGTTCTGAATCCATGCCATATACTTCTTTGCTTCTCATTATCCTTTAGCCAGCTCTGAATATGTAGCCCAGGTCACAACACATAGGTTTTGTACGGTTGTGTGCTTTACATAAATGGACCCAGAGAGACAGTATATATTCTCTTCACTTTTAGATCTACATGTGTACTTTAAACAAAGTGTGTACTCTCATAGGTCAGTTATCTATGAATCGCTGATCTTGTCATTTAAATCCTTCTTGCACAGAATATTTAAAGTAGCTTGCCAAAAGGCACATGACAAAATAAAATAGTAAAAGAGTCAGGGTGAAGAGAAAGAACAGTAGAGGAAAGAATCAGATCAGGATATCACCTGAGCATGGTGGTGCACGCCTATAATCCCAGCATTCAGGGAGGCAGAGGCAGATGGATCTCTGTGAGTTCAGGCCAGCCTGGGCTACAAAGTGAGCCTAGGACAGCCAAGGCTACACAGAGAAACCCTGTCTTAAACAAAAACAAAAACAAAACAAGGAAACAAAGAAACAAAAATCAGGATCTCATAAAAAATCTGGGGGTGTGGCAACCCTACCCACTTTTAAACTTTGGATGCAAGCTTCTTGACGCAAATGATAACAGAAATGTGATTCCTGGCGAATTTCACATTGTTGTAAAGACAGGTGCTCTGGATAGGTGTGTCTCTCTGTTACAGAGAGGACTTGTCTCCCAATTCCTTTGTTTCTAAAGAGGAACAAACTAATTTTAAAGGTGAGCTTTTCTTCTCTTCTTTTTCCCCATCAGTCCTCCCCAAAAGGTACCTGACTTTGCTGCCATTGTTCCAATTCATCTGTATCTGTTGATGCCTTTTTCTCAACACAAAAATTATTATTCAGATTCAATCATTTCATCTCCTTGGCCCTAAAACTTCACACTGTAATTAGCTACCAAACTCTTTGCAATATACTATGCTATTTTATTCAAATATTGATGTAGAGCCTGATTGCTATGGGTGTTGCTAAGTGGTCATTTTCATTTCTATCATGCTGTCATCACTGACAAAATCTCCTAATGTTTCTCTGATAGTTTTTCTTGCTACTGTGGACTTTTGGCCCTGAGGACAGTTAGGGATATGTGCTAACAAGTAACTCAGTGCAACGGCAGTGTTTCAAGTATAATTTGAATTTAATTTCTCTTCTTTAAAAATAGCTGTCAGTACTTATTAACTGAGCAAATTATGACAACATCACAGTAGACACCTTAGTTCATCCTTCCAATAAGCCTGTCAGTCTGGTCGTCCCTGTTGCCAGCTTCCGAGTCTCCCACTTGCTTCTTTGCAGTGTCTTCATACATTACAAATCTCCCGAGTCGGGTACTTCACTCAGATGAAGCTGTGTTTCCCAGAACAGCCCACATTCAAAGTGGAGTCTGTCAAGGCAGTTCTCATTGATTTGGTCATTCCTCGTGTTTGGTACCCCCACACGGTGTTTTATTTGATAAATGTGCCACTGGAGAGGCAGAGAAGAGAAAGAAGCTGCCACACCTTCGAAGCATCCGCCTGAGTTCTGCAGAGGCACCGGGTTGGTAGCTTTTCTTGCTCCAGCCTTGCCAATCTCAGCTCCGTACATCCGCCTGTCTTCCCAGCACTAGCGCTTAGTTTCTTTTTTCGCAAGCTTCCCAGGTCTCTATCACATTGTTTGCATAAGCTTCTTTCTTAAGAACCTCATCTACAGCTCTGTGAAGATTTTTCCCGTTCCTTCTAAGCGCGCTGCAGCAGGAGCCCGCTTTTCCTCCTGTCTGTACCCTCTGTGTTTACAGGCAGAGAAGACAATGCCGGGCTTCAAACAGCAGCTTCGAGCATCTTGTCTTAGTTTGAAACTTAGCAATTTCAAGGCATAAACTGCTAAGGCATGTATTTATAAAGTCTCACTTTTTAATTTTTTGGGTAAGACATGACGTGCACAGGAAGACACGGCCTCATGCTGGCAAGATCACCGGCCTTGGCTCGGTTCATGGAAATGTATCTTAGAGTCTTTTGGCTTCTCCTTCCCATCTCTCTTTGTTTTTATTGTGTCGTTCTTTATTTTTTTCTTTCTTTTCTCCTTTCATCTCCTTTTCTTGCTTCTCTTCCCCTGCTCTTTCTGGAGGATTCTTTTATTATTGTTGTCAAATATGGCCAATGTGAATATATCTAATAGTCACATTTTGTGGCCTAAAATTTCTCTTTGGTCATATTCTGGGTTTGTGCCAAACACAGAAACCATCAGACTGTTCAACCTGCGTTGCTTTATTTCCTCAGAGATGTGTTCTAGGGGATGGCTGCCAACTCTAGGAGCCATTAAATTGCTGAATCATCATACTGAGGTGTGTGTGTGTGTGTGTGTGTGTGTGTGTGTGTGTGTGTTTCCAGGAACCATCTGGCAGTGAGATTTCAGTCACTGATTTCCAAGCATGCTTCCATCAAGTCCATACTTCACCCCAATGGCCCTTCAAGTTTGTTTGCATAAGGCCTTGACAACAGCTGCAGGTTGAAGACTAAAGCAAACTGCAGCCCTTGTTCTTAGACTTGAGTGAAGTGGAAAGCAATGGCCAAGGCCTCAGAGCTGGCTCTCCATTCTACTGGCAACTCCAGCTGACCTTTAATAAAGACTAGTTGTTTGCTATTTTGGTAGACTGGGTTAACAGCTTCAAAAAGGTCCTTATAAGGAGGTCAAATGGGAAAGGAACAGAGCCAAGGTGGGTGTGTTTTCTTCCTCTCTTGCCCAAAGGGTGAATCATCCCATTTCCAAATGGTTATGACATCTGAGGAATTATGCTGCCTGCTTTGCTTAGGGAGAAGCTAGGGGTAGGAAATAGAAATTATAGTTTCTCTTAGGAAATTAAAGTAACTATGAAATCCTGGCTTTAGTTTTCAGTCACACAAAGGCATCCTTTCTCTTACATTCAGACACTCTAAATCTGCAAGGACTGTAAACAAAGAATGTGCTTGCTTTCATATCCAGACAAAAATGGGAATTACATTGCCTGCCTTTTTTCCTTTCTCTTTTCTTTCTCTGCACAGCTCTGTTTTCATTCTTTAATATTTTTTTGGTTTCAGTATGGAAAAAAATGTCAGGTAAAGAAAAAAGAGATTAAAGCACCCCCCCCCACACACACACATACTTTCTTTTGTTAGGAATTCATCGTGTAGCCAACACCAATCTCCTGTTCTGTCTCCCAGATTTTGATGTGCAGTCTTAGCATGCTGCAATTGCTTAGGCCGTGTGCAGTGTTATTATCAAGAGGCTCTTTACATCCCCATTCTTCTGAACAAAAAATATATTATGGTTATTTTTTAACAGAAATAAAGCATTTGTTATATTTTATTACAATTGTTTTGTTGTTGTTGCTTGCTCTTAATTGCTCTTAATTTTGTCTCCCTCTTATCAGCCTGTGACTAACTGAGATGCCATTGGTTACAGGTTTGGTGGATTGTTTCTGTCCTCAAAATTTGCTAGAAGTTAAGTCAGCACTCATTAAGAACCAGGCTCTAATGTGCTAACAGGTGTCTTTGGCTACTCTATATCTTGATACCAATTCATAACACAATTATATAATTATTAAGTGTGTTTCTGGGCACTCAGAACAGAGGAAGTGGAATGTCACATTAAATTTTATACATGTGCCCTCTGTGAGGCCTTGTCTAACTACATAGAAGTTCATGGAATTGTATAGACTTAGGGTCTGGTTAATTTTGCAAGTTTTAAAATAATATTTGCAAGTTTTAAAATAATAAATCTTATAAGATAACATGGATAAATGTGTTTCCAATGTGAAGTGGAAAGTCTCCAAAGGAGTCCTGGGATGAAGGTGGGCCATAGCCTTTATCATCCAGTAAAGACAACTCAGGATGTGGAGTTACAGTGAGCATGCTGTTGGATTCTGCTTAACGCAGTATCTTTTAGATTGAATTTAAACATTACCTTTCTCTTTCTATGTGTTTTAAAACCAAGACTCTCAGCCACATGACAAGCCCACAGTTGTCTATAACAAATATTTACGGCTGTGAGCGTGGCCTTTAATGGCTGAGCCATCTCTCCAGTCTGTCTATAACAAATATTAAAATGCCCTTTGTTTTCTTCTGTCTGCTTATCTGTGGGAAACTTCCTTTATATCTTTCATCGAAATAACGCTTTGCACTATGATGAGCATAGAATCTAGCACAGATCTTCAAATCCAGCTGGCTTCTATTAAACATGATACCAGGGCAGCATGCAAATATGTAAAAATGCTATCTTACCTTCGGAGAACTTGAAAAAAATGCATCTTAACTCTTAAAATGCTTTCATAAAAACATATCATCTGTGATCATTTATTGTGAGGCTTATCTACCACTTCATGCTTGCTTTTAGTCATTTAAAAATGAATGAAACATAAGACCATGTAGAATACATTGAAGTATGTGCTTAAATTTTATCAAGATAATAGATTTTATTATTGTACTACACCTTTATGCACTTTACCAAAATTAAAATGAGGGATAATAAAGAAACCCTCAAATCGAAGTCATATTGATTCTTAATTTGACCAAGTCAACTACATATTTGTGAAAGAGATTCCTAAATATTTTACATTTGAAACCATTAAATTTTAAAATTTGATTTTTAATTTATTTTGGTGATTGTTTCTATGACTGCATGCTCTCCTTAGATGCAGCAAATTGCTAAACTTGTTTACTCTTTTCATGTCATTTGAAGATTTTTTTGAGGCTTTTGCAGACCCTTGTAAGGGGAAATGCAGTTTCAATTCTTCCCCGTTCCCCTCTTCCCCTAACCTCCCCTTCCACTTCTTTTTCCCTTTCCTCTCCCTTCCTCCCTTGTTCTCCTCCTTCTCCCTCTCTTTCTCTTTCTCCAGTTCACTTCTTTCTTTCCCTTCCCCCCTCCTTTTTCTTTTCTCATCTCTGCTTTTCCTCTCCTCTACCCTTCCATCCTTTGTTTGTGAAACGGAATACACAACATACAGCTCACATAGCTTGACATTGCTATCATTTCTCTGAACAAGCTAAGAGCCTTAGAATGCTTCCTCTCTCTTCAGCCCCTTCTGCAACTCTTCGCTACTAACATGTGTTGAATTGAATCTATTTTAACCTCTCTAGGATACCATGATTGTTTCGTACCGTGAATGATGACTCATGCTGACCACATATTTACATTGCCCAAATGTTCTTCCCTCCTGTATTTGGTTTTGCAACGATCTGAAATTGTTGTCTTTTGCCTTTGTGTTTATTTAAGAGTCAGATGTTTGTGACACACTTCCACCTTTTCCCTAGAAATGTCTGTATTCAGCCATGTTTTCACTGAATGTGGGGCTCTGGAACAGTGATGATGTATGCCTGCATTTTGAAGCCAGGATTCTACCTTCTTCCATCCTTCTAACTAAGAATCTGGCTTCTGTTTCACTGCATATTTTTTGGTTGGAGTATTTTTTTTCTCACACTGACTTAATCTTTTTCTGTGTAATATTTAGCAGTTTTCCTGCCTATAGACATTTCACTTTATGTTAATCATGATTTGGGTTCATAGTTTTTCTTAAATATTATAATTCTCTCCCTCCCTTCCCTCGTGGGAACTGTCCCACACATATTAAAATCAGCCCTGTGTTCTTAGGTCCCTACAACTTTCTTTGTAGTTTTGGTCACTTTTTCTCTCCAGGTATCAGTGTACATATTTTCTTCTCAGTTTCCAGTTCCCTGCCACATCTGATCAACTGTGGAAAGCATTTTGAGGTTCTTAAACGAGGCCATTAACATTTAGAATTTTAAATTTTCATGTGATTGGTCGTAAGATTCTAATTCTCTTATTCCCTTTGGCTCTGTTCCCATCCATCTTCGTGTGTGTTTTCCCTCCATAGTTTACAGTCACTCGTTTTCAGTTCCCTTCCATCTAGTAGCTTTTGAGTGATGGCTGAGCCTTAGTTACAGACAGTGTCAAGGCAGTGAGGTGATGAGTTCTCTAGTGTTGAGGGAACTTCCTTTCCCACCTCAGAGCAACTGGAAGAGCCACAGAGACCGGATCTGTCTGTTCAAATCGACTCAGAGCAGGATTTGCAATACTTGGAAAACGTTCTGTTTTTGTTTTACCCTTCTCCTTGGCAGCAGCCGGCAAATGTTTCCCAAAGAGGGCCAACAAGCAGATATTTCAGGCTCTGTTGAGACACTTAAGTCTGACCTCATATATTTTTTAAAAGCCTATAAACAATGTATAAATGAACAGGGATGGCTGTGTCCCGAAAAACTTTGTTTATAAAATCAAGGAGCTAGCTAGATTGGTAACCCCTCAGGCCTGCCATCTCAAAACCCAGATGACTAAGAGTCTTCTCCCCGAAAGCTTTCCCCAAGGCCTCATGAGACTACTCTTGGGGCTAAGGGCTTCCCTGCCCAGTGGCTGCAGCTTCTGAATTAGCAGTAGGGGAGCAGCTGGCAATGCTGAGTCTCTGCTCTGTGCTTGCACCATCCTAGCTCCCAAGCTGCTGCTATGCGGCCTCTGATGCAGTCACAGGTTGTGTGTTATTGCTGGGCATTGGACTGTGTTCTTGTTCAACTGGTCTACCGGATCCAGAAGCTGGTGAACACCCTTTGTGAAATTTGGATTTGTGTTGGCCTTAAAAACAAATGAGAAAAATCATTTTTATGTTTTATTTTTTTTAATGTCAAAAATCTACTCAAATTCTCTTGGTCACCCTCTACGGTTACCTGGCCATTTCTGCTAAATCCGTCCCATTTTTTCTTCATGGTAGGATGCTATTCATACACCCCAAACAGAGGAGAAAAACAGCTGGGTTCCCTACCTTTCCTTTTCTATTTTATTCTCTACATGGTAGCCAGAGTACAGATTCTGGCTTAGAAAAATACAAAATGTAGATGGTAGCATGTTGCTGTTCCAATTTAAAACTCTGTAATGATCCCCCATTGCCCTTAGAATACAAATACAAAACAGTTTGAAATGGCTTTTGTTGCCTGTCTCTAACTCTTCAGCCTATTTTTTGTTCTGTTTTGTTTGTTTGATTTTGAGACAGGGTTTTTCTGTGCAGCATTGGCTGTCCTGGACTCACTTTGTAGACCAAACTGGCCTGGAACTCACAGAGATCCACCTGCCTCTGCCTCCCCAAGTGCTGGAATTGCAGGCATGTGCTACCACCATCTGGTACCTATTCTTTATTATTATTATTATTATTATTATTATTATTACATTTTCCCCTAAAACCAGGGCAGCAAACTGGTAATCTGAGTCTAAAGTTTAGACCCAGGCTGTGAGACTGTATAGAGAACTAGAAATCACTTCAAAGCCATGTGTGGCGCTTGAAAGGCTAGAAACAGTCTTCAGGTTAGCTAAGGTGTCAGACTGCATGGCTGTGCACCGTGGAATTGTATAATCATTTGGTTATGAAAAGAAGTAAATGAATATATAAAATTGGTAGCATGGCGAGTTGGAAGAGTATTCTCTGGTCCCTTAAAGGGGATGGAATTGACTAAAATTTTAAATAGTTGGCCATTAATTTCTATCTCGAAATAATTCAAAACCAAGGCCATCTCCTCTCCTGTGTTGGTGTGGAGATGCTTTGTTCCTGCTTCCTAAACTGTGCCCTGGAGAGCAGGGGCCAGGCCTGCCTCTGGAGCCGGCACCTGCAGCGTGAGGATAGTGGTTTTCAGTGTTCCTGTGTGGGCTGAGGGAGAGCTCAAGGGCGTTTGTCCCCGTGCCTTGCAGGCAGTATCCTGTTCAAGTGGATGACCATGGATCCTGAACTCCCGGAGAAGCAGGAGGAGATACTCTCCATCCTGGAAGAACAGTTTCCCAACCTGCCTCCCAGGGATGATATCATCAGTGTGCTGCAGGAGACCCAGCTCAGTGCTCAGGGTGAGTGGCTGTCCCAGCTCTCACTGTTCCCCGGAGGGGTGACTCTCCTGTGGGGTGCTATCAGGAGGTGAATCTGAGTGTGCTTGCACATTCTTCCCTCTTTCTCTGTGCTTGTGTGTGTGTGTGGTGGTGGTGGTGGTGGGGTCTGGGTTTATGTTGTTGGTATGGAAGCAGGCCCTTTCTCAGGCTTCTGCCTGGGTGTATAACTAACCTATGAGCTAATCCATATGTATAGTTTCCTGTGCACAAGTGTGGGTGCCTGTTGAATGAATCCTGTTTTGAGAATATCGCTGGAGCAACGCAAAAAAAAAACAATGGGATTTCATAATTCTGGTTTCATTTAGAAGAAAGAGAGAGAAGGATGGCTAAGCCAACAAAATTGTTCTCTAAGTCTAGGCTTTCTTGGGACAGTGGAATAAAAAGAAGCTGTTAAAAATTAACAGCTGTATTTTGGTGAGAGCTTCTTCAGCACAAGGTTCTGATAGTCTAAATTGCAAGGATGATCTTCCTGAATCTTCCTGACAACCCCACTCTCCAGATGAGAACACTGAACCACAGCTTCTCCGCTCCCCCAGCACCCACTATACACAGCTGTAGCAACTGAGTGGGGCAGGATCTAATTCCAGAAGGCCTGCCGTTAAGGAGAAAGCACAAAACTACAAAAGTTTCTCCTCTATTTGGAGTTTTGTAGGAGTAAAGTCATTTATTTGAGGAGTCGCTCAAATGCGTTATCCGGCCATTAGGTGCTGTAGGACACCAAAGCTCACTAGGAAACTCTGAGAAAGAATTAAATCTGCACTTTAGGGTGGCCCCCTGTAGAGTAGTGGATAGGAGCAGGCCACACGGGCCAACTTTCTGGAATTTTGTGACTTGGCTAATACCGGACTAACAGTTTGAAATAGTGGTCATAGCGGGTGTTTTAACACAAGAGAAACCGGTGGAGTACTATAAACTAGGTTTAGTTGCTGTTTGTTAAACCAGCAGACCACCGAAATAGTCAGGGCCCCCTAGTCTAGACTCAAGTGGCCAGCAAAGTTCTCAGCTGGCCAGTGGGGTATGATGCTGAGCAAAATGAGATAAGAACTCAGGAGGCAGGGGCAGGCAGCTTGCTGTGAGTTCGAGGCCAGCCTGGTCTACAAAGCGGAGTCCAGGACAGCCAGGGCTACACAGAGAAACCCTGTCTCAAAAAATATAAAACCTGAGAGAAAGAGGAGGCAAGGAATGTGGGCGGTGCCTTGTCAGCATCTGCCACATGTATAGTTTCCTATGCACGAGTGTGGGTGCCTGCATAGGCACAGACCTACAGTGTCATCTGTCTTCATTAACTTCCTGTACCACGCCAAGCTGCTATTGTTGCAATGCGCTTTAGAAATCAAAACAGGTCGCAGTTCCCTTCTGAATCAAAGGAGAACGTTGAGTAGCTGTCTGTTTCCCCATGTTGCATTGTCTGGTTTGCCTGTGATAGATTTCATTGCAATACTTCGGTCAACCAACTACAACTGTAGAGTTCTCAACAACAGAGTCATTTTAGGTTGTTTCCACCATTGAGTAAGGAATTCAATAACGCTTACTGCGGGAGACTTTTACAGGGGTGGTCGGCTCAAATAAGATCGCTTTTGTTGTGTTTGCTAGACAGGGTGGCTTGCTTGCCTGGAGCTTTCGATGTAGACCAGGCTGGCCTTGAACTCCTAGACATCCACTTGCCTGTGCCTCCCAAGGGCTGGGAATTAAAGATGTTCAACACAAGGCCTGGCTCACTTATGATTGTCTTATGAGCTGCATTTACAACATCCAAGTTATATAAAAATGACACCAGCGATTATAACAATATAGGAGAGTCACCTAAATCTGGGCCCTTTAAGGTATTACTTGGCTAGTTTGTATGGTGAAACTGCTCAGCCCTTCCCCACCTGACCTGCTCTGGGCCTCTGGAGGCCGACCCCCAAGTGTGTCCTGCTCCAGACTCCCTTGGCTCTGTCCCAGGCTCCTTTGCCCCCTCTGGCTTTGATCTGGTCAATGGGAAGAATATGAGAGCAGATGGAAGGAAACTATGGCTGCACATTTCTTTCCTACCTCATTCTTGCTGTGATAAGAGGCTCTTGGCAAATTTTTTTTTCTGTAGTCCTGCCCTCCCTCCCTCTCCCCTCCCTCAAGCCTTGCCTTTGTTCTTTGCTAGTCTTTGGCCAAAACATCTTTCCCTTGCTCTTCTCTCCTGCCACCTCTCCGTAAGTGTCCTGCTGTAAGAACCTTCGTTTGCACCACGAGGGGTACGTTCTGTTTCCTGCCTGCATCGTACCTGACGTAGATGCTGCTACAAACGTGCTGTTTGACTTAGTGTTTGTTTACCACACATAAATGTGATACTGTAAAAGGTTGAGCTTAGCAGAACAGATTCTTCGAATAACCCCCTGACATGTTTTTTTTAACAGACCCGCAAGTATAAATTGTATTTCCCCCCTTGTTATTCACAGGTTTAAGTATTCAACAAACGATGTTGAAAGATCTGAAGGAGCTGTCAGATGGTGAGATAAAAGTGGCCGTCAGCACTGTGAACATGACCCTGGAGGTAAGGGCAGGGTGCTTTCCCGGCCGGAATAGATTTCACTCACACGATTGCTGTCTGAACACCCGAGTACAACCGTCCTGCTTCGGGAGTCAGGGTAACGGTTTGCTGTGTCTAAGCCACACGGGATGCTATCGGTGCGGTGAAAACCGCCAGGCCTGGATTCTCGTCTCAGGAGAACAAAACCACAACCACAGGCCTTTACGCACGTGTTTGTGCACATATGCATATGTTTGTGTGTAATAGTGATTGTAGGCTCACTTGTGTATTTTCTCCGTGCAAACAGGTTGTGGCGTGGCCTTTGTGAGCTATTTGGGCATATGCCATTTTGATAATCAGTGATGACTGCGGTATTCACAGGAGCCTCATCCCTCTGGTGTGGTTCATGAACGACCAGGAATGAATGCTGCTCTTGTCTTTATGTCTTTCCTTAGTAAATTACCTTTTGTCTACGTTGGGGGTTCCAATGACTTGTGTATTAATCTTAATTAACCTAGCTAATGGAAGCTGTATATCATAGAGGTGCATCTGCGTCTTTATGGAAGTTTCTCTCTCTACTTGTTACTGTTGTATTTTCTCAGTCAGTCCACCCACCTTTTGAATGGACACATGCAGCTCAGAAGTGTGTAGAGATAAAGGTTGCTGTATAGGAATCCATCTTTAGGGCGGTGTGTCGCTGTCTGTGTCTTCCTTGTGACGATGGTGACTGTCTCAATGTGTCTGTTTCTGGGGAGTGGCTGGCATACAGAGCAGTGTCCACACTTTAGAAAACTCAGGGGCCAACGGGGACCTTTGTTCCCGGTGGACCAGTCTCATGGGTCAGTCCGTGAGTGGCAGGGGTTGGCTGTTGCCAGTGCTGGCATATAGCACTTCCAGGCTGACGGGGCTTCTTTTCAATGTGTAGATCGATACAGCAGTTTTCGTGGACTCTCAGATTGATAGATGCTCCTTCTAATTAGTTTGTGTGTGAACCAGTACAAGAAATGTGTGCAATTTGGGATGTAGTAACTAGATAATCGCCTTCAATTAGAAATCTGCCTCATGTCTAGAAACCCAAGCAAAGCATGGCTCTTGCAAGGGTCAGTAGCTCTGAGAATCATTTCTACTGGTTCAAGCCTTAGGGTTTTCTTCCGCTTCCCCCTCCCCTGTCCCCCTTCATTTAATGGCATCTTATTAGGTTTTAAATGGCTTGTTTGGAATTCCTTTCTAAATTAACACAGAACATCTTGTAATTGCTCAGGAAACTGTCTGTAGTTAGTGGGTTATTTTAAGGCTATGAATACCGTAGATTTACTGTAGCTTTAAAATACCTTCCGTTTATATTATAGTAGTGTACAAATGGCTTTGTCAAATATATTAACTGTAAATGTTTATCAAGCAGAATCAGAGATGGAAGACCCTCTTAATCTTGACAGTAATTTGCATGGAGGTCCAGTAATTAATCAGGCAGTTAAGTGTAGTTCTGGAATCCCTGTGTGGTTTTCTGGGGGGGGGTGCATTTGTGTGTATAGACAGGTACATACTGAAACTTTCACCAGCTGAAAGTGAGCTGGAATGTTGTTCTTGCCACATCTGTATTTACACCAGAGTGATGATGTTGAAGAGAATTGGGAAACGGAGCAAGGAATCCTCCAGAGTATGCTACATCTTCCTTGGAAGAGAAAATGCTCACTGCTCCAATGTGTCCATTGAAACACCACACATAGGTAAAGGGAGAATTTAATTTTCTCCCTAAGGCATCCTGTGACCTGGTGCTGTCTTCCATCTCTGTTTGGAGGTGATTTGGGTCCAGAATCCCTTTCTGATTCTCACCTACCTCACTTTAAAAACAAAGACCAGAATCCTCCAAATGCTATTATTGAGTGTGTTTTAGAATGGTTTTCAGTGCTCCTCTCCATGTGGGTATGTTCTCAAGGATGCTCTTTGTTGTTCCCATGACTTTCCAAGTCGGGCTTCTTCTCTCAGGCATGGTCCCTTGGGTTGACACTTTGTCACGTCTCCCAGAAGCTCTTTACTTCTTACCACAATCTCTGAACTCTTAGGCAGTGTAGTCTCTACAACCAACCAACCGAGGGCTTAAATGTGCACTGTGAATCCCATTAAGTGTGAACTGGTTTTGAATGTTTAATCGAAAGTAGATGGCATTTTTTAGTTAACCACAGGTGCCATTTTGACATGTCTTCAACTTTTGGGCATAGTTGTGGACACACAGTAGGTGCTTAGTAAATTAAAATATTTATTTGTGGTTTGATATCTGATTGCTATCTCTTTCTGAATTTATTTACTTTTACACCACTGAGAACCAAACCCAGAATCTTCCTAGTTAGATTCTCTATCACTGCCTGGTCTTGGATTTTTCATTACCTTTCTTCCTTTTTTTCCTTCCTTCTTTTCCTCCTTCCTTCCTTCTTTTCCTTCCTTCTTTTTTGCTATGTAGCTCAGGGTAGCCCTGAATTCACTTTCTTTGCCCCTTTTGAACCAGAGCCTTTCAATTATGACTGAAAACTAACATCAGATAAATTTTTTTGATCGTCTACATGTTCATAGACATTACCACTTAAAAACTGAGTGGGGAGTTTTATAAACTAAATCTGTTAAATCTGTTATAATCTGTTAAATCAGAAGAGGATGATTCGGGAGGGGGGGTGTCTATAGCATATCAAGGAAAAAGGAGAAAGCACTCTGCATACTTGCTGATCCTATCAAGAGAAAGGGAGAAAACAGTCTGCATATTGATGGTCCTTTGAGTTGCTCCAACTTGACCATTGTGTATAACATGGCCTTTGTTTGCCCAATGACTCAGTTTTCTTGGATGTAAATATTCGGAAAACCAAGAAGCTTTTCTCCTTGTAAAATATTCTGCAGAGGGTGTGGGCAGTAGAAACCACTGATGTTGACAGTTATTGGGTTTTCCACATGACAAGGAGAAAGCTTATAGATCCCCAGATCATCTGTCATCTTATATGTAGACTTCTCTTAAGTGGTAATTATACTCTATAATATGTTACTATTGGTTGTGGGAAGAGCTACTATAAAAATCAAATCATCACAGCTTTGCTCAACACACAAAGTTACAAGTGAGTGTGTTTTCAAGCTGTTACCTGAAGTTTGGGCAGCAGCCCCAGGCCTTTACAGCGATGGCTCTTGGAAGTAAAGGCATTCATTCCCTTTCCCCATTTTCTCCAAGCTGTTTTGAGTCTGATTGTAACACGCAGTTTGTAAGGAATGTGCCTCAAGTGGTGACATCCAGTTCACTGATTGTTGAATTGATCTTTTGGGCCTTTTTATTGGTTACTGACTTGTCCATCAAAAGAAAATATATAGATATTAAAACATGTGATCAATTGGAACCAAAATCACCTTTCCTCATTTACTAGCAAAACCATTAATGAATCTGTTTATTGGGCCTCATTTACAGTCAGCAGTACATTAAGATGTCTTTATCTGTCCATTTTAGTGAGAAGCTACTGATGTGGGCCATGGTAGAACTACAGTAATGGTTCCTTTGTCAACACTTTTGTAAGCATCTCCCTGATGACTAAAGCACATTAGCATCTTTACTTAGTAAGGACAAAGGTCAGATACTGGCCAGATTGCTTTTTATCAGTTGCACTAGGATTTGTTCACACACAGAGACATATGCTGTAAGCAGTTGCTCTAGCTGATGTAAGGGTGCTTTGACATCCACAGACTACAGGACTCAACAGAGATGTATTATTGTCTTAGGGTTCTGGAAGTTCAGGTCAAGATGCTGGCAGGATTAGCACCTGCTGAAGGTTGTGAGAGTGGAGGACATTCCTTGGCTTGTAGAAGCATCACCTAAACCCCTGGCTTTATTTTCAGGTCGTCTGCCCTCTGTGAGTACCTCTGTGTCCTGACTCCCCTGTTCCAGCTTTAAGGACACAAGTCACAATGGATCAGACCCCACCTAATGACCTCACCTAACTTATAACAGTCCTGTTTCCAGATATAGCCACACTGTAGCGCTCCCAGTTTCAGTAGGACACGCGCAGCGATGAGATCTCCCAGAAAGCTCAAGATAATAAAACTTACAATTGGACGTTCTATATGAACATGGACCTGTTGCTGCCACATGCAAATCAGTTTACTGTAGAATGGAAGAACTGCCTATCACAACTCCTAACATTTAGACCATGTTTCGAGCTGGTATCCTAGACCATTCTTCTACAGGGCTGGGAGCTGAAGAGGCTCCTCTTGACCAGAGCTCTGTTATTTGAAACATGGGGGAGAGAGCTCGAGGGCTGCGTTCTGGTGGAGTGACTTGTTGAACTGGCTCATTCTGGCCTGCAGAGAGAGCGCTGCCCACAAGGTAGAGCCTTGGAACACCTCAGAGGCAAAAACAAAACATACTTTCCATTACTCCAAGAGCACAGACCAGAGGAACTCTGTGGTCACTTCTCCACTCCTCTCTAACAAAAGGGAATATTTACTCAGGCCCGGAGAATGTAGAAGGCCCATCATAACCGGTGATTTAAGACTGAGCAAGCCAGTCTGAAGTCTCCACCACTTTAGGCACCAAGGATGATTTCTTGCTGTCTGGGGGTCTCCATTTAAAGACTGCTTTAAGCAGAAGACGCTTGGGACATTTAAGATCTTTGCAAGCTCTATTAGGCATTTTCTGATTGTGCTCAGAAGCACATCATTGACATCTTTCTGTCACTGTGGTGAAATACCTTAGATTAATCAGTTTATAGAGAAGAAAGGTTTGTTGGGGCTCATGGTACCAAAGGTTTCAGTCCACGGTGGCTTTGAGTCTGTGGTGATACAGTAGGCCATGGCAGGATGTGTGGCAGAGGAAGCTGTTCACCTCAGGGAGGCCAGGAAGCTAAGAGGGTAGCAGGAGGGGGTTAGAGTTCAAATATTCCTTTCAAGGCCACACCCTAGCTGCCTAAATCCCTTCCACTATGCCCAACCTCCATTATTTCCCAGCAGTGTCCCAGGCTGGGAGCCAAACCTTCAACACATGGGCCTTTGATTGAAACTATAGCGCAGCTAAAGTAAAAAAAAAAAAAAAAAAATGTGATTTAAAATACATTAGAATGGAATTTTCTATTTTGTTTCTCCAACTAAACTCAACTTGGGGGTAATGTTTATCTCAACTGACAACTTTTCTTTATTTTACCTAT
Organism: Pachyuromys duprasi; assembly: GCA_028658305.1. Taxonomy (NCBI): domain Eukaryota; kingdom Metazoa; phylum Chordata; class Mammalia; order Rodentia; family Muridae; genus Pachyuromys; species Pachyuromys duprasi. Next base: position 31,515,046 of record CM053762.1, read on the forward strand.
TGCTCAATTTTAAATGGGCCTTAGTGATTCATAAAACATATTTCCTCTAGTTCTCTGTTAATGGATTTCTCTAAATGGTACCAGATACCCTTCTCTATTTTCTAGCTATCATTCTGCTTTCGATGATCTTAATATTTGCATCTCTCTAAGACTGATATTGAAACTTAATTCTTAACACAGTAGTGTTGGGAAGTGAAAGCTTTAGGAGATGATTAGGTTAAATTAGATAATTTTCATAATGGCTGTTTCTAATTTGCAAATAATGGCTTTGCATATTTTCTGAAATTTGACAATTATCCTTGCCACCCTTACAACGTGGTGCCAGCACTCTACTGGGGCTCTGGCTCTGACCCCTGGTGTGAGGGGGAGGGGGCATATGACACAGTGGGCAGGGAATGGAGGTGGCCAGCTTGGGATATGATCAACCCAAGCAGGCAAAGTTGCTTCTGGTACCCAGGGCCTTGTCATTAAGTGCAAACTTTCTTCTCTAAAACATTCTGTTTCTTTTGTACCCTGGGCCCATAGAGGATGTTAGCATCCTATTTGTTATTGGGTACAAGTGTAAGTATATTAGACCTTGAAGGAGGAGCTTGTCAAGTAGAAGGTGCATCCTTCCTGGGACACAGGAGCTGAAGTGCTGATAACTTTTTAAAGGCAAACCAATAAACATATTAATAATCAATGAAAAGATAGAAAATTAATTTCTGATCACAGTTTAGCTAGTTTCATGCAGTTTGGCCAAAGGCATTGTATTCTCAAAAGTTAATGATTTTAGTTTGGATTAAGAATCTGGTCATTCTCCCCCATACACACCAGGGAGTAACAGCCTGGCTAGATCCCAGGGGAGGACATTGTAGCCATCCCTGAGGAGACAAGATGAACTGGGGTCGGATGGAAGGGGAGGAGATCCTCCCCTGTAGGTGGACTTGGAGTGGGCAGGGAGGAGATGAGGGAGGGATGGGGAGAGTGGGAGGGAAAGAAGGAGGGGGCTATGCCGGGGATGCAAAGTACCTAACCTCTGATTGATATAAAAATAAAAATAAAAAAATAAAAAAACATTCTGGTCATGTTTAAGACACTAAGCAGCATTAATAAGCACCTTGTAATCTTTCTTCATGGGACACAAACACGACTGTAGCTGCTTCTCAGGCTGCTGGGGACTCAGGCTAAAGATGCCCCATTTTCTCCATTTTTTTGCTCGCCTCTCTTCAGGTGGAGAGGCAGAGCGCTTCCTTGGGCTGCAATGCCTCTGGAATTGTGAGGCTGCCCTGTAAGCTTTCACCAAGATGGCCTGTGCCAGCAAGGGCTCGTGACCCTTTGAGCTGGTTCACTGCTTTGGGTTTTCTGTGACACTTTGACGGCTCCCATTTTTCTTCAGCAGAGTAGGTATTGCATGCTTTTCCTTTTCCTGAACCTCTACCAGGTCCTTCCTTCAGACATTGTCAGTCTTATCAGCTGCTTCTGCTGGACATTGCTGTTCCTCATCTATCTTGTGAATTTGTCATTTTAAAAAGCCAAAGCCTTTGATTCATAATCAAAATGCCTAAGGCACCCTCTTATAGTGGGTGATAATTCTTTTCTTCCTATTTGGGGCCTCTCTTCGTAGTTCACCATTACATTTAGGGAACATTCGTATTATCTGAGGGCATTTAAAAGTCATTCATGTATCTCTATCTTTGTATTTTTAAATTTTATTTCTTGTTTTTAATTTTATTTGATATTTTGTTATATTTATTAACTAATTATATTTAAATCTAAATTATATCCAAATTTTGTTTGTATATCTTTTGAGTCTCTTTCTGCCCCTTTCCCCCCACCCTGTGTGTGTGTGTGTGTCTGTGTGTATTGGCATGTGTGTGTGCTTATGTATGGAGGTCCGAGTTTGGCACTGGGTATCTCCCTTAATTCCTTATGTACTGAAACAGGGCCCTCACTTGGCCCAGAGCTTGCTCATTTGTCTACTGCAGATACTCAGTTTGCTCCGAGGATCCCCTGAGTCTCAAGCTCTGGGTTCAGGAAGGTGGCCACACCTACAGGCAGGTGTTTACCCATTTGCTGGGGCTCTGAACTTTCAGCCCCCTCTTGGGCACCGAGCACTTTCACCACTGAGACATTTTCCCAGCCCCTCATTTCATCCGTTATAGACAAACATTTGCTTTTCTAGACCCTTAAAAGTAGTAAGCAGGCGGTTCCTTTCACTAGAATCCCTTCTAGGGTCCCTTCACTCCTGAACTCTCTGAGGAATGACTTTCACAGCAAGGGCTCAAGGCTCCTGCTCTCTTTCCACTGTCGTTCGTAAACATCCGCAGGTATTTGGGAAAGTCATAGGAGACTCTTGTCATCCTAACCATCCTATGACATGACAAAGAAACCAGAAAACAAACAAACAAACAAAAACAAGTGAGTTAATTCACTCTCTGTTTGGCACTGAATTAAGAAGCAGCAGCACCCCAGATCTAATGTGACAATTTGAAGTTTCTTCCTAGCTCAGGATCTGATTTTTTCCAAGCTATCCTTAGAGAAAGCAAGCCCCCAGGCCAGCATGCTAAGCTGGGACAGCTGCTCTTTTACTCTGTAAATACATTTTTTTAAGTGTATTGTAATGTCATTTTGATGGCTTAATTTCTGAAAGGATTTGGCTAATTGCCTTTTTAGGAATGTACTCAGGCCAGTTTGAGCTGCCCTGAGCTACTTTAAATAGCGGCTGTGTCTTCCCTCTCCTTTAGGTTTCTTTCCCTGTCACCTGCCTTCAGAATTCTTTTGCTGATTTGGAGACCTAACCTTGTTTTAAATTGGTTTGGCTGTAAACATTCCTCTGAAGCACACTCAATGCTGTAATGGTTAATTACTACATTGTATCAAATTGTCATGGAAAAACAGGTTGTGAAACCAAAGCAACTGTGTTCCTCTTCTTGTGACAGAGAAATCTCTTTTAAAAGACAGCTGGCCTTTAATCCCAGCACCTGGGAGACAGAGGTAGGTGGGTCTCTGAATTTGAGGCCAGCCTGGTCTACAGAATGAATTCCAAGACAGTGAAGGCTTCACAGAAAACCGAGCCCCCTCCCACACCAATAAACAAACAAACAAACAAACAAACAAACAAATAAATAAATAAATAAATAAATAAATAAATAAATAAATAAATAAAAGACAACTGGGTAAAAGCCTTTAAACTAGAAGCCCCTCTGGCCTCTGCGCAAATACCCAGCCGGTTCTCTAAGTGATGAGACTGTATTTTGGTATGCACTAAAAAGAAATCGTTTTTGAATGGCGACTCAGAGAAACAGGAAGGGACAAACAAAGGTGTCTAGTTTTATGGAGTAGATCTTCCTTAATCCCGTGATTGCTAAACGTGCTGTACCAGCTGCATTAAGAGCATGTGCAGGCCAGTGGTGCCGCCTAGTGGTCCAAAAGGGAAAACAGGTTATGTCACAGGAAAGCTCTCAACATTCCTTCATTCATTCTGTCTAGCAACTCTCTTGAGATGGCAACACCCATTCTCAGGTGTGTAGCTCCCCTGTTTCACCCTATGCATCAAACCCTTTTATCCAACTTTGCTTTCTATTGGAAAAGAGAATTCTTGTATTTATCTCATACACCCCCACAGCTGGAAAACAAAGAAAATAAATTCAACATGCCTTGAATGTTACCATACCTTTATTAGGTTGTGTGTGCCTTTCATTTTGTTTTCTCACTGGATCCCTCAAAACCAAGCTTTGAAATTAATAAGACCATGATGCCAATTTTATAAGGAAACTCTGGAAGACTCTTCTAAAAGTGGTTTCCAACTAAGCACTGTGGCTATCTTTTGCCTTGCAACATTTTAGCCTAATGTTCCTTTTAGGATACTGTCATAAAATCTAGCTCCAGTTTCTTCACAAACTCTCATGCCTGGCATGCCTTTTTTAAAAATTTTAAGTTGCTTTCTTTTTATGCCAAGCCTGAAGTGAAACAGTCATTTTTTTCTTTTTAAAATTTTTCTTTTTTATATTAATTACAGTTTATTTACTTTGTAGCCCTCTCCCTTGTTCCCTCCCAATCTTATCCTCCCTATTCTCCTCCCATGCTCCTCTCCAAGTCCATGGATAGGGGAGGTCCTCCTCCCCTTCCATCTGACCCTAGCCTATCAGGTCTCATCAGGATTGGCTGCATTGTCTTCCTCTCTGGCCTGGTAAGGCTTCTCCCGTTCAAGGGATGGTGATCAAAGAGCCAGCCATTGAGTTCATGTCAGAGACAGACTCTGTTCCCCTTACTAGGGAACCCGCTCGGACACTGAGCTACCATGGGCTACATCTGAACAGGGGTTCTAGGCTATCTCCATGAATGGTCCTTGGTTGGAGTATCAGTTTCAGAAAAGACCCCTGGGCCCAGATATTTTGGTTCTGTTGCTCTCCTCACGGAGCTCCTGTCCCCTCCAGGTCTTTCTATCTCCTCCTTCTTACATAAGATTCCCTGCACTCTGCCCAAACTTTGGTTATGAGCCTCAGCACTACTTTGGTACACTGCTGGGTAGAGTCTGTCAGAGACCATCTGTGGTAGGCTCCTGTCCTGTGAAACAGTCATTTTGAGCTTACCTGTCCATGGAACTCAAACAGGAAAGCACTTAACTCACATTGTATCCACCTGTAAGCCATCTCAGCCTCCAGCCCAGCAACTGGCTGGTGCATCACTGGGGCAACCCGGTTGAAGAAGAGGACTGGGATGCACAAACGTGCTTTATCCCTTCATTTGCTCGCCCACTCACATAGGTATTTGTTCATGAAACCTTAGTTGAGTAGCTATTATGTGTCTGAAGTTTAGACTCCATCCTGCTATGCACTGGCTTCTCTTCTATGGCGTTTATAAATGGTTGGTAGTTCTCTGTAGTGCCAATAATTAAATATGAATACAAGAGAAGCACAGAGTCTGATTTGGGAGAGGAACACGCAATGGAAAATGTGCCCAGATTAACGTGAAACAAAACCGTGAGAGGCGTGCAGAAGTTGGTGTGTAAAGAGACTTTGGGAAGGGTAGTGGAGAGTAAAGGTCTTCCCACATTCTGTCTAGATCAGCAGTTCCCAGCCTTCCTAACGCTGCAACTCTTTCATACAGTTCCTCGTGTTGTGGTGACCCCCAACCATATTATTTCTGTTGCTACTTCATAACAGTAATTTGCTGCTGTTATGAACCATGATGTAAATATTTTAATATTTCTGATGGTCTGAAGTGACCCCAGGCTGAGAACCTCTGATCTAGATGAAGGAATGCATACATGCTACACCTGACTGGGTGTAGTATGGTATTCCATACTGAGTTAGGAGCCTGAGGGAAATGGCCTCCACCTTCCTGCTTGGGTCCACTTGGATTTATTCTGGGCAGTAGAAGGTTGTTCTCCAAGAGTATAACCTCACTAGCGTTGGGTAGTTGGCTGGATTTCTAGTACCAGGCATTTCTCCCCTCCCTGTAGTGGTCTTAAGTCCACAAAGACAGCTGTTGGTTACTGCCACAATATGAGTGCCACTATTGTGTCTTCTGCGATAGCTTGCCATGCCGGATATTGTGTATTGCTTATCATTGTGATGGTTTATTGGCATCCCATCTGCGTAGGACTGTTGATTGCTTCTCCTGTTGTTAATTTGAAGACCACCTACTGGTGCTATAAAGCCTCCTTCAGGGAGGAGGCTTGCAGGTTCTGACAGCTTTCTGTGGTGGGGAGCATTAGAAGTATTTGATGAGTGCTTAAACTGAGACAATGAAAGAAATCACAGGGTAAATTTCCAACCAGAGAATCTGACTCCGAGGGCCTATCGTTTCCTTGTTGTTCCGTGTTGGGTCGCAGAGGAAAAGACTAACTGCTCTGTGGATGATTGTCTAGGCTATTTTTATTTCAACTGCCTGGATGAATTATTTGGCTGTGGACACAGCGTTACAGTTCTGGTCTAGGAAACAGCAACAACAGAAGCTCTTGGTTGTTAACTGTTCTGCATGACTACCAGTTTAGCATTTCTCATAATTCCTCAGGTCCTGTCTGAGCTCAGGCATGCAGATACAATCAGAGTGCAAGGTGTCACTAGGCCCAGCTGTCCTCATGAGGCTTAACCTGGAAGGCTATGATGACTCTGGGTAACGATCCTTCCCTTGTTGTTGTAAAAAAAAAAAAAGAGCTTTGGGCTATATATTATTATTATTTGCCCTATGATTATTGTGGTGGTATTATTTAATCTGCTATCACAAATAATAAGACACAGACACCTGTTAGATTTTATAATTGCCTTATTACCTTGGGCCAGGCAGAAATTTCTACCTACGCTATCTCAATAACCTAACCAGTCACCTCCCAGCCCCCATTCAATGCCATCCACCTTCATCATCCTCATCTGATCTGCCTTCCATCCTTAATCTCAATATGCTTGCTTGTATCTCTCATCGTGGTGTTTTCTCCACCTATGCTATCCTTGGAGCCCTTTCTCCCAGCCCACGTGTTCCTTCTCCGTGCTAATCTACCGTTGCCTCCTCTTTCCATTAGTCTCTTTCCCGTGATGTTCCTGTCTTCAAAAGCCTGGAAACCTTAGCCACGCCTACCCTATTCTGCCCTGCCCAGGTATAGGCTGTTTAATCAACCAATCAGGTATGTCTTAGGCAGGTTTCCATGACAAGGATGGGTATATCCGGGGAGTAACCAGATCTTGAGGTCCAGCATCAGAACAACCCCCAACATCCCCTCCACGTGGTCTTCTTCAGAACAGAACCCACCCCAGATAGTAGAAACAAGAATGTTAGATGTCAGGGCTCACAGTCCTTCACGGTCATACCATATTCTGTTTACTGAAACATGCCATTGGTTGACACTATATATTGGTTGACAGCTATATCCTAGCCCCGGATGGAAGAAGTTGAAAAGTATCCATTAGCACTTTCCAATAGGGCTGGCTCCCTCTTGACTAGTTTTTCTCGCGCAGTCCTTCTCATAGGAAAAATAACTCCAGGATCCTCTGGGGGATACCCAAGTCTTCAGTCAGTCAAGTCGGCTCACAACGGGGTAGAATTTGCATATAGTCTCCACACATCCTTCCATATATCCATCAAATCTCTAGATTCCTGACAAATATAGTACTTCATAAGCATCATGTCAGTAATTTATACCATATTGTTCAGGGAATCATGATGGGTAAAATGTCTGAACACGTTCTGTTATTTTTCCCCCAGACATTTTAAAGCCAAGTTCTTCCCAACGTGTCCTGGGTGGTTTTACTGGCTAAAACCCCTAAAAGTTCAGAGTCCAGAAGAGGCTCTATGAGTTTTCAGTGGAGCCTTTGACTGTGGCGGGGAGCAGGATGGAGGGAGATGGAGACCAGGAGAAGTGGGAGAGAGCTTTAGTTCAGCGCGTCGCGGGAAGCACCAGGAAAGCCCATCCCCTGGAACACCACTGTTTGTGAAAGCGGAGGTCTTACTCCAGTTTTTGTTGCCATAACTGAGTGCCGGGTAATTTTGAGAGGTGATTAATTCAGCTCTCAGCACTGGAGGCTGGAAAGTAGATCAAGTATCACCAGCTGCTAGTCTACGCCGAGGGGAGTCAGTTCCCCTGAGAGCGCAGGTGTCAGTAACATGGGAAGAGGCGTATACAAGAGACAGAGCGGAAAGGACTTTCATAATGAAGCCATCTGAGCTAACCTGTCAGTCCACAAGCGGATTAGTCCCCATGTCCCAGTCATCTACAATGGTCCCATCTGGGTTCTACTGCAAATCATAGCACACGGATACAAACTTCTCCAAGAAAATCTACAGCTTTAAACTGTCACCATCTTAACAGGAAGAGAATAAGTGGAATTCAGTAATAAAAGAGAGAAGAAATATTGGAATGTGCGGGTCCCATAGGAGTAAGGAGAAGGGATGTCAATCTAAAGAGTGAAAAATATGCTGACGGTTTGGGTTGCAATGAGTTCTGAAATTTGCAGTAAGCCCCCCAGACTAAGAAAATAGTTGTAATGGACACACGACTTTATGATAAGCCAGACACAGGCCATGTGGGAGGGATAGCTAACATACATTTTCCTTAGACCTTTTCCAAGAGGCTGATTTTGAAGTGGAAACCAGGTAGATCTCAGCTGAGGGAGGAGAGGAAGAGCCATCTCCTAAGAACTGTGGAAATAAAGAATGGAAACTCATTGCAGCTGCCTGGGTAGAGAGAGATGGAGGGTATTTGATTGTAACAGGGAAATGGGTGGTCGTTTATTGCACTTGTCTAGGGGCACAAGCAGACGGAAGGTGTGGGCTCTGGCAGCCCCTCAGCTCACATGAGACATAACACCAGAGGTGAACAGGGAGCTCTGGCATTTGTACCCTCCATACCGTAAGGACTTCAGCACCCCTCTTTCTTCATCTCCATTTCTTGTGCTTCATCACAGTGCTGTCCCAAACTAGTAAATTTGTTGGTGAGGAGCAGAAAGGGTCAGGAAAGAAGAGCTGAAGAAGAGACCATCTTCCCCTCAACTAGCAATGAGCCTGGCTGGAAAAAGGATTGAAGCATAACTCTGTACATGATTGCCCGTGTACTTGTGACATGGGGTTGGATGTTTAGATCACCAAGTCTCATGTTGTGAAATAATCATGAGTGCTTTGTTAACTAGGAGTATCCAGAGAAATTGTAGGGTTTACTAGAAGTTTTCTGTAGGATCATGGTAAGAATTAGATCTATGGCATGATCTATACATCCATGTTTCCATATCCTGCTTGATGTTCTTATGTTTGTAATAGCGTCTATATGGGTGATACTTTTCAAAACCCTGGCTGCTTGGTGCATATACATAGCATTTCCTATGCATGCATGCTCATGGTAGCTTGATTTATAAATAGGGCATAGTAAATGATTGACAGTAATAACCAAACTAAACAATGACAACAGCATTCTATAATAATGATTGCATAAATGTAGTGTTTTTTTCCTCTCAAAATACCTGTTTTTCAGACCATACTTGAGTGCAGGTTAGTGAAACTGTAGAAGCAAAATCACAGATAATGGAAGACAGACTGCCATGTACCTTAGAGACAGAGGGGCCTCAGGAAGATTGCTATGTGCCCTATAGACAAAGGGGGAAGCCTCAGGAAGACTGCCAGGTGCCTTATAGACAAAGGGGGTTCCTTCTTCCTCTACGAGGGTGAGCTTAGCCCTTCCAGTTCCACATATTCCTCTCTGTCAGGTGTTTGCTTCTATGTGAATGTGTTCTCCTTATTCTGAGTTTAGATGAAGACAGCACAGGGAGAGAACTTGCAAGCGTATTTTGTTTACTTTCTTCCTCTGAGGCTCCCCACAGGGACACATTTTGGTTGTGTGAACCTTCAGTGAGGTGATTTGATTGGCAAGTTGAATACTTCAAACTACCACAGCGCCAAGTTTTGATGTACATATTGAAGTTATAATACAAAGGGAGAGAGAGGATCTTTGTTCTTTGAAAGCCAAAGAGCACACTGTTAGAACTTGCCAGTTACTAGTAATTCCTTTTTCAGACAAATTTTCCATATGTGAAGCTTTGTCCTTGGTATTAATTGAGTTTATCTTCAAGCTTGAACTTTTGCTATTCATCCATTATTTGATATTTTGTTTTTGACACTTGCAAACTTTCTCCCATTTTTTTTTTGTCTATGCCAGGCACCAAGATGGTCTATAAATTTGTTTTTGTTGTTAAAGAAGCAAGTAAACATGTTAACGTATAATCTTTCAGTAATGGAATTGGAAACAAAAATTGCAGCAACTTACAATGCTGTTCGGAGATATCGTCGTGCTGCCTGTTGTGAGAAGTGAGGGTATGTAAAATAAATGATGTATGGAGCTGTGGGAACACGACTTTCCCAGATACCTTATGTATAAGGAACATTAAACATAGGGCTCTCGTTTAGCAAATAAATAACCATTCATTTCGATGGCTGCATAGTCTGGACTTTCGTGCATATTTTTGCAAAAATAAGAAGAGGCCATTAGGGATTTAATATAAAATAAATCGCCAAGGGGTCTTCTTGTAGTCCTAGTCTTTCTGCCACATGGTGTGTTACTAATGTGCATAAATGGGCTTAAATGAATTTGTTATCTGTATTGCATTTGTAGTATGTATATATTTATATATTATTTTTTAATTGTGTTTAAAAATAAAACATTAAATACATCATTTTGGAAAGTTGAGGACATAGAATACGTAAATCAATCAGCTTCAATTAGTATTAAAAATGTCAGTATATTAGATTTGCCTGTGGGTGCATTCACCCCACAGAGTTTAATGTATTTTAGGTTTGTCTTCTATGAGGTAGCCATATGGTTAATTTGTCATCTCATAAGAATAGGAGACTACAATCCCAGTTCGATTAATGACATGACACTTACGCGCCTCCGAAAGAGTCCTGTGTTCATTGTTTTATTGATGCCTTAGGTCAGATGCTCAGCCCCGCTTCAGCACAGCACGCACGGCTTCCAGGAGCCAAAGTGCTTTGCTGATTTGTTCTCTTCTCTAGTTTCTTCTACCCCTGTCATAGCTACAGAAAGCTGGTGGGAGGAAATTTCTGAATCACAGTAAACTGTCTGACAGTGTTGCAGCCACAAGGTAGTTTCCTAAGAATTTATTATTAGATGTGTCTTAGATTGATGAATGAAAAATCAATAAATTCTAATCTAAAGAGATTAAAGAGATGGACATGTTCTTTGCATTCAAGCCTAGGATTATTCTAAATGGTTTTGACAATGTATCTTAGGCTATAATCATTCATCTTAAAAATGCATTGATGTTTGTCTAGTAAAGATGTTCTTATTAAAGAAACTGTCAACTTAAGATACTAAAGATGCTGATTAGATTTATTATTTTTATTAATAACCTGCTAAGAGGTGTTGAATTATTATATCCATATTAAGATTTCTAGATCTATTTCCTATTCCAAGTATCGTCTACTCTTTGGGGTAAATACACTCTTCCAATATTCCCTTCTAACCAACTCTTTGTGAAGCTATTATTTCCAAAGAGCAAAACCTTTCCAAAATTGCATGCAGTCAGTTTTCTTTTTTCAAGTTGACTCAAGGTAATACTGTTGTGTGTAGAATTATCATGCAATTAACATACGTATTATATAGGAACTAGACCTTGGCTAATAGATTTCAATCATATTTGTTTCTGAACACGGACAAAATTCTCATTTTATAATCGGCTACAACGCGGGGAAGTTAGTGGGCACATGTGTGTAACCCCCATCTGACTAGTGGGGAAGTACTCATTATTTTGCCTTTGCTCTATCGGGCCAATTTGTCATTCTGGGGTTGTTGTTCTTGCTTCTATCACGGCTTTACTGGAGATGTTTATGGGGCATGGGCTTTAGCAGCAGGAGGTGTGTTTTGAAAAATGTTAAGTGTAAAATAGATTTTGTAATTTATTCATGTGTTATTCAGTGTTTGTTTCCACTGCTTGACAGTGTGTGCACACAATCCAACACATACCAGGACTCTTAAGCAGATGAAGCCCATGTGCCCCTGTCAATCCAGGAAACAGAGTCAGGCTGGCCACAGGGGTAAACCCTGCTGAGGACTATGCTTTTCTGAAGCACTAGCTGATATGGAAAGATTTTGTGGAAGGATTTTAGACTCACAAATGTAAGTAGTCCAGTGCCCATGAACATAATAGAACTAGTGTGATGGTTAAAGGTAAAAACAAAGGTAAAAAGAACTAATTTGACTTAAGTTTTTAAAATTATTTTTATTATTTTATTTCCCATAAATGACATAAAATAATGTGAAAATTATCATTCGCCATCTATAAACGACAATTAAAAATCACCTCATTTACATTTCGCTTATCTCTGTTTCCAAATAAATTATCAATCATGTCTTTGCTAGAAAGAAAAAGGGCTGGGCTAGGATCCTAAAGCTCCACAATGCCACACTTTCTCTGTCACCAAAACGTCACATCCCAGATGAATGTCGGTCACCATCAAAAGAGGACCATTATAAGAACATTGGTCCTGGAGAAGCGTGTCACAGCTTGCTGTCCTTCCACTCTCTAAAATATTTTGTAGGCCCTGTTTCAGTCTTGATAATTCACAAAAGGTGATAAACAGGGTAGTATTGATTTTAAAGTAATTGTGACTAAATTTTATGGTATCTATAAAATTGCCTGCAGTGATCAACAATTCTTTTGTTTGTCCTCTAACTGGATAGGCTTTTACACCCTGGCCATTGTGGTTTAATGTGCTCATGGAGTCAGAGTGTTTTAGTATTCTGATAAACATGCTCCTTTTCTGGGCCTTCCATGATCTAATGTGTCATCTATTATGTTTAACTTGGAACAAATCATACTCTACCTCCTCCCCAAAAACCTTGTGTAGCTCCTATCCTTCCCTACTCCATATTCTTTTTCAAATCTACAGTTCCACTCTGTATGCTCAGTTATGAAAATACAAATTTTGTACATTGATCAAGATTTATGTCACATCTGTGGTTGCTCATGAATATTCATTGAAAATTCACCAACCCTTCATTTTGTTCTCATTACTCTACAAATAGTGTACTTACCATGCTGACCTGGGAGAGGAAATCTGCAAAATTAGGCTCAGGCAAGGTTGCATCTTGGATCCTTTTTATCAGAGTCTCTCCTGATCTCATTCCTTGGTGTCTTACCATCTCATGGATGCAGAAGAGTCTGAGGAAGCCAAATTCAAGGAAAGAAAGTTTTTAACTTCTACCTACACCATTTATTATAAGGCTCTTTATAATAAAAACCTGTCAGCTCTGGCCACATGCTTAAGGATGCTCTCACAGTAATAGAATATCAAAGGCCAAGCTGATATAGCTGATGGAGTTGCCCTGAAGTAGGTTTTCAAGAATGTTTCGGTGTGGATTATTTTAGTTTTTTTTTAAAATTTTTGCTAAGTTATTCAAAACTGACTCTGTAAATTTCTTGATTGTTCACCATGTTTATAATAGCACAATTTAAATTAGAAGCAACCCAAGAAACCATGAATATATGAAAGAGTAAACATGTGATATATGTTATATATTATATATACATACACAATAGAATAGTGTCAGCCTTATTTTAAAAAAGCGGGGGAGCTCTGGCACATGCTACAAGGTAGATGAACCTTGTGCTAGATAAAGATATTCTGATCACAGAGATATGGACACTGCATGAGTCCACTTATATGTGGTAGCTATGGTAGTTGAATTCTTGGAGCTAGAAGCCAGAACAGTGTTGGGTTGGGTTAAGGATATATGGCATATTGTTGTTTAGTAGGTGTTGAATTTCATTTTTGAAGACAAAGATGCTCTGGAGATTGATTGCACACCAATGGACAGACTTAAGGGTACTGAACTGCGTCAATGATTGAATAGTTTTATTAAACAAAGGAAGAATGTCGTTGTGGCAGTTTGAATGAGAATACCCTATATATGACCCTATAGGCTCATATATTTGAGTCTCCAAATGGTGAAACTGTTGTGGAAGGATGAGGAGGGTGGGAGGTTTTTGTCACCGGCTTTAAGTTGCCTTGGTGGTGTCCAATCACAGCAACAGAACTAAGTAGTGAGAGTGACTAAGTCTGAAGTTGGTATCAGAGAGTAGGATACACCTGATGGGGCTGGGTTTTGGAAGACAGTGGAAGACTTTGGGATCTTGGAGTAGGACAGCAATGAATGCTATAAGAAGGACTTACTGAGACATTCCGGTAGGAACTTGAGGAAATAGTCATTCTGTTAGCAATGTGGACTGTGAGGGTTCAGGTGGGTACAGTAATAGCAAACACCCTCCCGATGAGAAAGATTAGTGGGTGTGCCCTCCTTGGAAGAGGTGTGTCACTGGAGGAGATTTTCAGATTTCAAAACACTAGCATTGTTCTCAGCCTGGCCTACCCCCTGCTGTGTGTGTGGGGGGGGTGTCTCTGTGACTGCCAGGGCCAGCAGACTAATGTTCAATGTGAGACAAGAAGGAAATCAGGTTCTGCGTGACTCAGTAACTGGTGTTGGTTTAAAATCTCTGAGTCTGACACTGGATGGTTTATCGTAGGCATATTCAAGTACAGTACAATTTGGAAGAAAGTTCCCTGCTGTGCACAATCCACTGTCTACAGCGAGGCATAATTACATCAAACCTCAGGTCAAAGTGCATGTCATGCATGTCACTTCTTCCATGAAGATGGAAGCAGTACTTAATTTGTGGGTTCATCTTTCCTTCACCCTTTTCTTCTTCCCTTTCAACCCCCTAACACTAGATTAGAGAGAAAAGAGAATGGAGAGGAAAGGAAAGAAATCCCTGAATAAAGTCAGGGGTTGGGACTGGTACATCATTAGCTCTAGAATTGTTGCTGATTAGAGATGTTAAGTTCCTTGGAGCAAGTTTGATCTTTGCTGTCAGGATATCTAATTTCTTCTTCTTTCTTTCTTCTTTGTGTGCAACTACTTAACAAACTGCAACCAACAACAACCAACAACCCACCATCGCTAGGGACCCTAGCATTTTTATACCCTCTGAAAATTCCCCGGAATTCCAAACATCACACAGTTGCAAAAAAAAGTATCTGCAGCTGGCAAAATCTTGTCTCTGCTGGAGCACAAGGCAAATCATAGCCAGCTGCTGCAAAACAGTCTCATATCCCCACACCTGGGATCAAAACAAAAACACATTCTTATAATATTTCTGTGTTTTTAAAGAAACCAAAATTCCAAAATTCTTACTACAGATGGGTTCTAGAGATAAGCCACGTGCATTATCTTAAGGACCTAGGGGAAGATCTGATGTGGTCTCTGTTATACAGATAGTGAAGAGGTGGTCTGGGCTATTTGCCATCCCAAATCCTGGTTATGGCATCTTGGGGGACCTTCCTGACTATACAGATCACACAAAGGCCACTAGATTATTAGTTATCCCTAGTCCAGCTTGTTGGAACTTGATATGGCCTGGCCCCGCACATAGTACAACAATCACCCGATAGCCTAGGTGATCCACCACCACCTGCATTCCCAGCTTCCAGGAAGAAAACCGGTTATAAACCTTTTTCTTTGAAAAGACAACCTTGCTCATTTAACATTCCTGGTTTCCCTAGTGCTATCTGTGAGCAAGAGAACCTTTGTGCTCCCGACACCCTGCTACCTATTTGCTGATCAGGATGTAAGCTCTCAGCTCTTCCTGCCATCATGCCTGTGTTCTGCCACCATGGACTCTAACCCTGAAACCAGAAGCCCAAATAAAGCACTTTTATAGGTTGCCTTGGTGCCTCATAACAGCAATAGGAAAGTAACTAAGACAGACTTTGAGTACGGATTTTTAAAAATAATGTTCGTTGAGTTTTCTGTGTCTGCAAGAGTGCCTGTGGGCTTACACCGTAACACCTGCTTTGCTTCGTTGCGTTCTTCCCTGATACGTGTGATCTGCTTTCAGTGCAGGAACTTTGTCTGCTTGGCCTTCCTAACTGAATTCCCAGTCCTTGGAGTAACAGCTGGGACATAGCGAATGGAGGCTGAGTGAGGGACCTGGCTGTGAGTCTGCCTCATCTTCTGGGCTGGCTCCCATTTCTACTGGCTGTGTCTTCTTCCCTGTACTTGGGATATTTTGAGACAGGGTCTCAGACAACTCTCTTCGTCTCTCACTGTATAGCTGGGATTCTCCTGTCTTTACTTCCCAATTGCTTGGGCTACAAGTATGTGTCTTCTGTTTCCAAATTTCCCCATTCTGGTCTTTTTCTTCCCCCTTATCAGTCGTGCTTGTGATTTCTTCCTTCTCCTGTGTGTGTCTGTGGGGGGTGGGGGGGAGGAAGCGGTCATTGTCACAGGGAGATTTCGATCTTGACAGCTTTGCCAGTCAGTGAGTGACACTTCTTCTTTTGAGCCATAGCCTCTCCTTTCCACTGGGATTTACACTTTAGATTGCTGGTGGGGAATTCGTGTTCTTTCTTAATCAGTTGGTTTGGGAGAATTTTGCTAACGGCTACATAGCTTTTATGACAATACACTTAGAGTCTAAGTTAAACATCAAGTGGAGCGTGTATGGTTGAGTTACCGAAACAATTGCTAAATTCTTGTCAATTTGTAAGGCTTCACAATTGTTTATTGTATCCCCCGAGTCTCAATATCTGTCTGTTTCAGTTTGATCTCTGAAATGTTCTGAAAAGTGGAAAGTCAATGTAAATAATACAACATGAAGTGAATTCTAGTGTTCTTATTAAAAGTTTTTTATGACTTTCATATAAAAGGCCACCTGAGGCCTTAAATTGAAGAAGGCATGTACTAACTTCTACATGTAGAAAATTAAATATATGACTCATTAGAAGGGGCACATTTAGAGTCTATTAGTAAAATCCTGTAGTTTTACAATGAATACATACATACATATCTACGTATGTGTCTCTGCCCTTTTCTCCCCCTTCCCTCAGACTTTTTACAAGGAAGTCAGAAGCAAAGAAAACACAATCACATGACTTACAGAACTTTTTCACTCTCTCACAGACGGTATGGACAATTCAAAATTAGGTTGCAGCACAAATTAAGACATGCTGGGTCTGAACTTGCTGTGGACTGAGGCTTTTCTTTCTGGCTATGTCCAGAGCCATGCTGTCTGGCAAGATGCCATTCACAGAACGACCCTGGGAGGAGCGGGGGGCAGGCAGAATCCCCCCTCAAAGGCATCCCCCGCTTGATCCGTCTGAATGGTTTCCTGGGTTTTAGGGGCTCCGTGGTGTTTTTCTAGGACACAGTCATGGTGGTGGCTTTGTCTGGAAAACAGCAGGCGCACTCTTCAGACATTTGTGTGTTGTTGCTACGTGATTCTGGGCAGAAGAATAGTTTCTACAGATTCATTCTGGAGGTGGCCGAGTGCTCCTCTGAGTATGTGACAGCTGGAGTCCAGCCACCTGGCCTAACGCAGTTTAGCTTATCCCCCCACCACACACACACACTCAAAGAATGTCCTTTCTACTCTGAACATGTCGGAGCAGCAGGACACTAGAACCTTCTCTAGCCCATCTTCATGGAAGGCAGACAGCATCTGTGGGAGTTGTCTTCTTCTAGTAGGTCTACATCACAAGACTGATCATTTGAGAACTGATAACAATAGTTGGTAGCACATAGAAATGCTGTGTATGTTCTAGACACATTGCTTCAAGTTCACCCTCAGGCTGAGGACCTAGCTCAGTGGTAAAGGGCTTGTCTAGCATGTCCCCTTTTCCCCAAAACCATTCTCTTTGGACATGTAGAGGAGCATTCTTCAGCCCTTTCAGTCCCGTCTCCTGTTCACTTTAGTGCTGATGCTTTAGTGCTGGTCAGCCTCAACATCCCACATGGAAGCTGCCTTTGCTCTTTCCCCATGGAGAGTTTGGGGGGGTCATTGGTGTCAGCTGCTTCTTCAGCCCTCTTTAGAATTGGGACACAGGTAGCTGCTTCTACGTGCTCAAACAAGCTGCAGTGTCATTTCATGCTCCCTTTCTTTTAGACCAGCCACTGTTTATTTTCAGGTCCTGTCAGCATCTTTTTCCAGGTCTTACTAGCATCTAAATTTTCTTCCTTTCCTTTCTGACTCATTTCTCTGGCCAAAATCTACTCTGTGGGCAAAGTGACCTAGCCGTCGGTCTAATGTTCCAAATCTACCCTGCTGTGTCATTTCAGCCCATGGTCTAGTTTCAATAAGACAAAAACAAAAAGCTGAAAATGACATTTGACATTAAAAACATGCTACGTGCTGTTTATTGTATTAAGATATCATTGCATATTGAGCATATTATATAGTACATGTGCACTGATGATGAAGATTATAGAGAAAGCCTTGCTGTCATTTGGCCCTAGCCAAAATACAATGGACTAACTTATCTGCGGTGGCCACCAAAGCCACCCAGGATAACAGGCCTTTCTTAGTCACACTGGGCAAAGGTCAGCCTTGAGTACCAATTTTAGCCCATGCTGGGAAGAAATAATGACTTCTGAATGACCAGTTGAATCCAAATATTTATTGTAATCACATGTTAGGTGAAGGACAGAGAGAAGAAAACAGTGTAACTATGGTTGCTTTCACGTGCAATCCTGTCCAGTCTTCAAGGATGGGCCCAGTTTTTCCTTCCCATTTTACAGAGAAAGAAATGGTTTCTCACCAAGGTTGAGTAATTTCTCAATCTGGTAGTAAGGCTCTGTACCGAGATCCAGGGGACTCTTATAGATGAAGAAAACTGCTGGTGAACTATAGCAAGGCCTGGCTTGTGACCCTGAGTCAGATTTAGAGCTTAAGCTGTGGACTGTAGCAAGCAGCAGTGCCCTAGTATATAGCCAAATGACAGCACCCTTTCTGTTTTCCCCCATGTGGCTCATTTAGAACAAAAATGGCATTTGCTGCTAGAAATAAGAATCTTTAGCTCTGAGACAGATGAATGTCTGTCTCTTTAGATGTTTATTTTACTACATTTTGACACACTCCTTCAAATTCTGGCACAAACTCCCTCATAGTAATAAAAAAGGGGAAAAAGTATCATTTAAATTTTTTACTTTAAAAATCTTCAGGTTTTACTAAGATATTATTGACAAATAAAATTGGATGTATTCAAGGTATACGATATGATAAGTCAATGTGTATATATCTGTGAAATTTCCATCCTAATCAAGTTAATTCACATACCCATCACCTCACACAATTGTGGGGGGGGTGAGTGTGTGTGTAAAGAGCATCTTAGCAAGTGCGAAGAGCACAGCAAGTTGGCTACGGTTTTAGGTTCTGCATTGTCTCTTTCAAGCTTTTGTATCTCATAGCTGAACGTCTGTGACCTAGACCAACACCTCCCTATTTTCTCCATTTCCTGACTCTGGAAGATGGTGTTCTGTTTTCTGATTTTATGGGTTTGACTGTTTTAGATTCCACATACATGTGAAATTAAGAGGTGTTTTCTAAAAGGACATCTTTTAAACTAGAAATACAAATGGTAACACAATATGCTATTCCTGACTTTTAAAAGTTTGGTCTTTCGTCATCTCCCATTGTATTGGAAGCCCTAGTTTCTTTTAACCATGCTGTCTTTCCAGTGCTTATTGAGTGCTATGAGGCTCCAGATCACCCGAACAGAATTAATTCACGAGAAAAAAAAATCATTTCTTCTTGTCTCGGTCTGATATTTGCCATCTGGGAGGCTCAGCATCACTTTCCCAGCAGGCTTAATTACGGCAAACACACATCCGCATCCAGCAAATGCAAGGAAACAGCCTTTCTTCACTTCAATTTTGTCAAATCTGCCACAAACTTTTTTCTTTGCACTGATTCTCTGCACTGATTCTAGCTTAATTAAATACAGCTCTCCTGGCGTCCAAAGAAGGAAATAGCTTGCCACTGGTTAGTACAATGATAATAAATACCAGTAGCATCCGGAACCAGGCAAGGTGGGTCACACCTGTAATCCCAGCACATGAGGGCAGAGGCAGGGAGATCACACATCTAAGACACGCTTCTGCAGGTTTCAGTGTCTCAGATACAAAACCTGTACCTGAGAAGACAGAAACAGAGAGTTTGTCATGTCCTGCTCCTAGCTTGGAGAACGTGCAATGTACTGAGGAAACATTCTGAATGACACAGAGTTGAAGATTCCCTATTGACAGTGGGGGATCACCATGGTTAGAAACTGCGTGTTGCTTTATAGTAAGACTTATTACAGATCAATCTGTTATTACTTCATTATCTCAGCAAACAAGATCCTGGAGCTTGGCATGGCAGTCAGTGGGACGCAATGCCACTTCTTTCTCGTTGTTCTCAGATGGCCATGCATTTAGAACTGCTTTATGGTGAAGCAGCAGGATGACTCTCTTCCTTGTGAAGGGTCAGCTTGGAGGGCCCGGACAGAGTGCTTCACGGAGAAAAAGCAGACTCAAGTTGTTGGAACAAGAACTCCTTAACCCTCACCACAAATCCTGCCTGAAGATCAGTGCTGCCGTTTCTCAAAGTTTAATTCACAAAGAAGTGGCTTCATCCTGCTGCATTTGCTTCTTGATCCCTGCTCACGATAAAGAGGGGGTTGCCCATTTGCTTGAGAGTCTTGATTCCTTGTGCTGAGAACCAGGGTTTTAAGCAGCATTAGGTATCAGAGTGAAGATTACGGAAGACTTGTGATAACCATCCTTGACTGTCAATCATTTAAGGCTTCCAGGATTTGAGAAGAGAAGAAAGAGGGACAAGGAAAGGCCTAGGCAGCAGACGTTACTCACTAGTCTTCTACTTGGCAGGATCTGGGGTTTCACAGGCATGTTCATGTGGGGAAACCTCATGGAAATGCTTGGCAGTATGCAGTTCAGGAATTCTGTGCCTTGGTGGACCCAGGTGGACCCTAGGTGGACCCCAGGTGGAAGGCTTCCAAGAAAGCTGAATACAGCAGTGGTCTTTTCTGTTTTGATTGTCTCTCTGGTATGCCAAGTCCTGCTTGCAAAGGGCAGCTTTCACAGCAGAGCCCTCCAGAATGAGAGCTTTTATTTGGAAGGCGAATACCCTTCTGATAAAGTGGGAAGGCCACAGGGTAAAAAGTGTAAAGCTGGGGTGTTGAGTTCTGGTTCCCCCACATGCTAGCATTGTGAGCATCAGTGGTCATTTTTTCCTGTAAAATGAGGGTATTTCTGATTGCTGTGACTGTGTCCCATGGTTGTGACTTGATGACACAACAATGTGAAGACCTTTGCAAAAGGTGAGATACCACCGCAGGGGGTAGGTGTCTTTTAAAATCAAAGCTTCCTGATTTTCCTGTTGACCCAAGATGACAGTACATTGGGGAAACATCGTGTTCAAGTTTGTTGAAAATCATTTTCTGAAGCAATGTAGACGTGTCCATTGTCCTTCTAAAAACAGAAAGAAGGATGCTGAAAAGCATTATGTAGAAACGGAGCTTCCACAAGCCCCCTCTTCTGGTCTTCCTCCAGAAAACGCTGGTATTCAGGAGTTTCTTCCTGTTCTTCTCAGCAAGGCACGGTAGGATAGCTGCCTTGACTCCAAAGTGTAGACTGCAGGCATAGCCTTCCCCAAGGGTAGAAACAGTTAATGGAGGCTCCGACTGGGAGATGAAGCATTTATGCAAAGCCAGACCAGTCTGTGAGGTGTGTGTCAAGAACATGCTAGGTCTTCTGTGTTAGCCAATCTGAGTTTTGCCCTTTTCTTATTCTGAAAGTTGAACCTGCAATTGCCAGCACTAGGTCTGACCCCACTTGGGTTGTCATCCTGGTCAGATTGGAATAGAAATGATACCTTACTGGTTAGTTGCAAGTTCTTATATTGTGTCCAATGCTGTGTCCTAAGTGTTTCCTATGGATTAACCCTGTCAGTACCATTGTGGTTGGCATCCCTATTTCACACGTGAGGAAGGTTGGGTATTTCCCCAACTGGCACATGGCTAGCAAGTGGAGGAGGCTTTGAGCCCAGGAATCACTAGGCTCCACTTCACTTCGGTGGTTTTCTATAGGAAGTGAGTGGTTTGTGGGTTTAAGGTCCATGATCTGCAATAAGTAACCAACTAAATCCATACAGTATTTTCAATGTTTTTAAAAATAAAGCAACGTCTTGTACTAGCTCTATTCATCATAAAAGATATGTTTCTTTTGGCTGAATTGTAGCTGTTTGTTGAGTAAATAGTCGTTATTCAATACTGTTTCGACTCTCACGTTCAGCAAAGTTTGGCAAATGATTACATAGAAAATCTCAGCTCCTTGGGTGCTTATAACTTATTATACCAAATTATAAATTCACAAACAGCACAAAGATAATATCTTCTGAAGCCAGTGACTCTTGGCTAGAACTTGGAAGGATGAAGAGAATCCAGGCAGAAGGACAGCTTAAAATAAAGAATGTTCTAGAATGTCCACAGAGGAATGGATACAAAGGAGTGTTTAGAGGTTGGATATGTTGAGCTGGGTGTTGTTGCGACATAGGAAAGGCAGAGGTTACTGTCAGGGGGGTAAATGAGTGTGGCGAAGCCTAGCTGTGACTGATTCTGGGTACCGTGTTATCAGACATGGCTTTCTATGACAGGAAACAGAGACTGCCAGAGAGAAGAAGCTGGTCTGGTGAGAACGCCATAGAGGCTGCCATGGTGACCAGCCAGGCTGGAGCAGCTGCGCATCTGGATCAAAGCATCATCTTAAATTCTACTTCCCCAAGAAAAAGACATAACAACGTATAAACAGGCACGGCAAATGAATAAAAATTAGAAAGCTTCCAACAAGGATACATTGATACTAAGTAGATTAACTTAATTCCGGAGAGAATAAAATAATAAACAGTATTATAACAAATGTAAGCATAAAATAAAATAATAAAGAGAACAAAGCATCCTTTGATAGTAAAATAAGAAAAATAGCAACAACAAATCAATTTTGGCGTAGAGTGTCAAAACACTAGGGAAAAATAATTTGGAATTAAGGTTGTGAAAAAATAGATTTTTCAGCAAGTAAATTTGACAGGTCAGATTAAAAAACATACCTTTTTAAAAGGAATTCTCCAATATGAATAAACTCTGTGATTTCTTGGTAGGAAGGGAGGCAGAGAGGACCCTGGGAACACAAGGAATCAGCTCAGGTCTTATCCCCACAAACTGAAAGGCCTGGGAGACACTCCCTTAGCCACACAGAGCAGCCTCATGTGAGGGCTCCTTAAGGAGCCCTTGGGCTTCCGATTTGCATTACTGTTCTGGGGATCCTGTGGTTTATGCAAATGTAATAAGGAAAAGAAGTAGGTACAGGAGGTAGAAGAATGGAAAATAATGAGTTTTAATGTGAGTATTTAGAGTTTTAAATGTCTAAAACGAACCCAAGGCAACCCAGCTAGTTGACATTGTAGAGGTAAGAAGTGAGGGTCTAGGCACTCAGGTGAGTGGTAGGATAACTTGAAAGTCCTTGATACTTTTGGGTGATAGTGGACAAAACAACAGGTTTGAAAGAGGATTATTGATAATATTTTGGGAGAAAAGACAAATATATACACAGAAGCAAAGGACAGGAGCTAATCAATAGATGCCAATTAAGGGAGTAAAGGTCACCAGAGGCTGGATCTTCTAACAGGAGAGTTAAACTTAGGGCACTGGCCTCACTCACTAAAAGCCTGGGCTGGACATGTTTCTGTGGGTCCCGCTGTTAGTTATGTCTGATGCAGACAGGGGTGATGATTCCTCAACCTTTTGGTACTTTGCGTCTTTTAATTTGTGTGAGTTTCAACCCCATATCTCTTTGAGTCTCTTAATGCAGGTATTCAGGTTGCTTTTTTTTTCTCTCTCTCTCTCTCTCTGTGAGTATCCGTTCAAAGATAACCTTGTTTGTTGGACCCTGAGAAGCTTATAGGTACCCGTGGATTCACGTGAGCCGCTGTGGTCCTCTCCAGACCTGCTAAATGATTCCTAAAAGATGTGAGGATTCAAATCCTGGCTTCTGCTGAGAATTGAATATTTTCCAAACTGCCTGATGCTCAGCCCCAGCTGAGACCTAATGCAAGTATTTTGCTTACAAGAGCCCACCAATGCGAGGTGCTTTCTACCAGTATGTGTCAAGCAGTGTGCAGCTGATGGTAGGAGCCAGATTTATGCGTATTGTGGTTGTCCATTTCCAGCTGCTTTTGTGGAGCCAAACTTTTTATGTTAACAGATCACATTATTATCACATTTAGCAGAGAATAATGAGATCTGGGGGGTGATACATCATTGGCAGCTCACAGTACCATTTGAAAACATGCTTGTTTTTAAGTCTGCAATAATGGGTCAAAGGGAGAGAGGCACTCGCCGGCATGCACACATTCTCTCTCACACACAGAGATATAGAGGTCTTAACAACTGGTCCAGAGTAGTTATTTATAAATGCTTCCTTTCCAGAAGAGACCCTACATAGTGACTCATTCCTTTCAAAAATCTAAATGGACAAGGCTATCTCGAGGTTGATATAAGTGACCAGTAGGATTTTTCTTAATTTCTAAGGAGCATTCCTCATAAAATAGTTGGAGGTTTCCTTCAGGGATTTGACTGGTGCTGATTCTGTGAAGACTGTTTGATATTGTGGTGTGGATTGAGAGAGAATTAAAGTATCTCATATATGGGAATGTAAGGTTCCTTCCTGTCACTTCATACCTCAAGCTTAAAGATCAGCCCTATAAGCATTCCATCTGTGACACTCTTGGATCCCATATGGTTATCTAAACTTTTGTAATTTCTCGTACTTTAAATATATAATTCCCCATGTGCTAATAATTCCCCATGCGATCATAAATTCTATAACATCTGTGTTAGGCATAAAGCTACTCTGTTTATTCCAAACTTTACATCATTCTAGACTTAAGGGGTGAAGTATGGTCTCATGGAGGAAATGATAATGTATGTCTATATATCTGGGAACTGATAGGACATGGGGTGGTTAGGGGGTACAAGTCAAGGGAGAGATGTCAGGTGAAGGTAGATGGCTAGAAAGGTAAAGTCCTACACAGCCTCAAGACATGACAAGGCATGAGACCTTTAAACAAAGAAGAGAGAAGGACTCCACTGTCTTTTGACTGAAAGAGGGGATTTGTAATAAAATCACCACAGCTACGTGCAACAAAGAATTCTTCCAGCTGAAAATGCAGTTTTCTTGGCATTGTGATTAACAGGATACCATCTTCAAGATTTTAAATTGGGTACAAAAATAAGAATGAATTTTGCATGTGAAAAAGCCTCAGATGATAGTGACCAGATAGTTCATACCACAATTATGCTATGTGTTGTCCAGTTTAACTCTGGCTAGGTCTTGAGACTCAGTCCCTCCTGTTTCATCATGCCCTGGTCCAGGAAATATACTACTTTAAGAAAAATTCAACTAAATCTTGGATATCAATTCAAAGTCTTTGAACGAAGCAGATGTTCAGCTGCTAATGTAGACCTGGACTCCAAACATGCAAAGTGGAGATGGACACATATGTGTAGAATATTTGGACAGAAGAATGTTAGAGAGAGTCCTGAGGATAGAAAGAGGCTGTAGTATCCAAGGAAATATCTCTGAACTGGGCTTCCCTGCTTGTAATTCCACATTTTTATTGTTACTTAGCATGCTCTCATAGAACACAGGGTAAAGGCTCTTGGAGGGGATTTCCAAAACCTTAATTCACTTAGAACTCTGTGAAGGAGATATTATTGTCGCCACCACTTGTTAATATAAATAAACTGAGGCACAAACAGTAAGAACTTGCCCAAGGTCATTTAAGTACAAAGAAACCAAAACTCATTCATGACTCTCTTCCAAGGGTCCTGAGGTTTCCTTCGCATTTCTAGTACTTTCTGCACCACTGATTGTCTCATCTACCGATGCCCTGACCCCAGTCTCCATCCCTGGCTCTTGACTTTGTTAGAGAAAATTAGAATCCAATAGAGTGAAAATTCAGTGAAAAATACCAAGACATTAACTATGAATGCACTCTCCAATACTGCAGTCTATGTGTGGCTGCTAAGGGGAGAGGGAAATCAAGTACGGACAGATCTTCTTAGAGTTCTCAGCTTGGTGGAAAAACTAGACACTGAGCAAATATATCTTGCAAGCAAATAGAAGCGCCATTAAGAAACCAGTGGATATTTCTGTGACCTACTTGACAATTGATTGAGCGATTGTGTAAAACTTCCTTGAGAAGGAGTCTTTTAAGCTTACAAGTTTGGAAGGCACAGCAGTAAACTAGGAGTAACCCAGGAGTTACTCCAGTGCAAAGGCTCCAGTGTAGAAAACGGGTTCCCTGGGGAGATAGAGGAAAGCTCTGTTATTCGCTGGATGCAGGGAAGAGGCAGCCTGCTGTGGTTGCAGAGGTGGTGGTTCACACTGTGCAAAGCAAGCATCACTGGCCAGAAGCATTTTACATTCCACAATGGGCAACTGAAAGGAGGAAGGATGTGGCAAGCAATCAATGAGGAAAAGGCAAGAGCAAAAACAGAGAGACTGAAAATGCTTTCTTACCACAGAGAGGTAGCAAAGGCTCGGGAGAGGACGGAGCCATAGAGACAACACAGACGAAAGCAAGATATACTTTTGAATTATAACAAATAGAATTTGTTGGCAGAGTGACTGTGGGGTGAGGGGAAAAAAATAATTTCACAGAGAATCCCCAGGTATGGAGTCTAAAACAGCTGCCGGGTGCACACCATCACTTACTGAGAGAAACACCTGCGATCCAGGTGTTGGTGGGTGGCTCCAGGTGGCTCAGATGAGTGTCTGCTGGCACTGAGAAAATGACTTGCCAGCTTTTTCTCCAAGCTTAGCAATTTTCATTTGTGATGCTTTCTATTCTCTACGAACGTACTCTGTCTCAAATTGGAGTAGAGGAAAGAGGCTACTTCATTTTACTCTTATTTGCAGAACATCAAGTGTAGCATATATAATTGGATCGTATAGATATCAATAACTGGCTTTTTATGTATTTGTATGTATTACACAGGCCAAATGTTGAATTGCATAGCTTTGAGTATCTTTGTTTATTTTGTGAATAAAGCTTAAAAGCTTAAAGCTTAAAAACTGGTTCTCAATAATATGCCATTATTTTCCTATACATGAAGTCAAGAGTCCTTGTCTGAAGATGGCTTTCCTTAGTTGGAGCATTTACCTATTATTCTGGTTCCATCCCTGTCACTTCCTGTAATAGGCTTGTGTTTCATCAACAGCCTTCACATGATTTCTTTGTGAAAAATATTTCTCTGTAGAAGAAAGTTTATCACTTAGAATGTTAAATGCAATTATATTGACATATGGTGATAATGGCATAAAGCATACGGGTTAAAGGTTGCAGGAACCATGGCTTGGCAATTAGCGATGTAAATGAAACATTCATTATCCATCATGCTGAGAAGTTGATGAACTGTACAGTAAATCTGAGCCCACAGTCAGGACTGACATAAGCCATTTCAGACAATACAGCGGCGTATTTATGAGCGCCAGGGACAACGCTGACAATCCCTGTCAGGAAAAATGTCTTTACCTATTAGTTTATGTTGAATAAAGACATTCAGAAGTCCAAGCCACACAGTTTCCCTTCCGTAGAAATAAACAAGAGATTTTTAAACTTTCTCTTCAAATGAGACATTTGAGAGTGAAAGTACCTCGATGTTGATAGCAGATACCATCTATTAAAAAAAAAAAGTCTGCTGCACATGAAACAAACATTGTACTCGATGGTTTGTCTTGTTTGGTATATTTCAAAATGTAACCATGTTAGAAGGAAGTTGTAAATGTGTTTTAGTCATTCCCCAAAGACCCTTGGCTCTGCTGGGTGAATTTTAGAAGTACTAGTATTTTCAGATCCTCCTCCAAATGACTAAGAAAACACCGAGACAGTGTTCCAAAATAACATCTGAGCTTTTCACATCCTCCCCGCCTATTGATTACCTTGTGTGTATTTTAAACTATTTCACTAACACAGAAGGTTTGAATCTGCACTGATTTCCTATTTTTATCAATACCAGTTCCGGCTTCTTTATTTTAATCAGGCACAATAATGCCTTTAGAAGCAGAATAAGAGTCCCTGGAGAAATGATTTTAAAAATTCATCTATTTATGGGAACCTGGTGGTATGGCCGGCAAATTCAAGGAGGCACTTTGGATGAAAATCCCCAGTTGTGATGCTCAGCCAGAATTACCCAAAGCCAGAAATTCCTTTGTTAATAGCTAGATTTGTTGAGGCTTTGAGGAAGAGAAAGCAGTTCCTGCCAGAACTATGTGACAATAATATAACAGCTAAGATGTTTTAAAGATGCCTTGTACCTCTCCTAAATTCTCTATCAAATGTTGAAAGCCAGGCACTGCCCTAGGCTCATAAAGCAAGTCACATCCATTCTTTGTTTTGATAGCCAGTCTCCTGGCTACCAGCCCTTTCTCAGATTCACTTTTGGTTGTGGTTTTTGACCTATTTAGTTTAACCAAATTCTCTCATCCCAGTTGACTTCCTCCTGACCTTCCCCCTCCGCATTTGTCTGGCTCCTTTCTTTCCTTCAGATAGTCCCTCAATTCTGATTTTTCCTTTCTTTCTTTCTTTCTTTCTTTCTTTCTTTCTTTCTTTCTTTCTTTCTTTCTTTCTTTCTTTCTTTCTTTCTTTCTTTCTTTCAAGACAGCATTTCTCTGTGTAGCCTTAGCTGTCCTGGACTCTCTTTGTAGACCAGGCTAGCCTCGAACTCACAGAGATCTGCATGCCTCTGCCTCCCTGAGTATGCACCACCATACCCAGCTAATTCTGCTTTCTTATCCCATTAATAGTGTTTCCTTACTACTCCCACCCCATGCCATAAGATATTTCCCTCTTACCTCATGATCCCTTTTCTAGTTTCTTGACCAACACACATGCATATTTAAACACACACACACACACACACACACACACTTTTAAATCTAGGATCTCCATATGAAAGAAAACACTTCGTTGGCTTTTTTGAGTCCAGCTTATTTCACTCAATGTAATGATTTATAATTTTACCCATCTCTTGTAAATGGCATGACTTCATCTTTCTTGATGGCTACATACAATTCCCTTTTCCTTATGCATTGAAGTGTTGATGGGCATCTGGCCTGGTTCCGGTTCTAAGCTACTGTGAATAGTGCAACAACGAACATGGATGTGCAAATACCTCTCTGACATGTTGACTTAGCTTCCTTTGGATAGATGGGTCATGTGGTCTGCTTGCAACTTCTTGATGACTCTCTACGCTGATTTCTGTACTGGCTACCTAAGTTTGCATTCCCACCAGCATTAGCATTTCTGATTGCAAAGGATGTTAAACACTTTCTCAGATGTTTTTTGAGAATTTGTATCTTTCCTTTTGAAAACTTAACTATTCATTTCATGAGCCCATGTATTGACTAGATGACATTGGTTTTATTTTAATGTTTGGTTTCTACAGTTCTTTATATACTAGCGATGTTAATTTGTATCTGCTGTGTAGGTGGCAAATAGTACTTCCACATCCTCTTCTTCTGATCACTGTGTATTTTGCTTTACTGCACTGGGCTTTTTGGTTTCTTGTAGCCCCATTTGTCAATTCTTAGGCTTATTTCCTATGCTATGGGAGTTCCCTTTAGGAAACCCTTGCCTGTACCCAAGTAAAATGTTTTCCTTCAGGGGCTTCAAAGTTTCAGGTCTTCTGTTCAGCTCTTTGCTCAATTTTGAACTGATGTTGTGCAAAATGAGAGATGAAGAACTAATTTTACTCTTCAGCAGGGAGAATAATTTTACTCCTGAGAATGGTTTTGATGGCTTTCTTAAAAACAACAACAATAACAACAACAACAACAAACAGCAGAGATGGGTCAGCTGTAGCATTTTGCCTTACCTTGTAAGCATGATGATTTGAGCTGTATCCAAAGAACCCAATAAAAACTAAAATTAAACAAGCCCACAGAAAAAGAGGATCCAGACAGTCCTGATGAGACCTGATAGGCTAGGGTTAAATAGAAGGTGAGGAGGACCTCCTCTATTAGTGGACTAAAGGAGAGGTATAAGGGGAAAAGTAGGAGGGAGGGTAGGATTGGGAGAAGATGAGGGAGGGGGCTACAGCTGGGATAGAAATTGAATACACTGTAAATAATAATAGAATTTTAAATAAAAATGTGTGCATGGTGGCATGTGCACTGGCCAGCCAGGCTAATCTAACTGATAAGCTTCAAGAGACCCTGTCTCAAAATGACAAGAGTGAAAACTGTGGATGACAACATCAATTCAAATTGAGCAAAGACCTTTATGTAAGACCTGAAACTTTAAAGCTGCTAAGGAGAAACATTTTTGGGATATGAGAACTGTCAAGGATTTCCTAAGGGAACTCCAGTAGCATAGTAAATAAGCCTAACAACATTGTAATTTGCCCTCTGAAAGCACGCCCACACACATGCATGTTCATCTACACACACAAGTGTACCAGCAGACACACATGTACACATACATGCATATATGCACACAAATAAGCAGCTGGGTAACTGGGTGTATTGCTGAGACCTTCTTTCTATCTCATTGACCTCCTTGTCTGTTTTTTGTTTATTTGAGCTGTGCATGCGTGCGTGCGTGTGTGTGTGTGTGTGTGTGTGTCCC
Organism: Pachyuromys duprasi; assembly: GCA_028658305.1. Lineage (NCBI taxonomy): Eukaryota > Metazoa > Chordata > Mammalia > Rodentia > Muridae > Pachyuromys > Pachyuromys duprasi. The sequence goes on from CM053762.1 coordinate 31,545,048, forward strand.
TTCATCTTGTACTGTCTTCTTTGGTTTCTTTTTTCAGTGCTGTAGAGGGTTCCATATAGAGATTTGTCACTTCCTTAGTTAGATTCCCCTCCCCAGGGGTTTATTTCTTAAGAAATTAATTACTTTATTTTTGGTTTCTTTGAGACAAAGTTACTCTATGTGGCTCTGGTTATCCTGGAACTTGCTGTATAGACCAGGCTGTCATCAATTCAGAGATCCACCTGCCTCTGCCTCCTGAGTGCTGGGATTAAAGGCAAGTGCCATAATCCCTGGCTTCCTGAGGTTCTAAAAATAGTATTCTCTTCTTAAGCTATAATGAATTCCTTTTTTCCCTGATTTTTTTCTTGGTAACTTTCTTACTGAGATGTAGAAATGGCATTGGTTTTTGTATGTATGTTTTGTAGACTTCTACTTTATTAAAGGTGTTCATTAGGTCTAAGATTTTCCTAGTGAAATATTGAAGGCCTTTTAAATATAAATCATGTCATCCACACATTCGGGTCCTTCGACTTCTCCCTTCTAACATTAAGAGCAGAGAGAGGCAGCTCCTCTGTCTTCTTCCAGATTTTTAGAGGAAATATTCTTAGTCTTCCCCATTTAGAGCAAGGTGCCCTCTAAGTTTGGCACAGAGAACCTTTCTTATGTTCCTTCTACTCTTAATTTCGTCAGGACTTTTATCATGAAGAAATGTTGAACTTCATTGAAGACTTTTTCTGCACTGATTGAGATGATATTATTTTGTCCTTAAGCCTATTTATAGACAATATTATAGTTACTGACTTGCACATGTTAAACAAACTTTGAATGAAGCCAAGATGGTCATGGTGTATGATCTTCTTAAACTATTTTTAAAGTCAGCTTGCCAGAATTTTATAGAGAAATGTTGTATTTATGCTCATCATGAAATTGTTTTGTGTGTGTATGTGTCTCCCTTGCCCTTGTGGACCAAGACATAAGCTCTCAGCTATTCCTGGCTTCATGTCTGTGCTTCACCATCTTGGACTCTAACCCTCTGAAACAGTAAGCTCAAATTAAACAATTGCATTTGTAAGTTGTCTTGGTTATGGTGCCTTTTCACAACAATAAAAAAGTAACAATGAAACTACCCACAAGGACACTCAAATCCTTTTTATAAAGTGTCAAAATATTTTCACACAGTGTGTGCCTGCCTTTCAATTTACTTTATATCATTCACAGAACAGCTATGATAACTAATACAGTGTGAATGTTATATAAAAGTTGTTTTGCTGTGTTGTTTAGTAGTGACACTCAAAAAAGGTTTTCTTGGGCTCAGTATAAGCACAGAGCCCTTGCCCCCACACACACTTTTTTCTTTTTCTTTTTTGGGGAGGGGGTTGTTTTTGTTAATGAGGCAAGGTCTCACTGTATAGCCCTGGTTAGCCTTGAACTCACACCGTGCTAGGATTACAGGTGCGTACCACCACACCACGTCTTCTTTCTGTCTTAATGTTTTACTTCACAAAGAGTTGAGCCCACAGATTCTGAAAGCCAGATGTACTTGGTGTTGGGTCAAGCAGAGAGCGGTTGGGGTGGATGTTCTAGGAACATATTTGCATCAGCCTGATGGCCAAACAAGTGGCCCTTGTTCACCTGCCCGATGAGGTAAAATATAGGAGAATCTCTTTGCAATGGAATGATGAAAAACCAATCAGTTTTCAGCAGTTTTAGGCCAAATGTGAGGAGAGAATTGCTCCTGTGCCCTGAAATGGAAAGGAAAGGAAGAAAATGTCCTTAAACATACAAACTATAAAACAGACCTCTCACAAGGATGACACCAATATACATGCCAAACTAGACAGGAAAAAGCCTATGAGGCCTCAACCCTAAACACACAAAATCTCTAGGTAGCTGAGGAAAGCTGGGAGTGGGTCTTCCCCAGGGAAGAGCTCACTGACTGGTTGTCCAGTGCCAGATGGTCAGCTCTGAAAATATATGTCCAAGTAACATTATATGGAGTGAGCAGGGTAAATCAGGAGTGTATACGTACATACATGTTCATATACACATGTAATAACAATATGAAGAAAGAAGCCATGAATTTGAAGAAGACCAGAGAGGAGTATAGAGGAGGGCTTGGAGGGAGGAAAGGGAAGAGGGAAGTGTTGTAACCATATTATAATCTATGAAAATAAAAATGGTTTGGAGCAAGCTGTGGCAGTGCACGCTCATAAGCCCAGCACGTGGGAGACCAAGGCAGGAGAACTGTGAACCACACAAGTGAGATTGTATCTCAAGAGGCCCCACAACAAACAAACTGGATTTCCTCCTAATCTTATCCAGCTTACCTTGGAGACAGGACATTTTTCTTTTCATTTTAGGGCTTAGGACATTGTTTTCACAATTCACCAAACAAGTATACCAAGAAGTTCCTAGTGATTGTTCCTTTCTCACAACCCTTTCTGTGGTATAGACATTGGCGTGTCTTGTTTCACGGGGGAAGAAACCAAGGCAGCATCCATTCATTGTAGGTAGCAAACTTGAAATCCTGTCTTCTGTCCCTGAAATCTGCAACCTCTTCACGGAGGTGCTGGATCACGCCTGTTCCTGCGTATTTAGCTCTTTTTAATCTCATTTTTTCATTAGGGTTTAGAGTTGAAATTATTTTCGCTGTCCTTCACCCAAGTTTTCAAGCAGCTAATCTCATTGTTATTTGCAACGCTCCAATTAAATTTAAAAATACCTGTCCCTTCCTGGCCCCGCAGCCTTAAAATAGGTCTGTGTCTCCCAACACTCGGTTTGAATCTCCTTCCTCGCTTCCCACTGTAAGCCCTGTCTCTGTGTCTGCACTCCTCCATCACTTTCCACCTCCTCCTCGGGGGTTATTTTTACCAAAATTAATTAACACACGGGGTCTCCTAGGTATGTTTCCTTGTTAAATTCTTTTTTACCAGTTGTTACACAGGCGCAGGAAAGAAATGATTCTGACACTGTGACTACACATATTTGTTTAAGACGTGTTAACTTGTTCATCATGTGACTGCAGGCTGAATAATATTACAATTAGGGAGCCAGATAGCGTAAACGTGTATAAGCTAAGTATCACTGGTCTTTTTACCTATTCCGGTATTCTTCCAGTTTTATAAAAGATGGCCATTTTATGACAATACCAGTTGACACGCTAACGTGGTCAGGGAATATCACAAAGCTCTACCCTTAGATCAGTGGTTCTCAGCCTTCCTAATGCTGCGACCCTTTAACACAGTGTCTCATATTGTGGTGACTCCCAACCATAAAATTATCTCATTGCTACTTCTTAGCAGTAATTTTGCTACTGCTATGAATCTGATAGGCAGGATATCTGATATGTGAACCCCCTAAAGGGGTTGCAAACTACAGGTTGAGAATTGCTGCCCTCCATGAAGAGCTACAGGCAATTAATAATGGTTGTGGAGGAAGGGAGAATGTCTTCTCCAGTGACAATCCCAACAGGTTATTTAACCTCAAATAGCCTTAAACAACTACACACAAGGGTGGCACTAAGTGGACCTAGCAAGTTGTGTTTATATAGACTTGTGTGCACACATACACGCACACACAACTGTGTGTATATGTATGACTATGTAAATATACAACAATTAAAGGAGAAAAGGGCCTTAATTTTATAAATTTAAGGGGGTGTGGCAGGGTGCAGGGGAGAGGGGGGTTATAAATGAGGTAAACACAGCACTCATGTATGAAATTCTATATAAAGGATTAATTAAAAAGTCATCTTTCCTCAATGGAAGAGATTTGAGGGTAATATGAGTTGTTTATTTCATTTCTTCTTAATTGACATACGGTAATGCAAAGGGCTTTTTCTTAAACTGGATGCATTCCAACAGCAACAAAAGAAGACCACTTTGGGAAATTAAAATTAGCTTGGCAAATGAGCACAGGCTTAAAGTAATAGGGAACATGGAGGGATGGTAGGATTGGGGTAATAAATTCCAATTAAGGAAATTCTGTTTTTTTATATGATTTGAAATTTGTTTTTTTAACATTAATCATTCCTTTACCCAATGGAAAGGTTTGAACTAATAGGCCCTTTCCTTTCAGCAGAGAGCTCCAAATGACCAGTGTGGGCTTCTAATCCTTACCTAAAGCCATGGTTTTTTAAAGTCCTTATTGGGCTGCCTACCAATAATTTACATAACCCAAATCTACACTTATTCTTCCCTAGGGGAGTAGTCTTTGTAAAGCCATAAAAGTTTGTGGTGTTCCTTTAAAAAATGACAAGAACTTGTATACAAGCTGAGTCTGAGACTCAGCAAGGCCTACAGCAAGTGCAGGGTTCTCCATCTGAGAAGTGCTGTGCTTAGGGACCTTACATTGGCTGTCACCTCTTAAAACTAAAACCCATATTTTTGTCAAAAATATCGTGTTTAATAAACTGAAGTCCACCCCTGCAGAAACCTCTCCACAGCATAGCTAAGAAACTATGGCCATCCCACTTCTGTTTGTAGAGGTTGGTGGCCACTCAACAAGCAGCCATTTTGGTGCCAGGGTGGAGTTATAAAGGATTCCTGGGTTAAAAGGTAGTTTTGTGGCTGGGCGTGGTGGCACACACCTGTAATCCCAGCACTCCAGGAGGCAGAAGCAGGCATTGCTGTGCTTTCAGGCCAGCCTGGTCTACAAATCAAGTCCAGGACAGCCAAGGCTACACAAAGAAACCCTGTCACACACACACACACACAAAGAAAAAAAAATGAAAAGAAAGGTAGCTTGTGAAGGCTTGCTTTGACAGTGTTCTGAATGAAAGCAAGAGCCAGTGTGAGCTAGCATTTGCTGGGGTGGTACCCGGTAGACTTGTGCTGGGCCAGCTGCATGTGTTACAGATTCACGAAAAAGTGGGCAGCTCACAGAGAAAAGATGGTTGAGCAATTTAAGGCTCCTCATATCAAGAGGAGGGAAATATACCAGCAGAAGAATCTGGGAAACAACAGAGAGAAGGCTATCAGTGAGGTAAAAGTTCTGGAATCTGTATTATTATTTATATATTAGGGTTTGTTTATTTGTTCCAAAGAGGAGTGATTAGTGGTGCCAAAGACAAGTAAGAAAAAAAGAGTAGAAGGCTGCTGACCTTCAATATGGGGGAGACTTTATGAACTCGGTCAACACAGTTTTCTCCAATAACTCAGTATGTTTGAGATGCCGTCCCAGATACTGGGGATGCAAAGGGGAATGGAACAGTGAAGGTCTCGCTCCTGCTTTCTCCTTGAGGGAAGGCGTGGTGGTGGCGGCAGCGGCGATGAAGTAGACACTAAAGGATCCAGAATGAAAACTAAATCACGTTGGATAGACATGGCATATTGCGGCAGTATAGGGCTGGAGACAACTCCTTCTCGGCTGGAACAGCTGCTGTGTGGAAGAAGCTCTGACTTCTGGCCTCACAGAAGGAGCGCTGTATGGCAAGAAGAAGGCACCTATGAGAAAACCCAGGGGTAGGATGCTAGAGAAATGGCAAATCTCAAGGTCTTACAGCAACAGCAAGCCTGACACGATAAAGACCAAGCAGGTAGTACACAGTTGTAATTCCTAGCATTTGAGAAATGGAAGTAAGAGGTTCGAGAGTCCAAGGTCATCCTTGGCTATGACAACCCTGGACTCACCCCACACCTCCCTAAAAAGAACAGAAAACAAGATTTTTCCAATTAAGTAGGGATTGGTAAAGGATGAAATGAAGGGGACCAGGTGACTAAAATCATCTTCCCAAAGAACAAGGTAAACAGAGTCATTGTCTATGAACATTATCCAATTGCTTGTGAATTAACAAAAATGAATGGAATACCAATTGGTTTAATGGTAGAATCTAATATACCTATTGTTTTAAATAAAAGAGTTAAGCATTCTTCAAGTTAGAAAGAAAGGCGCTGATGAGGAAAGAAAATAGACGTCTTCGTGTCCAGTGAGCATTAGTAATGTATTCTTGCCACAAAGCACAGAGCCAGCCACTCGGTGCTGACATTAATCTCACACAGAGCTGCTTTGCCTGGGGAGGCAACATATGGAATTCCCCAAAAGTTTCAGCTCTTCTGCTTGAAGCTAATTTGCAAAAATCAAGAATGATACCACATAGACATTGCTGCGTTTATGCTGGCATTTGGATTTTCTAAAAGATAAGTCTTTATTAGGAAACTTTAAAGATGGATTTTAGAGGCCATCTAGGCTTCCTTATTTGTTTTATATATTTTAAGCTCAAGAAAGCTGAAACCCAGAAATATATGGGTTTAGCTAAGTTCAGCAAGCTGAGCAGTGATACAGACACATGATTCTGCTTTCCAGCTCTTGGTCCATGTATCTTTTTACTAGAGAAGGCTATGCCTCCTACACTTGAACCAGTTAGATTCTACATTTAAACCAATTGGTATTCCATTTCTTTTTGTCAGATTAAGCTTCATGAGCAATGAGATAATGTTCATAGACAATTATTTACCTTGTTCTTTGGAATGATGGTTTTAGTCACCTGGTCCCTATGTATCCCCTTCATTTCATCCTATACCAGTCCCTATACCAGACCCCACCAATGGAGGGATGGATAAATCAATGGATGGATGGGTGGGTTATTCACTTATTTATGCAAGGAACATCAAGTATTGAGTGATCACTCACTGGACACTAGCACTGCTTACGTAGAGATGCAAACAGACTGGAAAGAGCCAGTCTCTGTTTCCATGAGCCTCTCTCCTTTTCTTAGTCTGCTCCAGGCACACATACAGCCCCAAAACTGTATCGAGATTTCTCTTTTCAAAGCCACTTGTGAATTCTCTTATCAAATGTGAGGGTTATTTATCTATTCTTATCTTTCTTAACAATATTCAAAACAACTGACTGTTTTCTTCTTCTTCTTCTTCTTCTTCTTCTTCTTCTTCTTCTTCTTCTTCTTCTTCTTCTTCTTCTTTTGTGGTGTTTGTTTTCTTCCAGAAACAGTCTTGCTATGTAGCTCAGGCTAGCCTTGAACTCATTTTTTTTCATTTCTTTAACAATTAATTCAATTTGCATCTCAGTCATAGGTGAGTCTCAGTATCTGTTTTGAACCACTGCTGGGTGAAGCCTCTCAGAGGACAACTCTGGTAGGCTCCTGTCTGCAAGCATATCAGAGTATCATCAGTAGTGATAGGGGTTGGCTTCCTTCCATGGGGTGGGTCTTAAGTTTGGGCAGTCCCTCAATCTCTGCTCTATCTTTGTCCCTGCAGGACAAAGGTCTTGTAGGTAGGGTAAGTTTTGGATTGAGGTCTTTGTGGGTGGGTTCGTCATCTCCTCTGTCCACTAGGAGTCTTGTCTAAATAAAGGGTGTCCTCTTCAGTCTCCATGGCCCCTGCTACTAGCAATCTTAGCTAGAGTCCCCCATTCTGATTTAGGTCTAATTCTCCCCAAACAAACCTCCAGAGTGCTGGGATTTTAGGTGTGTTTTGCCACATCCAGCTTATTTTTTCTTTTTTTCATATTCATTTCACCTTGGCTTTTATGACATTTGTTTTTCTGGACTCCTTCCACTTTCTGGAAACTTCCAACTCTCCCTTTGCTGCTCCTCCCTCTTAAATTTTGCTTCTCAGTGTTGGAGTTCCTAGCACACCAGCTTTCTCTAACGTTATTCCTACTCTATGACTTACTACCCTCTCCCTCACTGTGTAACAGCTACTGAACCAAAGCCTACATCTCAACTTGCCTACTAGGGCTTCAGATGTTAGCTTAGTTAATGTTCTCTTATCACCGTGACAGCAGAAACTCTTATAAAGGAAAGCATTTAATTGGGGCTGGCTCACAGTTTCAGAGGCATAGTCCATTATCAATATGAGAGGAAACATGGCAGCACACAGGCAGACTGGAGAAGAAGCTGACAGTTCTACATCCAGATATACAGGCAATGGGAGGAAAGTGACTCTGAGCCTAGTTTGGGCTTTTGAAACCTGAAAGCCTACACCCAGTGACACACTTCCTCCAACAAGGCTCCACCTTCTCCAGTAAGGCCATACCTAATTTTTTTCCCAAACGCTGCCACTTCCTAAAGACTAAGCACTCAAATATATGAGCCTGTGGGGGCCATTCCTATTCAAACCAGCATGAATGCCTAATGGACAGTCAAACTTAACACTCCTTAAATAGAATGCTTGCCTTCTCTCCTAAGCTTCCTCTACAGTCTTGTATTTTCTTGGTTGGTAGCACTTCAGCATCCAGAAACATTTAACATGTCGGTTGCTGCCCCGTTCTGTTCTAGATACTGAGGATATAATACTAATAAGTGAAACCAAGAAAAGCGTCCCCTCAATGGGTTTCCATTTCAAAAAAGGAGGAGGGAGCTGCTAAGAAGCCAAACAAAACACTGTTCAATTCCCAAAGGTACAGCCTTGAGGAGGCTTTCTCACCTTGAGAACTCTAGTAGCTCCCAGGCTCCCTTGCCTTGCCCTCTTACCATCCACTCTCTACTCAATATGTGTGTTTTCCACATGAAACACCAAATATAAATTGTGCATTGCCCTTGCTAGAAATCCTTGACTCATGTCCCATTGCCTCTGAGGAAAACCCACATCCCTCCTTACGCACCACAGCTTTGTGTCATCAGGTCCTGTCCACACACAATCTCTTCTCATCGGGCTCCTCCGCTGCCACACCAACCATCAGCAGGCCTGGGCTCATCACACACGCTTGTCCTTCTCTCCGGGTTATTTTGAGTTTAGAATATGAAGGCTAATTATCTGTCATTGCTCAGGAATGTAAACTGAAATGTAACCTTATTAATTGCCAGACTTCCCGCACTAACCTCCCTTCCACTCTCTGTTATTTCCCTTCACAGTGTCTGTTCTGGATGGCACTATTAGAAGTTGTCACTATTAGAAGTCCTCTTAAATTGATTCAGTTACTTGCTGTCTCTGGACACTAACCCTACAGCTCCTTAAAAGCCACACAATGGTCTGTCTTGTGGAAGGCTTGATTACTAGGGCTGAAAACAATGTCCAACATGCATGGGTTATGAGATTTGCTCTGTGAGACAATCAGTGACTGAATTCATTAATGAATGATGAATTGCCCTTCCTTGTTATCATACAATCTTCGGACCCTACAGGTGTTGAGATTGGCATGTCACTTCTAGAAGTCTAAAGGCCCAGTCTATACTGGGATTCCTACCTTGGTCAGTAGGTCTCCAACAGGATGACATTTTTAATTCATAGCCTATGTTCCCTCACTTAATTTCCTTTCTTCTGCTGTTGCTTAAGACCGGAATTCCTTTTACAAAGAGGGATCTTCCTGATCCATCTTCTCATTCACCATAATGTGGTAGAAGCAGGGGAGAGAGGTAGACGATCTCCAAATGCCCTACTGCTCACCAGCTGTTCACTATTTTTGTCCTATCACAGTCCACTGGAAGAACTGGGTATGTAGAAAGCCAATCTGAACTTCATGTATGTGATGCATGTTTAGTCCAGGAGAGACTAGAGAGGAGCCTTGTCATTCAGATGCAGTGTGAACACTCAAAAAGAATCATCTAAGCTTTGCTCGTAGCTCACTTAAACTGTGTTCATTCCATGCCTTCTGAGTCCTTGTTCCAGTCTACTGTCTATTACTGTAAGAAATATTATGACCAAAAGCAACTCAGACTCAGGAGAAGGGTTTACATCCATTTACAAGTTAGAGCCCATCATGAAAGGAAGTCAGGGCAAGAACTCAAGGCAGGAACCTAGAGGCAGGAACTGAAGCAGAAGCCATAGAGAAACTTGCTTTACTGGCTTGCTCCTCCTAGCTTGTTCTGCCTGAATTTTTATATAACCTAGGTTCACCTGCCTAGACTGCCAGCACCCACAGTGTCCTGGCCCTCTCATGCCAATTATTTTCAAGAAAATGCCCCACAGACTTTCCTAAGGGCCAGTCTGATAGTCTTTTCTCAGTTGAGGTTCTCTCTTCCCAGATGACCTAGCTTGTGCCAAGTTGACAAAAAACTGACAGCACAGTCCTCTTCAAGTAACTTTCATAAACTCCACTGGACTCTGACATTAATACTCATGGGTGGAGAAATAGATACTAATGAACTTGTCAAGTATCTGATGACCGGTGAGCAATGTGTCTGAGCTTCAAACTGAGGCAGCCTTAGCTCTTGCACCAGGCTCCTTGTTATAAATGGATGAAGATTCCAGATGGTGGAGATAGAGCAGGAAAACTACATACCAGGGAGAAAGAACATGGTTGTGTGACAGGATATGTTCCAGAGGCAGCAAGCAGTCAGTGGGGCTAGAGCAGGAGATTCAACCGGGAGTGCTAGAAGCCATTTTGTCAGTTAAAAACATATAAATCAAAAGTTGACAATTTGCTCACCCCTAGGTGCACATGTGTGTGTGTGTGTGTGTGTGTGTGTGTGTGTACATGCATGTCCATGTGAGTGCATGTAGACACCAGAGATGGATGTTAGGTGTCTTCCTCTATCACCCTGCACCTTAGTTGGAGTCAGGGTCTCTCAGTGAACCTGGAGCATACAGTTGCAGGCAGACTGGCAGACCACTCTTCCTGGTTTCCCCTCTCAAGTACTAGAGTTACTGGGCACACCGCTCTGCTCAGTTTTCACATGGGTGCTGGGGTTCAAACATCCACTCACCTGCTTCCATGGCAGTCTTTCCTAACTGAGCCATCACCTCATCCCTAATCCCCATTCCTATTTATTATACATTAGAAAAGCTTCTTTTAAATAAAAAGGTGGGTGTTAGATGATTCACAGTACATTATAGCTTTAGTGTGGTACTACATGGCATCTAGTTTAGAAACTGTTTTAAAACTGCATGTGTGACCATGGCAAAAGTAATCATTTCACACAAAACTATAAAAATGTACCCCAAATGCTGGAAGCATAAAGACTGTTAATAGAAGTTTATGGAGATATTGGTAACCTCTGATTAATGCTCTCAAGTAAGAAGTATTTGTCTAGTTATTTGGAAATGCATATGTTTGACAGTATTTCTTAAGGTCTGACTTTTCAATGGAAATTCAGAGCCACCTAGTGACCAAAAAAGTATTTAAAAATACAAAACAGGATAGGAAAAAGCTTCCAGTAAAAGAGAAAAGCAATCACTTATCCCTGGTCTTTGCTGCCCAGAGATAAAATTATATCCGGTACAAATCTTCAAGGTGAGACCTAGTACAGAATAAGCAGAATATGCCTCTTCCTCATTTGGTGGTTAGAGATTCCTACACATAGATTGAAGATTGTATGTGTATTTAGCTTTGCAGTGCTTTCATACCAATGGCACCAAATGGCACATGTATGCCCAACACAGCTATAAGCATCTTTTCCTCACGAATACGTGTCTCTTTCTTTGGAAACTGCTATTGTGAAGAAGCCTACATGCTTTGTGTCCTGACAATGGGGATGGTGAGACAGAAGCTGTATTGAAGATAAGGCTCAGGCTGGCAGACAGGAAGGCATGAGGGACTCCTATCTTCCCAGATGAGGCTCCTGATCTCTGTCTGATTTTGAGTAGGAGGATTCAAACAGTTCTACTCAGTTTGGTTCATCTACCTTTTGCAAAATTTTGATGAGTCTTGATAGGCACACATTTCTTGCTGGGCACGAGCATAGTGAGTTTCAAGTGCATAGATGGAGCCAAGGCCTTTAACTTGGTTGAAATAAAGTTCTTCATCTAGAAGGACACGCTAGGAGATGAAAGGGAACAGATGAAATGTGACCACAATGTAGACTACTGTGTTGATTAAATGCTTTAAAGATAGACTCAGAGGCACCAAAATGTGCAGGTGTCTCATTAAAGAGACAAAGTTCAGTACTTCCTAAATTAGTTTGACCAAAAGTAAATCCAAGAAGAATTCTCCATTTCTCTTCCCATATCTTCTATCTGTAATTTGAGGTTTCTGGCTTGTCTGAGGTGTGTATGTATTTGCTCTACCTCTCCTGCCTATGCCTGTGCTTGCCTAATGTCTAACTGTGAATCTAACTTCCCAACAAAAGGATTTGCTCTGTATTTATTGAACAGCAAAGAAGGCATCACGTGGGGAAGTGATGGGGAACACATTACAGAAATCTTTAACAGAGTTTTACAAGGGATTGAGCTTTGTGCTCCAGCTGAGCGCTACCGACCCCCGGGCACTCAGTGCTGTAAGCGTATCCCTATCAAGTGATATGCGTGTGTTGCTTTCAACACTCACAGTGGGTATTTGGTGTATAAAGTTATTTTATGGTGGGCATTTGTTACCTGTGGTTGTCTTTCAGCCTGTTTGCTGTTTCAGCAAATGATCCCCATAACACACATACATACACACATGTGTTGCTCTCTGAGTCAGGGGATTGGAGGAAAATAATTTAAGATTAAAGCTCTGCATTATCTGATCTGTAATCTCTGATTACATAGGAAAGTAGGCAAGTAAGGTTGAGTGTTGCATTGTTCTCTGAAAAGCAGATTAAACAAGGAAGCTGAGAACACAGCAGTCGAATGTCTCAACTAACCTCCAGGTATAATATTAATTGGCTTTGAGATCCTGCAAAAGTTTCAGTCTCTCAGAGTTTAAGGGATATTTCTGTAATAATGTATTGCCACAGTATGAGAAAGGTGAGTTCAAACTGCCTGTCCTAGGATGTTATGATTTACATAGTATCAGTATAGAAATAGAGATACCAGGAAAGGAGCTAGTGTGTAATGGAGGAAGTTTGAGCGATTCTGACACCTACCAACCAATTCATTCATTCGTCCATTTATTCATCCATTATCTATCTATCTTTCTTTCCATCCATCCATCCATCCATCCATCCATCCTTCCTTCCATCTATTCACTCAAGTACATAGAGTGCCTCCAGGTGATGGATGTGGAGGCTGCAGCAACACCTATGGACTCTGCAACCAGCCAACTGTTCTGTATCCAGAAGCCACATTAGATTCACATGACAAGTTCCTTGTCAGTATACATCTTAGCTAAATCAATTTCTTGAATCCCCCCCCCACACACTCAACATGTACACACTCACACACATGCGCGCACATACTCCCACACACTCATGAATGTATGCACACGCATACACACTCATATGCACACATATTCACATGCACACACATAAATTCTCACGCACATGCATGCACACACTCGTACACATAAACACATTCACACACCCTCAAACAAACACATACACACACACACATGCGCACACAGGCACTCATGCACACAGTCACACACCCATGCACACATGCCCATTCGATTGTCCTTGACAATTACAACCCAAGACTCGGAGTGGACGCCTGCCACTACAGACAATTCTAAGTCCTGTACACATGCATAATGACTTTCTATTATATAATATGTGTGTCAGCCTTTCGTCACTGTGACAAAGACCTGAGACAAACAACTCTCAGTGAGTCAGGGTGGCGTGCACCTCAGATATGGAGGCAGGAGGGTAAGAGGCTCGCCAGCCCTACTCAGCGGCACCCTGAGTTCAAGGCTGGCCTGGGCTCTCAGAAACAGAAGAAGGAATAAGTAAAATAAAACAACTAACAAGTAGGGGAGGCTTATTTTGGCTCCAAATTCCAGAGTTTCTGACCGTGGTTTCTTGGCCTTGTTGCTCTGGCTGTGTAGCAGCCAAGAACATTACCCAAGAGTGTTTGCAGGGGGGACCTCGTGGCAACCAGCACACACAGAGAGAGTGAGAGGGAGACTGTGGTTCTAATGTCCCCTTCAAAGGCATCATCCTTATGACTTAGTCTTCCACTAGGTCCTACCTCCTAAAGGCCTCATCACCTCTCAGTAGTACCGCAGGGTGATGACAGAGCCTTTGGCACATGAGCCTTTGCGGTACTTGAGATACAAACTTAGCCTATATGTCACTAGGACAAAGGGTAGCTTATAAACCAGGCACAATAAAAAAAATCACTATAGAGACAGAATACATATTAGCAACCTGAGACTTTTCTTTCCTTCCTACTGGATTGAAACCTTTCACCTCTTCACTTAAAGGCAGCCGTTTGCAGCCCCCTTGCCAGGTAGCAATTGCTACATCATTATTAAGTAAAACAAGGGTTACCTGAATACAAGAACTGTAATGGTGTGATAACGTAGGTAAATAAAAATGCTGGGTGGCTACAGACAGAGGGAATCCTGGGAGGAGACGGATGAGGCGGGGAGTGAGCGGTGAGGGGCAGACTGGTATGCAACTTAAAACTGACAAACTGTTTCTGATTCTTTTTCCCTTTATTTAATGTTTGCAGATAGTTAAGAAAAGTGAGAACGGAGCTGATGTTTTCTACATTGTTCCGTTAGTTTCTGAAGGAAGCAGCTGTGAGCCTGACAGATGCTCTGATGAGTATTGTAGTCATACAAGAGCTGAGGCAGGCAGGCTTCCAATGTGCATCTGCATTACACTGCGCTGGTTGCCTTCAGGGTGGAAGACCAACACAGAGAAGAAAGCATCTCCCTCCTCACCCTTGTCCCCCTCCCCTCCCATGCTAGAACACCATCTTGGGGCTAGCCTAGCCTCTAGAGGAAGGACTGCATTGTCTATGCCCAGTCTGCTTCTCCAGCAAGCACCTGCTGCACCAGAACATGACATCCTCCCCTGCTTATCCTATCTGCCCTTGACTGCCCTTCCAAGGCTTCATCTCCTTGACCTCTGTCTGACCAAGGCTTTGTATGTGAATGTAGAAGGACCAGCTTTGGCTTTGAATATTCAGCCACTTTCTATCTAAACGTTTTGTTCTCTGGGGTACCGGGTATAGGAATTCCCTGGGATGGTGGCCTTCTCATCTATAAAGCGAGAGACGTGCTGCCCACCGTCCAAATTGTGGAGAGGCTTAAGTGAGGTGATGAAATAGAACGTCCATGTTACATGGCCTGCTGAGTTCACGGGTGGAAAAAGCCTGCATCCTTCAGAACCCTCACACAGCCAGGCAGCCCTCTCCCTTTGTTGTTCCCACTCTATTGACTCTGTTAAGCAGAGGATCCTAACATCTCCTGGGCAGTAGGTGCAGGGAGTCCACTCAGAGTCACTACAAGCGAATCCGCCTTAACTTGGTGGGCGGGAGATCCTACCCCTGCTCTTGCATTTCACCCAGACAGGGTTTATCTACGTTCTACACACATTGTCCCAAAAGGTCAGTGGGGCTTCCTATGGTAATAGACCCAGAACTATAAATACCACAAGTCTACAACAAAACAAAAGTAGAAGTATACTTGTTTGTACTTCTTTACACTTGTTTAGATTACCTAAAAGCTCAATTTATTTACTACTTTTGCTTTGTTTTTTAAACCATTTTTGTAAGTTTGATGAAAAAAAATGAGCTTTGTGTTTTGCTTTAATCCCCTGATAATAGCCAGCAAATATTTACCGAAAAAAATTTAATAAAAATATTTTTTAATTCATGAAACTAAACAAATCTATAAGACATGAAAACAAATGTTCAAATGATATTTTAGGCAGCCTTCCAATCCATACTTTTGGAGTCATTAAAGCTGAGCACCAAGATGTTAGGTGCAACCTACAAACTAATGCCATTTCCCCTGAATATTCTCAATATGTGAGCCTCGGCAGGCTAGCAGGGAAATCCCCTGGATCAATAGTTAAGATGTGAGTTCCTGGGATCCTGCTTCTATCTCTGGCCAAGGGGTCAAAGGTCCCTGCATTTTTAATGTGGTCCTTAGGAGAGACTTTGTGAGCTTACACTCTGGTATGTATTCTCCACACTGTAACCTTAGCTATGATGTAAGAAGTAAAGTTTCTGTTGTCACTTGAGTTTTTGATGTTAGCCATTCTGACAGGTGTGAGATTGACTGACTCTCACAATCGTTTTGATTTGCATTTCCCTGATGACTAGGGACATTGAGCATTTCTATAAATGCTTCTCGGCTGTTCGAGACTCCTCTGCTGAAAATTCCCTGTTTAGCTCTGAATCCCATTTTTTAAATTGGGTTATTTAGTTTTTTTGGTGTTTAATTTCTTGAGTTCTTTATATATTCTGCCCTTTGTTGAATGTAGGATTGGTGAAGCTCTCTTCATGATCTATAGACTGCTATTTTGTTCTATCGATAGCGTCCTTTGCTTTACAAAAGTTTTTTAGTTTCAATAGGTCCCATTTATTAATTGTAGCTTTTAGAGCTTGAGCTGTCAGTATTCTATCCAGGAAGTTGTCTCCTGTGCCAATGAGTTCAATGCTGGCAAGGATGTGGAGAAAGGGGAACACTTCTCCTTGGTGGGAATGCAAACTTGTACAATCACTTTGGAAATCAATTTGGCGCTTTCTCAGAAAATTTGGAATAGTCATACCTCAAGACCCAGCTATACAACTCCTGGGCATACACTCAAAAGATCCTCAAATATACAACAAGAACATTTGCTCAACCATGTTCATAGCAGGTTTATTCATAATAGCCAGAAACGGGAAACAACCTAGATATCCCTCGACCAAAGAATGGATAAAGAAACTGCAGAACATTAACACAATGAAATACTACTCAGCCACTAAAAACATAAAATCATGACATTTGCATGTAAATGGATGAAACTAGAAAAGATCATCCTGAGTGAGGTATTAGACCCAGAAAGACACATGGTATATACTCACTTATAAGTGGATTTTAATCATATAGTACAGGATAGACATACTACAATGCACAGACCCCAAGAAGATAAGTCCGATGGGCATCTTAGGCTTCATGTGGGCCCACTAGTTAGGGGAGTGTGGGATATCCCTGACACAGACTATGTTACCTGCTTTTTGATCACTTCCCCCAGATAGGACTACCTTACCAGGCCACAGGGGAGGAAGACAAACTTAGTCCTCATGTGAATAGATGAACTGGGGTATCTGGGTAGGGGGGTTCCCATATTCTGAAGAATAGGAGGGAGGGACTGAGAGGAGAAGAGGGAGGGGCCTATGACTGAGATGTAAATTGAATTAATCAATTTTAAAAAAAGAACTTAAAAACTAAAATATAGTAAAAAATAAAAAGAAGTCTGCTTTTCCTTCATAGACCCCCCCTCTCACTGATCATTCTAATGACTTTGCCAGGAGCACCCTACCCTTCCCAATGGCTGGGAATACTGCCACACTCTCTGAACATCTAAAGCTGAAAAGCAAAGCAGTTTACAGCTCCTTAGGTTTCAGAAACTCCTATCTGAATCCTAATTTGGGCCCGTTACTTATTTAAATAGGGATAAAAAGCAGTTTTCAACAAGCATCACAGCTCAGAATCTAGCCAAGCAATCTGCAAGTCTTCTCTCTGAGTTCAGCAGTTCGCAGTCTTTCTTAATCTGGCAGGAGCGCTTCTAAATATTAACTAATTAATCTAGCTTGTAATATTCACAGTTGGTCTCATTGAATGAGGTGGGAGTGGGTCAGATCTGCAGATCATCCAAATGCAAATAAGTAGCATTTGTTTGTAGGTGGAACCAAATGATTATAAATGAGTGGAGGCTGTCTCCTGGGCTTGGACATAAAGGTCTTGTAAACGAATTTTATCAACAAACGACTGTTGGGAAAATACTATTATGTAGTAATAGCTGCTATTAAAATCCATTAGCAATCTTGATGGCCTGTTTGAATTTGATGCATCATTTGCTTTGAATAGCATTTCTTACTAAAGTTTTGCCCTAGAATTTATGCAGATTGATAGGTGGTCTTGGTGACATCCAGGAGATTAATACCGATTAGACACTGTGCTGCTAATCCAGCCTGGAGAACTGCCGCAAATGCCACACTTAAATATGACAGAGGAGAAAATATACAGCCCAGAACACCCCCCCCCACCTCCACCTCAGGGTCTCTCAGTGTGAAACAGCCTTTCGGTTTCCATGACAACTGATCACAAACTTTAAATGGGTCCTTCGCTTCCCACTTCTTAATATCCTGGTTTTCCCTCATCCTATTACCTTTTGGAGACCCCGGAGAGCCCTCTAGGGAGACAACAGTGCCCTCTGGACACAGCTTGGCAGAGAACATTTGATGCCTAATGAGATTTTTGTAAAATGCTTGAGTTGGCAAAGAGAGTACAGCTGTTGTGAAAGTGGAGAGAGCTTTAGCACCGAGCCGGCACTTGCTCCCAGGTGTTACAGCGCCCCCCATGCCCACCCCCACTCCCCACTCCTCACCCCGGAAGCACAGGAGAAACCACAGGAAGGGCATCATCAGGCCAGTGAGCACCAGAGGGTTGTTAGGGAGGTTAACCCAAGATGAAAGTCAGGGCCAGTTCCTGCTGGTTCGCAGGACACAAGGATCTGTTGTTTACTTGGATTAGAAGACACATTAGGACACACAGCCTGTTTTACAGCAAGATAGGCCAGCTCCTCCTGTTCTTCTTCTGCTCAAACCCTCTTTGCCCACACATCCTTGGGACAACTTGGCATCTTGTATGCTAAACGAATTAGGACTACAAATTGTGGGAAGACAGGAGCCTAACATGTTTGTATCCCCAGAGCCTAGTACATGGTATTCACTTAAATCTCTGACCTGCCCATCAATATCTACATACACTTCCCCACTTACTTATTCATTCAGAAAGCATCTATTAGCATTTGTCATGGGCCAGCCAGTGCTTTTGATATCAAGGGTATAGTAAGAATATAACAAAATCCCATCATCATTGGCCTGGCATTTTGTTGCAGACAGGGTAGATGGATAACTAAGTAAAAACAGATAAGCAATGTGACTTCAGGATTTGAAGGATAAATCAGGACCAGACAATACACAGGGAACTTTAATAACTGTCTGCTTAGTACAGAGTCAGGTGGCTTTGAGAGGTGAGTAAGCCGTAAGGTGAAAAAAAGAGGCAGGATAGAAAGCTTTAAAAGGGGTAAAAACAGAGGTGATAGATTTGAGATAGAACCTCTATAGTTGGCCAGATGAAAAACAAACTATACAAACCACCCAGATAGCCTTGCACCATTCAAAGAACGGAAGCCAGGAAAGGAGAGGCCTGTCAGGTCCACCAAGAAGCTGAATTAATGCCTGAAACCTCCAAGAGTCTTAAAAAAAATAACGTAAAATAAAATGAAAGACTTTTTCCCCCAGGACTGGTAAGAAGACTCACTGGCTGGCATGTAAGCATGGGGACTATGGTTTGTGCCCCTGGAACCCAGTTAAAAAGCCTGACATATGGGGCATTCAGGTTGTGGCCCTGAAGCAAAAAGCAAAACTCTAATGCTGGGGAAGTTGAATGCTGGAGAAAGCAAAGGTTGCCCTGGATGGAAAAGCAAAACAAAACAGGGAAATAGCAGAAACACATGCAGCCCTTTCCGGGCATGGTAGCATGTATCTTTAATGACATCACCTGGAAGGCAAAGGATGGAGGATCACAAATCCAAGGCCAGTCCAGTCTAGGCTAGCAAGACCTAGGCACTACAATCAGAATGACAAGACAAGTCTAACAAACAGAAAACACCAGTTTGCAGAACAACACACATGCAAGTGAACCGGCTTCAGAGACCACAGGTGGGGCTGCAGTATAAGCTGATGGGGGGCATTCAAGCAACCACAGGCCTGTTTCTCATGCTCGCCGCTGCTCTTCCCCACTGTCACTCTTACTTGTGAATTAAAATATTCCCAGACGTTAAAAAAAAGATCACTCAAACAACAAATCATGCCATCAATCAAACAGAAAGAACAGAGGCTTCTTAAAAGAAGACATAGCCACCAAAGATTCAAACCCAAAGTGCCTTGAGAGTCCATCTTATCCCAGTTAAAATGTCTGTCATTAAAATTACAACAATATGGAGCTGGGGAAATGGCTCAGCAGATAAAGCCTTTGCCACACAAGTAGTGCATGTGTCTGTGATCCTGGTGAGATGAGAAACCACAGGGGAAGCTTGTCGGTCAATTAGCCTGTGTGCACAGGATGGAAAGTGAGAGCAGATACTGAGTGTATACACAGAGAGGGAGAGAAAGAGAGAGAGAGAGAGACAGACAGAGGCAGAGAGATGAGGGAGGAAGAGAGAGAGAAAGGGGTGAGACAGAGAGAAAGAATGCAAAAACAGGAAACACTTCTAAGGATGTGGTGGGGGAGGAATCTTCGTACTTTTCTTCTGGGAATAGAAATTAGTCCAGCCACTATGAAAATAAGTAAAAAAGTCCCTTAATAAACTAAAAATAGAACCTACAAATGATCTGGCTGTGCCATTCCTGGGAATGTATGCAAAGGAGTTTGTCAGCATACGACAGATACCTTCACACCTGTGTTTATTACAGCTCTGCCGACAATAGCCAAGATATGGAGCCAGAAAGTACATACCCACCAACTGATGAATGCTTAAAGGAAAAGTTACATATACACATATAAAGGGATTTATTTAGCTCTAAGGAAAAAATATATCATTTGCAGGAAAATATGTGAAATTGCACATTATTTTGTTAAACAAAATAAGCCAAAACCCAGGAAAAGGTACTGTATTTTCTCTCACATACTATCTGAAATAAGATTTCTCCACTGCACACTGTATCCCTAACTTCCAACTGCTTTTCTGATTTAGAGAGAGAGAGAGACAAAGAGACAGAGATAGAGAAACAGAAAGGTGGAGTGGAGAATGACTTGGAGAACTCTGGCTTCTTTCTACCCAGCAGAACCATCTAACTAGATCTGGCTACTCGTTTTATCTGCAGGCTAGAGGATCAACATGAATTTCTAGTAATATTTACTAGAGCTTTTCCTAAGTGTGGTGATTCAGACAAACCAAGCAGGGCACCCTGCCTCACTCCCTTGTGGATTCCTCTTCCTGCCTTCCAGAGAGACACTCATCAAAAGCTTTTCTTCCTCCCAAGAAAACTGCAAAGGGCGGGGGTGGGGGGTGGGGTGGGGCTGGGGTAAATGGAACAATCATTTGTTTAAATGATACCTCTGTTAGGAACTGTCTTACTCCATAAAATTGAAATATAAAACAAAAGCTTTTCATTCTTAACAAGTATGCAAAACATTAATAATAGAAGCTTTTCATTCTTGGCCTTTTTCTTAAAACTAGATTTCAGTAACTTCACCAAGGAATATCAGTAGTATTGACCCTACTAAGCATTCTCTCTCTCTCTCTGGCTCTTGATCTCTGTGTGTGTGTGTGTGTGTGTGTGTGTGTGTGTGTCTGTGTGTGTGTGTCTGTGTCTGCCTGCTTGTCTGCCTGTCTCCCCTAGGGAGTGGCTACCATCTGGCAGCGAAGAATATCCAGCATTCTTTCAATGAACAGCTGTTCTATCCATCCAGACCGGTTAGCAGAGTGTATGGGCCAAGGCTATTTGTGGGGCAAACAGAAAGTCAACTTCATTCTCATCATGTGCATGTTCTGGGCCTAGATTTAGGTGGGTGAATATGTGCAGCCAGAAATCTTGGCAAATTGGTGCAGCAGAAGCCTTCTGTTGAACATTAATCATTTCTTTCCCTAACTTTATGTTGTCTCCTAGTTCTTCTCAGCAGTGAACAATGGCGTTCCACACCTTTTACTATGGACTCAACCCCAGACCATTCTAGAAACCGTTCTTGTAAGCCATGGCCCTGCTACAGAGACTCGTGGGCTATTTGTACAAGACCATGTAGGGTCAAACTATTTTAATTCTAATATTAATGGTCTAATTTTAATTAATTAAATAAATTAATGATTCTAAATACAATTCAAATATGTTGCAGTTTTTCCCCACATCAAATACCTCTCTAATTCTCATTAACACCCAGTTAGAATGCAGCTTAACATTGACCCTATCTTACTGGAGCCAACGCAGCCTCCACATAACCTGGCCTATGAGGACTGCTTGCCCCCAGCCTCAGATGGTCACTGTGTAAGCCAACAATGAACCAAAGATTCCCAGGAGCCCTCTGCTTACCAAAATTTATAAGAATGGCTCACAAAGCTCAAAGAAGAACTTTAGATAACAAGATACGATAAAGAACTGCCAAAGAAGGGCATGGGGCATGGTTGAGAAGGAGCCTAGGCACAGAAGCTTCTGTCTCCATGGAGTCAGACATTTGGACACATGGCTGTGCTCACCTTAGTGGCAAGCTCTCCAGCCCAGGAGCCCACTAAGAGTCAGTTCATTAGAACAAAGCATGCTCCTAGTACTAAGAAATTGTAAGATCATCTCTACCATTATAAGCATTATATTTACATTATATATAGGCAATATATATATGTGTATATATGCATTGTAAGAATTTATAAGCACCTCTATTACTTAGGAAATTTAGGAATTTTACAGTTTTCTGTGGAAAACCCAAAACAGATACTTAAGTCTTATTTCTCAAGTAGTGTTTCTATCTTTTCCCCCCCACCGTGCTGCACATTGAACCCAGCTTTGCTCTTTCTAGTGGCGGAACACTTGCGTCTCCTGATACTTGTATGATTGAGGCAGTGTCTCACCTCATAGCTCAGGCTGACCTCAAATCCACTGCCTTCCCAGTGCTAAATTTACAGGTGTGCACTGCCACACCCAGTGCTGGTTTGTGATCTTAAACACAAATCACCTCTAGTGTTTCCTTTTACCTTAACACTCATGCCCTCTTACCAGCTTTATGCCTTCAAGGGCTTGAGGTACCTTTCCAATCAGTTAAATTAGTGCTTTCTTGTATGGCTAGTGAGCATACCCAACATCCCTTCTCTAAACTAGCTGTAGCCATACCTTGCTCAGCTCAGCTCTCATCTCTTGCACTCACTGTGCTGAAACCCTGTATGCATCCAACAATGCATGTTTTATTCTTCTATCTTTTTCTGCTCCCATGCTTTGTGGCACAGCATTCTGTCAACTTCCTGACTTCTTTCCCAAGCTAGAACATTCTTCTCTGAAGTTCAGTAATCCCACCTCCAAAAAGTCCACACTGAGCCTCCAGGTCAGGCTCTTTGTAATGCTTTAAGGTAGTTTAGGGTAGGTACTATAAAATTCACCTTTCAGGACTCTGCCTGCTGAAGGTGACTCTCCTACTGGGCCATACCACCAAATGGCAAATGAGGGGCAGGGACTCGTGTACTTAGGGCCGAGTCACACTGCCCCCTCCCACTAGGGCCAGCTCTACTGTGCTGCCCGGTGAGGTGAGAGGCCCACTCTCCCAAGCGCCACAGCTGGCAAGGGGCAGGGCCAGCCCTCCTGCACTCACACCATTCTGCCAGCTCTCCTTGAGATGGAGAGGGTGGGGGAGTTGGCACTTACCCTCCCCTGGGCAAAGCAGAAGAGTTGGCCCTGGTGGTCTGGGTGCAGGAGAGCTGGCGGGTTAACCAACTCAGCTTCCACCCAGGCCCAAATCCAGGGCTCTGAATTGGACCACCACAATATCTACTCCATTTACGAACTGCTGCTGGCACATGTGAGGGGACCAGTCTTGTAGAACCAAAGCTGCAAGATCTCCATGACACAGGACAACAACAGGATATCGAAGAAGAGCCCCAGTGAGAATCCAGGATTGATAATGTAGCAAAAGCCAGAGGTCTTGAACCAGACCAATGACTCATTGCATGGAACATTTGTAAGCAAATCTGCTTGGGCAAAGGGTATATACTTCGTAAAACACCATGACACACTGTAGAGGCCACAGCAAAGTATAGGTATTTTGTTTGTTTGTTTGTTTATTATTTTATGTTTTTGTTTTCTTTTGGGGGACAGGTTGCAAGGACAGAGGGTAGATGTGAAGGGACAGGAAGATGAGTAGGATCGGGGTGCATGACATAAAATTCACAAAGAGTCAATAAAAAGAAAACAAAAGGCTCTACAATCCAGTGATCTTGGTATATTTACATATTTGAGCCACTGTAATCTAATAATCTAATATTAGGCCATTTTCATTACCCTCAAAGAATCCTTCCACAAAGAATCATTAGCAGTCTTTCCCAATCTTCTTTTCTCCACAGCCCAGCAGCAGCCAATTTACCTTCTGTGTCTAAGGAGGTCCCGTCTGAACTCTTACCTCTCCTTAGGCATGACCGCATGCCCACAGCTTGCCTGGTTGTCTTTATGGTCCTCCTTCTTCTATTGTCCTGAGGTCCTTAGTGACCAGAGACTTCACCTTTACATCCTCCAAACCTGATCTGTGGCAACATGGCAAGGACCTCCCACTCAGCATTTTCTCCTTTGCTTCTTTGTGTCCTCCTAAACCCATCAAGTTCAAAGCACACTGCTAATACTTTTGGCTGTGTGACCTTCTACTGGAGTGTGGTCAACCTACCAGGGACCATGACCTTAAAAAAAAAAAAATCTAACTCCTCCTCTCCAAGTAGCTATCAGCGTACCAACAGCTCCTTAGCTAGGGTGGGACCTCATGCCTCCCTCCCCTCCCTTTGCTGGAATTTTGTCTGCCTTGACTGCTGAAGACATCTACCCAGAGTTGTGTCTGGTGGTGTCGACTCAGGGTTCAATTGTACAAAAACTAGCCCTTTCTTCAGATGTCAATCACAAGTCTTAGCTTCTGGAATTTCTTAACCATAAGTTGAGATTCTCACAGCCATTTCCCGAGGTCAGTTAACTTGCTGCAGAAGCTTTCCATCATCAGGGAGATGCTAAAATTCATCTGTTTTTATAAAGGGATTTGAGAAGGATCTAGATAAATGAATGGCCTGGAGAAATGAGGCATAAGACACAGCATAAGGTAAAGAATATAGAGGCTCCATGCTCTCTAGGGGAATAGCTTAGGTCCTATACATACATGCTCATTTATCCAGAAGCACCCAGACCTAGGTTTCATGGAGGCTTAATCACAGAGACATGATTGATTCATCATTGGCCACTGATGGTTAATTCAATCTCCAGCTCTTCTTCCTTCTCTCCTCCCTAGAAATTGGGGCATGTCCCAAACTCTAACAATGCCTTTATATTTATAACACCCTGCCCCTGTCCTGAGGCTATCTGGGAGTCTCTGTTCCTCAGTCATCTCAGCATAGGAAAATCACTTTTATGACTTCAGGAGACAAAGAATTAACACGCATGTCACATTGTCATGGCACCCCTTCCCTCTGGCTTGGCCTCACTTTCCACTTCTTGCCACATGGTCTGTCACTAGCTTCCCATCAGCAGGAAAAAGTCTTAAGGGTGGAGAAAGAGCCTCTGTCTCCAAGCTCACAGGATGCTGAGGGATGTGAGTGCATACTTCCTTCTTCTTTATTTATCCCCAAAGGTGGTGAGAGTGAGCTGCTTTGAGGATCACTGTCGATCCTTGCGGCCTTTATGAAAAAGGTCTGTCAACAGCAAGAGAGGGGTTGCTGCACAGTCAAAAGCATTAAGAACCTTTTACTGTTTCTTGTCTTCTTTGCTGGAAGGCACTGCTTGCCACACCGCAAAACAGGGCACACAAAGCCGTAAGTTTATCTTCATGGAAAGAACAAATAATCGTGACCACCACGAGAACCACCACTTATAGGTATATGAAGATGCACCACATAGGTACATGATAGGATCCTTTGATCTGATCTCTGTAAATGAGTCTAAAGTAGATTGGTATCTCTCAGACAGCTAGGAGGGGCACAGGAGGCGAATGTGTGGCAAGAGGTACCTAGCCACTACCCTGGGCTGAGGCTCAGGGATCCGGGCTCTTTTTCAAAGGGGTTCATAACAGAGATAAGAATGAACAGGAAAAGAGGAATTACAGCCACGTTCCAGGAAACACTGCAACTCAGAGGACAACCCTAAAGCACTACAATGTAGCAAACACAGGTTACAAGCCAGAGTAACAATATCACAAGTTTATCAACAAGCCTTCAGGACTTGGAATGGGGTGGGCTTGGGGGCTCCCTTCATTTAAGCCTGGGTGGTTGTGGTCATCCCCCGCCCCCAGCTTGATACAAACTAAAATCCTCTGGGAAGAGGAAAGCTCAACAGAAAATGTCTCTATCAGACTGGCCTGTAAGCAAGCTTGCAGGAGCATTCTCTCCATTAATGATTGACGTGGGAAGGTCCAGCACACTGTGGGCAGCGCCACTCCTGGACGGGTGGCCCCGAGTTTTATAAGAAATCAGGCTGAGCAAGCCATGGAAAGCAAGCCAGTAAGCAGCGTTCCACCACGGTCTCTGCTTCAGTTCCTGCCCCCAAGGTTCCTTCCATGTCTTTCCTCCACGGTGGATCATAACCTGAAAGCCAACTAAACCCTTTCCTGTCCAAGTTGGTTTGGGCCGGTGTTTTATCACAGCGATGGTGAAACCTGACTAGGACAGGTGTGCAGCAAGAGCGATTGGTGGAATCATAGAGAAGCACAAGGATGAGGGAGAAGCAGACATCCCCAACCAGAGCAGCAACACCTCTTCAGCACCATCCCCCAAGCCCCTCTGCATCCCGGCACCAGGGAAGCAGCTCCCCCAGGTGGAGATTTTCTTTGGTCACCCTCGTGACCACAGAATGACCGCTGATGGCGTGACTCTAGCTTCAGTTCCGACCTTGGAGTGGTTTAGATCTCACACGGGCGTTTGCCGACTGATTAGTCTGTTACCGCAACACAGCCTCTAAGCTTGGCATAGGACACACATCTGCAGACTGTTTTCCCGTTCGCGCAGATAATGACTTGCATTTTGTTCAGAAGGAGCTGACTGTTTAACAAATGAGTTGCTGAAGGCGCCTCGGTTATTCTCATAACCGCCCGTGCTTATTTGTGCACACAGACAAACGCGGGTGCACTGTGCAGACTCTTTACAGCACAAAACAAAGACACCCGCAGTTCCTGTCATCCTTCTCCTGTCTCCCCTTGACCACATACTTAAAATCATAAGAATAACACGTTTCGATGATCAAAGACACGTAGTATTTACTGTGTTGTTCCGACACTTCAGTGCCTTCCCTCGGGAGAGCGAAAGTTGTTAACTCTGTGCGCAGAGTCGTGTAAACACAGGTATGCGCGTCTAGAGAAACACATCTGTGGAACCGCCGAGTACGGAGTTAAACCGGCACTAACAAAGCCATCATGATACATTCGTCATTCTGGAATTTTCTCCTTTTTCCTCTTGATTTTCTTTCCTCCCCAGGAAAAGATCTATAAGTAACCCACTCTTTCAGTAGCAACAGGATGTTTCCTGCTGTCCTTGTGTGTGTGACGGTCACTCTGAGGGGGCATGGCAGGACCTGGTGGCTTTGAGGTTTTGCCACCACGAACAATACTGCTTTACTGTCCTCACACACCTGTCTTTCCATGGTGCGTCTTTCATTTTATTAAATATTTCCCCAAACCATTGAATGGTTGAATCATAAATTATTTACTTTGCTTGATTTTTTAAATATTTTTTTCTCTCACCTATTTTTAGCAGCTTTATCCAAAAGCACCATTTTCCCCCAGATCCTATGCAGCTTCAGACTTCTTTTTCTTAAGGACTTAGATCTAGTCGTGAAATTCCTGCCTCATCAGTGTCTTATTTGTCTTTTCTTGCTCATGTATGAGACAGAACCTTTTTTTACCTGTTCATCGACTTTCTTTTTTTTTTCTCAAATTTCAACCTTTTCTTTGTTTTCTGTTAAGTTTTTTTCTTTGCGAACTTAAAAACAATATTTTATGTGTATGGATGATTCGCATCTGATGCCGACAGACACCAAAAGAGGGCATCAGATCTCTTGGGCATGAGTTCCAGGTGGTTTTGAGTGGATGCTGGGAATTGAACTTCCATCTTCCGGAAGAGCAGCAAGTGCTCCGTATCACTGGGCCATCTTTCCGGCTTCTCTTTACTGATTTTTAAGGTTTTATAGGTTGTTTGTTTATCTTGAGTTCTTTAAATGATTTTTTTTCATTCCATTTAAATCTTGACTTTGTTTATCGTATGTTAACCATAGTTTTTACATTTTCCAGAATTAAGTATCTCTCTTTCTCTTCATAGTCCCTGGTGATTTTAGTGTTCTTAAAAACATCTATTGGGGGCTGAGGACCTAATTCAAATGCACATCATCTGTGTAAAGAGCTGGGCATGGCTACACATATGCCTGTAAACCTGGTGTGTGCGTGTGTGTGTGTGTGTGTGTGTGTGTGTTTGATGGAGTCAGCAGGATCATTGGGCCTTGCTTGCTACCCTCATAGCTCCAAGTACAGTAAGAGACCCTGCCTCAAGAGAATAAGGTGGGTGTTGATTAAGCAGGATACTTGAGGCCCAACTCTGACCTTCATGAGTGCACATATACCACATGCACACACAGATTCCAAAAATAAAGTAAAATAAAATAATTTTAGAAGTTCTTTTAAAATTAAGAATTATAGGGTCTCCTGGATTTTCTTTAAATAATTTATTATTTAATATTTTTACATTTAGATCTTTAAACCATTCTTTATTCCTTCATTGCATGTGTAGCTGTTACATTTATTCCATTTGTTGATCAAAGTGCCCATTTCTCACTGAGTGTGCAGCAGCATGCTGTCATCTGTTCAGTCCCTGTTCATGCTTTCTGGATTGTGTTCTGGCTCCCGAAGGAATCAGCTGACACTGTTTGCTTGCATCTGTTTGTTGACATTTGTGGCTCCAGTAAATGCAACTTGCTAACTTTCAAATGGGGTCACAGTATTGTAGTCAGAGAAGACTCATATGAAAGGAAGACGAGGGCCTTAGCTCTCTGTGAAATAATACTGTGAGTGTATTTGATCCAACAGCAGCTCCAATCATGAACCTCTGGAGCCCAGGCCAGCTCTGTGTATGGTTGGCAACCATATTATCAGTCATGATACTTCTAGTTCATTTTCATAAAAAGATTACTTTTCAAACTTCTGTGAATATAATTTAGCCATTATTTTGACTAGAAATCAGCTGTGATTTTTTTTTCTCTTTCTGTGGGGATTGAACCCTGGGCTTTGCATACAGAAGAGAAGTGCTCTGTCACATAGCCCAAGCTATGAAATCTAATATGTCTGCAGCTCTAGCAGATAATTAATTCATTTTCCAGAGTTCAAAACTCATGAATTTAAACAAATGCCAGTTAAAGTGATAGAATGAGCGAGTTTGCATTTACTCTCAAATGTAAAGCTTGAATTGAGGGCTGGAAAGATGGCTCAGTGGTTAAGAGTGCTCACTGAACAGTCATGAGGACCAGGACTCAGATCTGAGCACTCACATAACAAGTCAGGTACCCCATGCTTGACTATAACCCCATGTGGGAGGCAGAAAGACACAGGAGAATCACTAGGGCTTGCTGACTTCAAGGCTAGTCAAGATGCAAGTTCCAGGCTGAGAGAGAAAACCCACTTTAAGGGACTAGGTGGAGGGTTACAGGCTCTTCTGGCTTCTGAACATGTGCACACACAGATGCACACAGACACATATAGATGCACAAACAAACAAAAAGAAGATAGGTAGATAGGTAGGTAGATAGATAGATAGATAGATAGATAGATAGATAGATAGATAGATAGACAGATAGATAGACAGATAGCTCAGGCTAGCCAGGGATGTAGCTCAGTGGTTGAGTGTCAAGTACTTGCAAAAAAAAAAAAAGTAAATTAAGCAGCAGCAACAACACCTTTAAGCCTAATAACTAGAGAAGTTTTGGCTATTTCCCCTGATCATTTGCTAAGGGGGACCTCCAATGAAATACATGTTTCCTTTTTAATTAACTGTTGTAATATTTAATTAATTATAAAGTATTCTAAAATTGTTTTTAACTTTTCAAAGAAGATTTATTTGTGTGCATGTGTGCATATATGTATGTGTGTGTCTGTCTGTGTCTCTGTGAGTGGATGTGTGTGTGGGTAGGTGGGAGCACATATCTGTGTGTCCAGAGAAGAGGGTGCCTCATCTCTTGGACCTGGAGTGACAGGTGTTTGTAGGATTCCCAACTAGAATCGAAACTCCAGTCCTCATGATTGCAGAGTAATCACTCTGAGTTGAGCTATCTCTCTACCCCTAAAACACTTAAAAGTAAAATATCCCCCTGCCAGTGTTTGGGTACCACTACATGTTTTCACTGAGAGAGCAACTGGAATTTTTGGACAAGCTACTGCTTTAATTAATTAGTAGCATTCATGTTAATTAATTTAAGGTGACTGATTTTAATGCCCTTTAGGCATCTTCTTTGAATGACTTGTTAGAGGATCATCCAGGCACCCTAAACATATAGTCAGAAACAGCCCTGTTCTTTTCACTAAGCAGTGAATATTTATTTATATATATACATATATATATATATACATGTGTTATATTTATATATATGCTCATATACATATGTATACACACATATATGTATGTATATAGAGAAAGAGATGGGGTGTTTCTGTGTAACCCTGGCTGTCCTGGGACTCACTCTGTAGACCAGGCTGTCCTCAAACTCAGAGATCCACCTGCCTCCACCTTCAGATGTGTGCCATCACCACCCAGCAACTTTAATATTTAACATTTTATCCAGGAGTAGCTCGATTTGACAATTCCTTACACATATTTCTGAAACCTTAAAAGCCTTACAAACTCATAAAAAATTCTGGAAAGTTTTGACATCAAGTTCTGACTAAATGTTCATCTTTATGCTATTGGGACATTTTGTTGTATCAGTGCCGTGTGATTTAGTGAATCCATCCTAAGCTCTGCTGTGATTGACACACGGTTTACATTAAAATCACCATTTTGTCTTTCCCGGAGAAAAACATTCTAAATGGCAAGCCGTATCACTGGCCCCGGAGATGTCTAACAGGAAATTATAGACCTATATTTGGGGAGGATCAACAGAGCTTGCCACCCCTATTCTTTTGCAACCAGTATTAATGATGGCATTAAAGAGCATTAATGGTGTCATTTATTGAATGCTTACTGTGTGTATAGGCGCTACTTTCCGCCGAGAGCTCGCGGCTGTAATTCTTCACAGTGAGCCACACAGCTACGTAGAGACAGAGCCGTGCTGAAGGAGCTGGGACCCACACCACTTCTGCTGTGTTCTCTAACCTTTGCACATCTACTGTATGTTTGTTCATGAGCATTCTCTTCCTCCTTAGTCCTGTTTTACTTCCACAGTGTGGTGTTTTCTGTGCAAACGGGACGAGAATGGTGGACTATACAAAAGAATCTATGGTTCTTAAACCCTCGGCTCTTCTCTGTTTACTGACTTCTAAAACGAGGTTCAAGCCCAGGGAGGCAGCTCCGTGGTAGAAAGACCTCAGGTTCCATCTTTGGCATCAAGAATAAAGAAGCAGTTTGCATACTAGCTTTGATCACTACACAGAATGACTGTGGGGCTCCAGAGAGATTGTCTTTCAAAGACTTCCAAAGGGAAAGAAAAGTAGAGTACTGAGTGATACTGTTAACCTCACACCTCTAAAAATCTTCCCAGAGTATCTTCACTTATAAAGGTATCTTTGATAGTTTTCAGTGGTTTTTTTTAAAAAAAAAATAGCAATTGTGTTTTACTGAAACACAATTCACATGCCATACAATGCATTCCTTGGAAGTATACAAATCAGCAGTTTTAATAAAGTTACAGATATGCAGTCATTGCTGCTATTTTAGTATATGTTCCATCAACCAGGAAAAGGACACCAAGAACTCCCTTGCATTTGCTACTATTCCCTCCCCTGATCTAGCACTAGGAAACACTTCTAGTTTCAGTATCATTTCTGTGTCTGATTCTCTCTCTCTTTTTTAATTTCCTACCATTCTAAAAATTCAGAGTTCTAGAGAAGAACAGATTTTCCAAAGAAGAGAAAACTGTGCAAGCCAAAATGACCCTGAGCACACATTGAAATCATCTCTTGATTCCTGGGACAGTTTGGGCTGATGGTGCTGTTTTAGGGACCCACCATCTTCAGAATGTCGGGAAGCTTGCAGACCTGCAGTGGTTAAATCAATAGTTAATGATGTTCGTCATGTAATTTGAGCCTCTAGTTTGTTTATGCTAGACCAACTTGATCCATACTCCAAACAAATTATCTCTTATAATTACCAGCCCGAAGATAAATCTCTAAATGTTTTTCTGATGATAGTGCTGAGGCTGGCAGGTGTTAAAAGTGCCTCCCAGGGACAAAGATTGAAGATGAGCTCTTCTCGCAAATCCTTCAGGCGAGGATGTTGCGCTCTCTAGCCTGCCATGTGCAAAGGAGCCTTGTATGGTGCCCCGTTAATGAAATCTAATAGGCAAAGGTCGTACATCTTTACAAAGAAGAATGCAAAGCTGATGTGTGATAAATGGGCTCCGGGGGCTCAGTGGACCAGCTCTGTGCTAGAGCGTGTTTAAACAGTCTGCTTGGTTTCTCTCTAATGTTCATGCACTAAGTCCCCCTCCTTACAGTGATCTTCTTTACCTGGTCTGACGAGCACAATAAACACAAAAACAAGCAGTCTGTCTGTCTTTAGTTCTTTTTAGGGACTGGCTGTTCATTATTGATAGGAACTTTAGCCACCAGAACAGTTTACAGCAGAAAAAGGCTGTAGGTGATTAGATAAATTCCTTGTAAAAAAATCTATCTAATTACTTAAAGTGCATTTTTTAACATCTCTTAAAGCAGTCATTCTCAACCTGTGAGTCTCAACCCCTTTGGCAAGCCTCTATCTCCAAAATTATTTACATTACGATTCATAACAGCAGCAAAATTACAGTTGTGAAGAAGCAACAAAAATACTTTTTTTTGGCTGGGGTTCACCACAACATGTATTAAAGGGTCACAGCCTTAAGGAGGTTGAAAATGACTGTCTTAAAGGGAAAAGTCCTCAGATCTATATGGCTTTAAAAATGTTATCAAAACACTAAATAGTGCATGCAAAAAATGTAAGCTTTTAGCCAAAAATCTGTACTGTTTTGAAATTCTAGAATAAGTTAAGTTTGGAATTATAGAGTTAAATAAATCAGATATTGTTGAATTGATTCACTGCTGATTTTAGAAGAAGTTATCAGTTCATTTGCTGTAGTTATACTGCTGAGCTAGGAGACAGTTCAATAAATCAACTCAAGCTTGATGGAGTCTTCAATTCATTGAAATGAGTGTGTGGAGGAGAAAAGAAATCTCTTAGTATTCCCTCCTTGACAAAAGGGTATGCAAAGAGCCTGAATGGATGAATGGTTGATTAATTTTGCCAGAAATTTTCTTGACAGCAGGAAATATGTTTTTGCATTACTGTTTGCCTGGGATTTATTCGGTAGAATATGAGTTATTGCATGAAAATTTGCACCTGAAGCTATGTCACTAAGATAGGACCTGCAATACTTTTATAAGGTTGTACTCTCCATACCGTGAGGGATTGCCCTGGAGCAGTGTATATGAAGGTCTCTTCTCACTGATGTTAGTACAACAGTCAAATGTTGCCAGCGCTTTAATCCTGAGCTTGGTTTGAGTGCTCATCTCCTCAAGGACAGGGCTGCAGGCTAGCTACCGAGTACCATACTTGCTCTTCCTGGAGTCCCTGGCAGATCAGTGAGAGACTCTACCTTTAAATAAGGGTGAGAAGGCAGAAGGTAGCCCCTGTCTTTCCCACTTACAAGAAGCCTATGAGGGAGTACATTTTCAAGGAAGAGTTACAGTGAAAATACCCTGGCTGCTGTTGATGGCAGTTACACTTGGGGAAGGCAGAAATCGTAGTAAATAATATCTCTCCTGTCCTGAGTGATGTCCTACTTGATAGGGAACCCTTCCTCAGTTGCTGTGAAGGTACAAAGACTCAGGGCTCTCTATTGGACTAGTTGTATTGGATCTCTATTGGATCATTGTATTGATCCCTGCTGCTGTGTTCAGGGATCGAGTCATGGCAAAAGAAATTATTACCTCTCCTGTTCTATGGTTGTAAGTGACAGAAATTCAGCTCCAATTGCCCCTAAAAAAAACAAAAATAAAACAAAACAGGACATCAAAGTTTATCAAGTTTCTATGGGACTTGGACTCAAACTAATGTCAGGGCCTATGGCTTTCTCCACTTCACACCTGTTCCTTGGTGCTGCCTACATTCCCGAAGAGGCTGTCTGTAGCTCCAAGGATATTCAGTCCTTAGCTCTCTAGACCACGGGCAGGAGGGATTTATTCGGAGCCTCATGCAGTGCATGTGAAGTTTGTTGGTAGCCCGGTCCTTTCACTGCAGCTGAGTAGATGGAGCAGAGTCCTCAGGGAAGGCTCGCACTATTTCTACCCAAGAACTCAGAGGTATCGCAAACATTCAGACCATCCCCTGTAGAGCATGAAAGGGTATGTAGAGCATGTAGAGCATGAAAGGAGAGACGAAAGGGCTTCTCTTGCCATGGCTGGATTCTGGGGATTTTAGGTGTCCCAGCCTCTGAACATGGCTGCAATGGCAAGCTGTATGGAAAGAAGCATGGGGACCTGAGTTTACAGCCCCAGCACCCATGTGAAAGGCAGGGTGTGGTGCGCATGCCTGTACTGCCAGTACTAGGAGGCAGAGACAAGAGTATCCCAAGGAAAGGGAGGGGACACTCTGACCAGATAGTCAGTGAGCTCCAGATTCAGTGAGAGACTCTGTCTCAACATACAAGGTGGAAAACGATAGAGGATGCCAGCATCAGTCCTCCACCAGCATGCGCATGGGCACACGTACCATACACACTCTGACACAGGCAGACAGATAGACATACACACACAGTAAATGATGTCACTCTATATTTTAGTTATTTTTCCATTGCTATGATAAAACACAGTGACTAAAGAAAACTTAAGGAAATGAGAGTTTATTTTGGCTTACATTTGTAAGGGCATGAGAGTCCATGATGGCAGCCCAGAGGCACGGCAGCAAGCAGCAGGCATAGCAATAGGAACAGGAAGCTTAGAGTTCAAGTCTTGAGCCACAAGCAGTGAACAGAAAGAGCTTGCTGGAAATAGCTAAAGGCTTTGAATCTCAAAACTTGCCCCCAATACCAAGCTTCCTCCAGCAAGCGTCCACTACCCTAAATCTATCCCCCCAAATGCCATCAACTGGTACCAAGAGGTCAAATGCCAAAGACTATAAGGGACATTCAAACCACTGTACTTTGTGAAAAGTATAAAACCTGGAAAGAGATGGACAAGATTTAGGAAGAAATAAAAAAAAAAGTCATTGTTTCAGGCAAGAGTAACCTCAGTCTATCTCAATTTTTCCATTGTAAGTAGGAAAAGTGCATTTCTGCATTGAAGAGCGCAGTTCCATTGTTGACTGTCCCATTGTGCAGCAGTAATGAGGAACAGGCAGTAAATTTACGCAAGTAAATTCTTGGAATTAGGTGGTACTGTGTTCCCAATGGCTCTTTAAATAGGAAAAATTGCCTGCTACACAAACTTTTGCACAAAGTTGGCATTTTGGCACTGTTGGTGAGAAAAGAGTTAAGGATAATGGAGGAAAGTCACAGAGACAGATGGATGCAGACAGACAGATGGACATGTGATGAGCTGTGTGGCCAGGGTCCAAGGGTCCCTGGGAAACCCTTC
This sequence comes from Pachyuromys duprasi, assembly GCA_028658305.1. Taxonomy (NCBI): domain Eukaryota; kingdom Metazoa; phylum Chordata; class Mammalia; order Rodentia; family Muridae; genus Pachyuromys; species Pachyuromys duprasi. The sequence goes on from CM053762.1 coordinate 31,580,247, forward strand.
TCATTCAGCCCATATCACGTGGAGCCATTGCATGCCACGTGCTGGAGCCAGGCCCAGCAAAGATGGATGCTCTCAGTCCCCAGGACAAACCAGACACAGACAAATACATACCTTGGACACTTCACATTCTGAAGTTAATTGGGCCCACCTCTTGGAGAAGATGTCAAGCCGGGTTACTTCTTTCTGGGACCATGTAAAAAACACGAAAACAGTAGTAGCTGCTTGATTCTCAGAGTAACCAAAAGGCAGTGAAAGTCAAAACAAAACAAAAGCCAATTTGTTTTTGTTTTTTGAGAGATACAGACAGAAAGAAGAAGGAAGAGGGAGGGAGGGAGAACATGAAGTTGGATAAGTAGGTAGATAAGAAGGATATAGAAGGAGTTGAGGGAGGAAGAAATATGATCAAAATACATTGCCTGGAAATTTTTAAATAAAATATACCCCCTAAAACAAAACAAAAACAAAACCAACAAAAGATAACTAAATGAAATGATTCAAAACTCACCTCCTAACAACTCAGATGTGTGGGAGTGGGCCAGCAGCCACGCTGCAGAAAGATGCTTCTGTTTCCCTGGGAAGTGCTTTGTTCCAGAGCAGCTCTCTGTGTTGTAAATCCTGTCCTGGGACGCCCCACCCCACCCCACCCCAAGAAGACTGGACATTTGCTAGTGATAGGAATGTATTTGTGAAAAAGGATCAGCCCTTCGTAGAAGCAGAAGCATGACTGCGAAGTGCAGCCGGATACTTCCTACCCGGCTGTCCATTCTCCATTGGAAATAAGGATCCTGTATGCTATTCAGATATGTCTTAGGCACCCTGGGTTTCTCATTTTGCAAATGGAATGTGTGTAAGAATATTCACTGCTGGTATCATCTCCTGTTGTTTAGTTGGACCCCTTCAGGTTTTTGTTTTTGTTTTTCAGTTTTGGTTGTGTGTGTGTGTGTCTCTTCCAACAGCATTGGCTAGTTTATGTTGCTCAGCATACAGTCAGGCTGGTACACAGCCCTCACCCAGGAGCAGCAGATCTCCACCCTGATCTCAGCAGAATCCCTGTCTTAACCTGCATCTTCCAGCGATTCCTAGTAAAGTCAGAGAAAATTATGATACTCTATTTTGTGATGCGAACCCCTTATCTGGCGGCGGGGGAAGGCAGCCTCTGATAATAGAGCTCTACTGATCTTCCCTTAGCTGACAAAGGAGCTGCGCACCCTCCATTCTGTTCTGTAGTGTGTGCTGACTGATAACCTCAATGCGGAGTGCCCCAAGCTCACTGGAAACCGGCTAAGGAAGCACAGGTGTGCGAACACCCTGTGACTAGCGTCAATGTTTACCAAGTATCAGCTGTGTTTGCTCCCAATCTATTCAGAGTAGTTAATATCATTACGTGACTTCGAGTACACCGGTGGAATAGATGAATGCTTTGGAGAGACTCTGGGAAATGAAGCGATAGCTTTTTGGAGTGAAAATGTGCCCTGGAATGGTGGCCCTATCCCTAGAGAAGTGGGGTGGGGCTCATGAAATGTGAAAGGAACCTGCATTCCTATTTTTTTCTCATGTCTGTTCCTATCCTTTATTAAAAACAGGGAACTCCATCTAGGAATGATTCCTACAACAAGAGCACTGGAAGCTCTTATATACTTGTAAACGCTCACAGAGGTTTTGCTTCGAAACAAAATACATAAATGGATACATTATTTTTCCTTTGAGTATGAAGGATATTGCTGTGTTAGTTTCTTACGGAACATTTCTTTTAAAATCAGTTTTCCTCTCTGACCGATTTTTTAATTAATTAGTTAATTAGTTTTATGTTTGTGTGATCGTTTTGCCTGCATGTCTGTCTGTTTGCCAATGCCTGTAGAGGCCAGAAGAGGCTGTTAGATCCCCTGGAACTGGAGTAACAGACGACTGTGTGCCTCTGTGTGGGTACTGGAAAGAGAAGCCAGCGTTCTTAACCACTGAGCCATCTCTCCAATCCCTAAGGCCCATTTTTTTTAAATTAAGCATCTGTTTATCTTAATTATGACTGCTAATATCAAACAGAACAAGCAGTAGATAGAAACCTTCCACTACAAATCTCTAACTTTTAAAGACTCAGGGAAACTAAAAGTGAAGATTTTGCTGTCTTGTGGGCTCCTTAGCAGACTGGGAACGCCAGGCCTAGAGAGGAGGATGCCGGTCAAACCAGTCTAATATGTCATCTTCAGACCCATGCATCAGCACCTCAGGAGCTGGCCAGACAGGACAGCGCCAGACTGCTGACTCAAGCTCCCTGGGGATGGGGGCCAGGAGTCCGTGCTTCCAGGAACCTTCATGTGACTTTCGTGCTGCTAGGTCATTGGCAAGGAACAGAGGAAGGGGAAGTACCTGGGGAAGAACCCAGTTCTTCAACCAAACCATTTCTCAGGGACTCTTCCTCTCCACCTGAGAGTCCTATTTAATCAGAAACTCTACAGCTCTACAGCTTACATAATTTCAACAAAGGCTACAAGACAAGAAAGAAAGATTATTGCATAGTGAAAGTCTCTTCCTGACAGACATAAGATAGAAGTTATTCCAGTCTCTAAACTGCCCCTGAGGATGGCTGACTTCTACAGGTCCAATCAACAGAGCCTTACATGGGCACTGACCGATACTGTAGTCATGGCTGCCCTTGCTGCTACAGTCACCTAGTGCTCCTGAGTACTCTGTGAGCGAGAATGCGGGAAACCAATTACACACCGTCTTGTTTTATAAGTAAGTCATTATTCCATTTTCCCAAAGAAGGTGCTGCAGAATTAGCACAGTCAAGCAACATGCCTGAAGATACACAAATAGCATATGGTGCCAAGATTCGAGTTCTGATCTCTCGATTCCCAACCTTTTTTTTTTCTTTTGCATGTATATGCATGATGTGTGATATTCATGTTTGTTTAGAAACAAGAACAGCAAATGTAGAAACTATGTTGAGACATTACAAATTGAAAATGATTGTTTATATCAATGAGATCACTCTTCCTCGCCACACCTGCACTGAAAATAATAACGGAGAAACTCTAAATTAGACTCCTGATTTTAATTTAAATTTCATGGGGTGGGCTCTTTGCTTCTTTTTGCTTTCTGTTGGTGCTGTTTTGCTTTACAGCTTCCTGGGTCATTCTGAAACGCAGTCAGGGTTGAGAACCAGTGATATGGTCACATAGGTTTAAATAATAATCCAGGCCCAGAAATGAACTTTGACAAAACTAATTTTTCCATGTGGACACAGTTACTAGGCAAGGATTCCAGTTACCTACTGAATACTTGCAAGGCATCCAGGTATGCGGAATGATACATTACTTCCTTCAATATCCACCATGTTTCACGTTAACTGGGGTCAAAAGATAGGTTTGCAGGTTTGAGGGAGTCTTATAAAGTTTAGTTGTGTTTTTTTTTTAATGTCCTACTTGGGCTTGGGAGATGGTTCAGTTTGTAAGCACAGGACCTGAGTTCAGCCCCCAGAACTGAACTGAATGAACCCTTGCTGATCTTCCAGGGAACATGAGTTTGGTTTATAGCACCTGTGTTGGGAAGCTCATCTTAACCTGTGGCTCTAGGACCAGGCTATCCATTTCTTAAGGACTCCATGAACACAAACACAAATTCACACAAATAAAAATAAATCTTTAGGTCCTTTCCCCAACTGGCCACCACCTACAAATCTACAAGCTAGTTCCAGTCAAAATTTCCTGGACAAGTATAATTACCACTCCTCACCAAAGAAGCCTGTCTTATAGCAAATGAAGACCACCACAGAAAACCACAGCTGGACACAATACAGAGGCTATCAGATCATGGGATGCCCACCCCAACGGATACATCTACAACACAGCTCCTACCTCTGTAGGAGACATGAGAGAGATGTTGGAAAGATCGTCAGAGCCAGAACACCAGGAAGTCAGCTGTGAAATGGGCTTTCCTAGGAATGGCTTCATAAGCAAGACTGGAACGATGTAAATATCAACAGACATGTTAATATAGAAGGAGCAAATTTCGAGGGATACCATGCCTTGATGAACAACTGGAGGCAACGTATAAGATCTGGGGAAGGAAAATTTGCCTTGCTTTGGGAGCATGAGCGCCCTTATTGATTGTCCAATGTAAAGTAACTATATATATATATATATATATATATATATATATATATATATATATATATAGTTATATATATATATAGTTATATAGTTCTATATAGTTATATATAGTTATATAGTTATAGTTATCGTTATCGTTATATATATATATAGTTATATGTATACTCAAGCAACAAAAAATGGAATTGGTAGGTTGTATTTATGTCTTTGTACATACACTTGAGAGTGTAGGGGATGGGAATAGGAGGAGATTGTGGGAGAGTACCAGGGAGATGCTGGAGGCAGGGAGAAAGTGACATAATTCTATTTCAGTTAAAAACATATTTAAAACAAATCTTTTAAAAATATGTCTCGGCAGTTGAGTTATGCACACCAGAAAAGAATGAATGAACCAGATACCCAGGGCATTGTTACTTGTTTTTGTTTTTGTTTTATTTTTTTCCTGGATAGTGGCAAAATTGCCCTCTCCTCAAGATGGTATGGGTCTTAGGCATGAAAATAGCATTCCACACTTTTGAGCCAACCAAGAGGGAAATATTTAACCTTCCTATGATTTGGCTTAGTCATTTAGGGAGCTAAGCAATGTTGTCGGTGGTCTAGGACTCAGTATGTTTCGAAGATAGGAAGGAATCATGAGCAGTTATATTTACTGTTCCAGACTTCCCATCTTGTTCTGTCAGCTTCAGGCCAGTTCAAAGCTCACTGCAGGTTCATCTTTAACCTTGCAACTAGTCAGTTACAAGTAGCATGTGGACTTCTGTTCACTTACTGAAAGGCAAGGATGGTTTATTTTTAGGCTAGCATAGGAGCGCCAGACCTTGACAGTGAGTTGCAAGCAGCTTGTCCAATTGCCTTTGGAAATCTGTCTCCTTTTAACGTGCATTCCCTGTCCTCCTGGGTGTTTCTCACCACCTGCCATGCTGTTTGTGATGGAGGAAGATGACATTCTCGTATTTAAATATTTCAGGCGGTGCCTGGAAGCAGGTGGCTGTAGAGGCTCTTTGGTCCTCTGTCTTCCTGCTCAGCCATCTCCCATCATGAATCTCTATGGAAGTTTGACGGCTGTGGTGGAATTCAGCTCCTGTAGAGTCCAGGGGCTACAAAGAGACTCCCTTACATTGTCTGAAAAGTAAAGGCAGCGGGAAGTTTCAGCTTCTTTTTCCTTCTTTGAGTTATATTGCATATTTTTTAATTAAGTAGAACTCTCATATTTTTAAGCCTAATACTCTTTAGGCTTGCTTTGTTACTCCTCTTTGTAATTTCCTCTCTGGTGGGAGTGTGAGAGCCCATGACAACAAAGCAGGTACGCCACCTCACTAAGCTCACATTTTTAAGTGTCACGATGTTCTCCCTGTGACTAGGTTGCTTGGCTGGGGAGTACATGGAAATGTGAAGTGGGTGTATGTGTGGGGAAGGGGGTTGCCTCCAGAAAATAAGCCTCATTCACAAAACTTGTGTAACTGATTCTTTTTCTGTGGGTTGTGGTCTTTGCAATTCAAAGTCCCCAAAGATGAGATACCCAGCCCAAATCGGAACAAAGTTATTTTACCAGGATTTTCAAACTCAGAACCAAAAGGGAGCAGGTGCTGACTAAAGCTGCACGGGCTGTGCTAGCCTTCTGGAGCTACCCATTTCCTGCCCTGTGGAAGATGCCAGTTGGCCATGACGATGTGGAATGGCCCCCACATTCCTGGACACCTTTGCCCTTCTTGTCATCAGTGCTTCCAGGACTTCCTTTCAAATGCTCCTCATACTCATCATCCCTGTACTCAAGCCAATGCCTAGTTAAGTCCCTGGGACTTGAGGCCAAGAGAGTTACAACACTGTGAGTGAAACTCCTAAAGAGGACCTCCTCCAGCTCCCCACCCCCATACACAAACACGCACACACACACACACACACACACACACACACACACACACACACACACACGCATACATGCATACACATACGCACACACACATCTCCAGGGGAAAGTAAAACCACAAAGCCCAGAGTATGCCTGTTTTCTGGAGGGGGGTTTCTGGTAATTAGCTTAGATTGCAACAAATGGCACACACAGACTGTTGCCTCTGCATGTGTGCTCCAAGATTGGTGTTTACCCTATTATTTTCCAATTTAGAGATGGCACCAAGTTTATCAGGGAGCAAATGGAACCCAGCAAAAACATATCTAAGTGTGGTAAGAGGTGTGTATCTTGATGGGTAGAATTTTTTAGACTTCAAAAATAATGAATTACATTCACTGGTTTGTTAGCGAAGGGGACGTGGTATTACCCCCTACACACACACTTGGTGATGCTTGGATATTTTTAGCAAATGAATTGTCAGCAGAAAGGCTTCATTAGACCCATCAGGATATCTGCCCATGAAGAACGAATCCCAAACTGTACTAACAGTTTCCTTGAACCCAAATGATGAAGCACCTCTGACAAGAGCCATATTGTGCTCCCCATGTGAGGAGCAAGAGGAACAAAAGAGACAGTTTGATCTTCGTTTGGTCAGGTTAATATTGACATAGCTCAGATGCAATGGAAGTGTGTGTGCATCGCACGTATGCGGAAGTGCTCTGGGGACTGTGTGGTGGCTTCCGGAAGGCAAAACTGGGAACCTACAAAGGAGGAAGGTCTTCTGCTTTAGTGAAATAGTCTTCCAGCTCATTCGTTACTGTTACAAAGGGAAATAAATAAAGCCAGGAGACTTAGGGCATATGCTAAAAACTAACCAACAGGGAATGTTTTTACGTCTACAACACAGTCATAGAAATAACATATTACTATTATTTTTATGTGGTGGATCAACTATTGTCCAGGTTCTAACATTTTGAAATATAAAGCATGCCTAGTGAGTAGTTTTTCTTTTATTTATGTTTCCTGAATTGTCTATTCCCTCATGAACAAGAAGGGTCCTAATTAAAGCCACATAGCCCTTTGTCAGTGTCTTTAAACAGTATGCTAGAGCAGAAAGTTTGAATGATTGTTGATAGTATCCTTAAATATGTAAATGAACTGGGTGCGGTAGTGTATGCCTGTATTACTAGCATTTGGGAGGGGAGGGAGGAAAGATATATGCTCATCATCAACTGTGTAGTGAGTTTCAGGACAACTTGAGTGACCTGAGACCTTGCTTTAGTAGGAAAGGAAGAAGGACAAAGATAGGGGGAAAAAGAAAGAAGGAGGAGGAGAAGGAAAAGAAGGATAAAAGAAAAGAAAAAAAGAAAAAGGAAGGAAGAAGGGGTGGAGAAAGGGAGGGAGAAGGAAAGGAGGAAGAGAAGGGAGAGGGAGGAAAGAGAATTCAAATTAGCCTGAAGTAGCTGATGAAATGATGACTGTGCTGTCTTCAGCAAGTTATGAAATTCCCTCTTCTAAATCCCCAGTGTCCTCCTGATCACTTGCCTGAGTCAGCAGAGGAACAGTTTTCCATGAAGTACTTTTTTTCAAGCACATGTTTCTTGGTCACCTCTCATTGGGACAACACTGACCTCTCTGTTTGCTAGAGACATCAGAGATGAAGCAGATTCTCTGCTCACTTCAGAGTTGACCAGAAACCAGCTCGATCCCTTTTATGAGGTTTGCAAGTTAGCTGGGTGGTGGTGCACATACCTTTAATCCAGCTGGGGAGGTGGAGGCAGGCAGATCTCTGAGTTCTAGGCCAGCCTGGTCTACAGAGTTCCAAGACTGCCAAGGCAACACAGAAAAATCCTCTCTCAAAAAGCAAACCAAACCAAACCAAACGAACAACAACAATAAAAAGTTCTTAATTTATATCTGAGATTTGAGGCTAAATATCTCCCAGACAGTTCCTGTCCTCTCCCTCCTCACCTCTTCTTCCTCTTCCTCTTCTTCTTCCTACTCTTTTCCCTCCCTCCTCCCACCCCTTGCTCTTGTTTCTCAGATTTCATAACATAAAAACAGGGATTTTCAGTTTTCAGTTAATACACAATCTCTCTCTGTTCTTGAACTCTTTAGGTTGAGTGAAGGCCTTCCCAGAATCATTGCATGAAAGGCCATTAGTCTTTCCCTTCATAGTTACACGTGCCTGACTTAATCACAGCACTTGCAAACTGCTGGTGTTAGTGGGTGTCTTGATAGTTGCACCTTATCAAGAGAAAGTTGCTGCCGTAGGCCCCTCCTGTTAAGATGCTTACTTGGTCAAGAGGAAAAACAAAAGCAAAAGGCAGTCCTATTTAGTCTCTTGCTTCCTCCATGAATCCCAACTTCTTGTTCCTGTGGGCTTTTGAGCAGACACAAAGCAGTGTTGCAGTAAATGGTGAAGTGCAATCAGAGCGTGTTTCTCTCTAATCTACTGGAGAAGAAAATCTTCAGTGAGGATAATTCTGGACAACCAGTGATTTTGCCAGAGCTACTGTCTCCTCCCCCATTTACACCCTTGAAAGCACAGATTGCTGTGCTGTGGGTAGATGTGGATCACTCAGTTGGAAACCCTGGAATCAATTACCCAGCACCACCGAAACCAGGTGTGTGGCTCATGACTATACTCATAGCACTTGGAGAGTGAGCACTGGAGAATCAGAAGTTTATGGTAATTCTCAACTAGGGGCTAGCCTGAGCTACATGAAACCAGAAAAGGGTGGGGTGGGGAAGAACATGCTGCTGCAAGAATATCTTAGTATTCTTTTTCATAGACGCTTCTTTGAGATTCCAGTTTAAGGCTTTACACATAATCAACAGTCCATAATTAGCATGATCCCACGCTTATATTTGGTGGGGTTGATGAGAAACTGGAAGTTACCCATGAAGTATGGTGAAAGTAAAGCCGAGCTTCATAATCATGGTAGCCAAAGTTGCAAAGCACGGCTGCTTGTGCAGAGTGGCAAGAGAGAGCCATGCCTGAATAGAAGTAGAGACAGTAGAAAACCTATTTTTTACTGAGTTAAAAGCTAAATTTCTCAATAATGTCCTCCCTGAGGAATAGAATTGGGATTAAAATAAAGCCTTTGGGTTTCGAGTAGTGGGAACAGGAACCCCATTGTTCATGCCTTCAAGGTGTGTAACATCAACTACTTACCCTCCCCAAGCCTTCTTATATGACACAGACAGTGTTACTAACCTCACAGGGTACCAAGAAGCTCATGGAAGGTGATGAAACATAGCTAGCCAGATGCTTGATACAGTACCATCAACTTTTATTGGGAAATTAATATCAACTTAAACCAATAAAACTAACCAATCAAGTGAATTGATATGTATATGTGCTAAAGAGTAATTTGTATTATAGCATTTTAAAGTCTCACTAAATGTTTTCACAAAACAGTTTTTAATTATAAAGGATGAAAATATACACTCTCTGACTCTATTTTCAAAGAATTATAGCCAATCTAGTTTTAACAGGCCCAGGAAAGCATTTTAACTACTAAGATTCCTTGGTTGCCTTTTAAAAATAAGAAACAAGAACAATAGTGAATAAGAAAAAAACGGTGTCTAGGAAGAATATGGGAAATTTCTTTGTTTTCCAATTAAAAATGTATGGAAACCTGAATAAATAAATTTTTAATTTATGCATTTTGTGTTCTCATAAATCATTTTCCTGTCAAGATTTTCAGACTTTATTACTGCTGAATACTTTAAACATCATAATAGAAATTTGGTAACATAAATCATGAAGCTTTCATTTAGAACATTTGTACCCACACCTCAGCATTTTTCTTATATCTTGATTAAAAATGAAAATAACCCCCAGTCTAGAAATAAATCCGTGCAGAGTCTAAATGTCAAAGTAGACGCTTAGATTTCAGTAACTCAGCAATCCATGCCACCCACTGTGCTTTCAGAAGTCAAGGACTGTCAAACTCTGTTTTGAAGACTCTCTATTCAAACTGCAGTTGTACAAGCTTGTTTTAATCTTGGTAGTGGCTCTTAACTATAAGTATTCTACCTACAAATGATAGCCACTTCCTTGACTTTTCCATTTCCTGCCAGAAGAAAAATAATACAGAGATAACAAGTCTGGGAACAGCATTTCATTTGATAACAGCTCTAGTCAGTCTAGTTCTTGTTCGTTTGTTGGGAGACAACTGCTTTGGATTAGGTGCTGGGATTCTGAGGAATAAATTAGCATCAGAAGGAAAGTGCACTGAAAGCCTTGGGCACTTGTAATGGAATGATGGGAATGATGAAGGGACTCTATCCATGGTACTTTGACTTAAGAAATGAAAAATCAGTTCACATTCTGTTTGGGTTTGAAAGGATGCTGTTTGCAGAGTGGCAAACAGAAGCTTGTTAGCTCTACCAGGAACTAAGGATGAAAAACCCGTCCCTAAGATAAACACTGCCTTGCCCAGAGGTTTGACATTTTAAATCATTTTAAGGCCAACTTTGCTCAGATTTGACTTTGCCATTTGCTCCCTCATCCAACTTTGTAAGATTTTACTTGGATGTCATTTAAATGACTCAAAGATCAACAAGAGCATCATTAGAAAGTTCATGTGGTATGGAGGTTATAAAGTAAAGAATCATCCTACAAACAAGGAGTCCCCACAAACAGAATCTCACAAAATGCTTTCACAACATGCTGGGTGGATTCCACAAACTGAAAGTGGCCTCCTGACAGTTTACCGACAGGAAAGGAAAAGGAACCTATTATCTAATGCTGTGTCCATGGCGCCAGGCTAGCTTTTCATATACTATCTTAGTTCTCACAATACTCCTAAGAGGGCAAAGCTGACAGCTGAGGAAACTGAGGGTCAGAGATGGAGGGACACTCACCTAGGTAAAGGGTGCCAGATCCAAGATGTCTAAAAGCCAAAGCCTTTGCAAGAAAACTTCAGAAGACAGGCCCTAAGATGGAGACATGCAAGGATGTTGAGGTCTACAGTGTGGCTGCTGGTGACAATGTAATGTCAGCGTGTCTTAATACTCATTGTGGAATGAAATTTTTAAATTAAATTTTAATTAATTTGGGAGGGGGCAGGGATGTGTGCCATGGGGTACCTGTGGAGGTCAGAGGACAAATGCATGAGTCAGTTCTCTCTTTCCATCATGTAGGTCCCAGGGATCAAACTCAGGTCATCAGGCTGGCTAAAAGGCATTTCATCAGCCCTGCATATGAGATTTTACAACAAAGAACTATCAGATCTTATATCAAAATACTATTCAGTTTTATGCTTTAGAAACTGGATTGCACTTAACTATTTTGAGCATATTCTTGTGTTACTAATAAGTCTGTTATTCACTTGAATTACTGTTGCATAATTTATTGACAATTTCTCAGTTGTTGGCCATACAGATTTTCCTTTTGAGCATTAGTTTTTAAGGTAATAAACCCATTAATACTCTTGTTCACAAACATTGTATGTGTGTCAATTTTTTCTTTATGCTCTGTTGCTAAAACGAATTTGTTAGCACGCACATGAAAATATTTACCCATGACAGAAAAAAGGATATAGATTTTACTATTAAAGAAACTCTCTAATTAATGAGTTAAAATATTTATTAGCTATATCTATTTCAGTTGCAAATTGTCTTCTATGTTTTTTAACTTTTTCTACTGGCATATCTACTTTTAATTGACTTATTTAAAACTCTTACACTCAAGGATATTATTTGTCTTCTCATTAAGGAAAATAAAATCATGGTAAAAAGCAATAGCTGCACTGGGAAACAGTATGTTCTAAATAAGAAAGTGCTTTACATTTAAAAAATGACTTACATGTGTGTGCGTGTGTGCACACCATGTAGAGGACAACTTGTCTGTTGGTTCCTTCTAACCAGGAGTTCAGCTTAAGTGGGAAAATGCCTTCATGTGCTGACCCATCTTTTGGGGTCTGATTTACATTTTTAAAAGCTTCTCTTGATGCTTTGTGAACTGATAGAGGAAAGAGCCTGGGATGGTGGCCGGGGTGTCGCCACCAATGTTCAGTTTCCAGAAGTTGATGGGTGGGGCTGGAGAGATGGTTAGGTGGCTCAGAACTCACACTACTCTCTCGGAGGATCGGGTTTGAATCCCAATACCCACATTAAATCACTGACAACCACCTGTAAATCTAGCTCCAGAAGATCCAATGCCTCTAGCCTCTGTGGCCAGGCTCATATACATGCAAACAGACAGACAGATGTGTGTGCCTGTGTGTGTGTGTGTGTGTGTGTGTGTGTGTGTGTGTAGAATTAAAAATAAAATAGAAATAAAGGAAAAAAAGAGATGAAGGTGTTGTCTAAGACAGCCGTGACAATGAAGAAAAATGAAGAAGTGTTTGCCTTGATGTATATTTTAAGGTAAAGCTAACAGGATCGCTGTCAGGCATGAAACAGGAAGAAACAAACAAACAAACAAAATGCCAGAATAATCCCTAGCCGTTTGGCTTGAGTAACTGTGGATGGTGGTGTCCTTTAATGATACTGAAGAAACTGGGCAGGACTCGCTCAGGTCATCTTGCATTTGTGAGGCTGGTCAGACCTTCCCACGTGCAGAGTCCAGGTGATTACGCTTCTTCACTGGAAAGTAGGAGGATTTAAAGCTATATTTCTCTGAATGAGAATGCCAAGGAAAGTGGGTACCAAAAAGAGAGTGGAGTTGTGGGATACGGTACGTTTGGGGCAGTGAGCACTTAGCAGTAATCAGCAAAGAATAACCAGAAAGAGTAATCAGCAAAGATGACCAAGGAGTGGCCAGTGAAAGGGGAGAGAACAAGGAAAACATGATATCAGGAAAGTAAAGTGCTCCAAAAAGGAGGAGGATCAGCCTTGATGGAACTGCAGGTAAAGTCCAGTGGTGTGAGAACAGGGATGTGTTTCATTGGACAACTCAGAGTGACTGGCACTTTAGAGGAGTCTGAGCAAAATGATGGGTCCCAAAGCCAAGCAAGGGAGGCTAAGAAAACAATAGAAGGGTAGTTAATGGGTAGTTGTTTCTCTCCTGAGAAAGGCCCATCTTTAACTACTCAAATACTTCTAAGATATTGCTTAAATCAAGTGTGCTTGGTGTGATATGTGGCACTGAAAGCATTTAGCTTCAATACTGAAGTTTTGGTTTTGTTTTTGCTTTTTGTTTAGAAAATTTTGGTGCTACTTCCTGCTACTCCCATTCTCTCTGTGTGGCAGTTTTTGGATTTTTGCTACTTAAATTTTTAAAATTAGATCTATTCACTGTATTTTATGTGTGAGTGTTTTGCCTGCGTTTACCTCTGGACATCAGTATATGCTTGGTATCCAAGAAGGTCAAAAAATGGCTTCAGACTCCCTGGCCCTGAAATTAGGAGTGGTTGTCAGCCACTATGTGGGCACTGAGAACTGAGCCCAGGTTCTCTGCAAGAGCAACAAATGCTCTTAACACTGAGCCATGTCTCCAGCCTCAATACTGAATTTTTTTTTTTGAAGTAATGCAAGAAGTCAAATGGTATTTTTGGACAATGGAATTTTCCACTCCATTGGGCTGTGTATTTCCAATGACAAACACGTTAAATCTGCCAAATAGGCACTCTCTCAACTTCGCGTTTTCTATTAGATCAAGTGGAGCCAGATATTCCTTGCTTCTCTGCCCTGGGTTTTCATCGCCATCATCTTTACTGTCATCAAACTATCGTAGGCTTCTCCAGCTAATCTCTAAATTAGCTTTTGGCTGGGCAATAGCAGCCCTCTTCTTCTCCCTGGCTTTCCAGAATTTTCTAATTCCAAAGCTGGGAATTATTCAGGCAGGCAGATTCACATCCTTGTAAATGTTTGATGATTGAATCTCTGGAACCATGGGCTCTGCTGGGGCGAAATTGCCACTTGGCTGGTCAGTTCCCAGTTTCAGTGATAAGGACATTCCTAAATTCTGGTGAGATTAAGAAATGTAGAGGGTGTGTGTGCCTGGGGATGAATGGTAAATTATAGGGAGAAGTATCCCTTTATTTTCTACAAAGCAGGAAACACATATGCGTGTCTATCATTTAACTGGAAGTGGAAGAAACATTTTGCAGACATCTGAGCAGGTTAACAAATCGTATTTGTATATGTGTAACTAAAACAGTAATTTATCAGGTAGAAGGCAGATGGGGGAAATAAAATGCCAACCTGTGTCTACAGTGGGGCTCCGCTGATGATGAAGAGCTGTTTACTCAGAACCAGCCTCGCTCTCCAGCAAAGTAAGAGCCATGGCAGCACATGACTCCCTGCATAGCTAGAAGACAAGAATAAATTATATGCTACGCAAACAACACTAGCACAAAAGAAGAACAAACAGACTGTATTTCTCAGCTTCCCGAAGAGTCTCACTCATTCCCTTGTTTGGCTCTTCTAAATATGAAGCTCTCAAAACTACTACCCGTAGGCCAGTAGGATGGGATCTAGCGTGGACAAATTCACGAGAATACACAGGGCATCAATGCTGATCCTTGTCTGGGGTTGCTGTAAAATGTATCTGGTTTTGGTGGTATGCCAAAATGGTTCACATATTTTTTTTTAAATCAGCACTTCATTTAATTCCATGGAATATGGTTTGGGGTCACCCATAGAAAGATTGAGGCAATCTTACCCAGAAGACCTAGACTGCAAGCATCACTTAAGGAAAACGAAGAAAACACACATTCTTGGATTTTTCTCTAACCTATGAAGTAACAATCCCCAGGACAGTGTTTAGAATGCACAACCCAGGACATTTTTGTGATGGGGTCAGTATAAAGAATTAGGAGTTGAGGGGTGTTGTCCATCTAAGTCCCAGGAGAGCACTGAGAGTGCCAAGGACCGGTTTGCAGGAAAATATACGGACCGATCCCCCGCTAATGCAGAGCTCTGCGGGTGGGGTGCAGAGGCCAAGGCAGATTCAGCGAGTCTGGGATGTGAGTGAAACCGTATTTCCAGCAAAAGGCCTGGTCTTACCAGTGCTGGACACGCTGCTAGAGGCATCACTGAAGCCAGGAAGGATCCAAAGAGCACCCGACGTAGCCATCATCCTTGAATAGCATCAGGCCCGCGAGTACAGCTTTGAGTGATGCTTCTGAATCTTAATAGACTCAGATATGAGTCAGATGGACCCGTTCCTGTTTGAGTGAGGCAAGGGGAGAATTCACTGGTACTGTAAACATTTCTTTGGAAAGTGTGCCTCCCGTTTTGGAGTGAAGGTGCTGGGGAGGGGCTCAGAGACTTAAAAACATTTGGGAAGGAAAATCATGTCTTCAGTTATTGATGATTAGCTGTAGATTAGTGTCTTTCCTGTTTGCTTTCAGGATCAGCTCTGCTTTTGATCTACAGTGGCACAGAGTCCAACATCGGGTTTCTCGATTAATCGCCAATGATGCTTTGGTGCATTTTATCTAGTGAATGCTTGTTTTGCATAAGGGGCAGTCTGATTCAAAGAAGCCATACCCTAAACTCCTGGGGGTGAATTCACTCTCTGAAAATATCTCCTTAATGATTGTTGTGATGGCATTTGGATACCATGGGTGTTAAAAGCATGGGTGCCGGCAATATACTTTATGGGTACATGTTTCCAAAGGTTCTTGTATATGAGCGTCACAAACATCATTACCAAGTCAGCTCCATAGATCCTTGGTATACATCGATAATATATCCTGAGAGCTTGTTTTGTGTGTGTGTGTGTGTGTGTGTGTGTGTGTGTGTGTGTACTGCTTTGTACCCTAAAAGGCGAAGTGATCTAGTAATGGCTGCCAGGAGAAGCCAGGAATGATGGTGCAGACCCTTAGTCCCAGCACTCAGGAGGCAGATGCAGATGGAGCTATGTGAGTTTGAGGCCAGCCTGGCCTACATAGTGAGTTCCATGATATCCAGGGTTATGAAGAGAGACCTTGTCTCAAAACAAACAAACAAACAAAACCAAACAGCCAAGCCTCACTAACACATAGAAGTCCCCACCCACCAAGGGTCTCTTACGGGTT
This sequence comes from Pachyuromys duprasi, assembly GCA_028658305.1. Lineage (NCBI taxonomy): Eukaryota > Metazoa > Chordata > Mammalia > Rodentia > Muridae > Pachyuromys > Pachyuromys duprasi. The sequence continues at coordinate 31,596,185 of CM053762.1, forward strand.
TCATAAACCTTTAGACACCACTCAGCAAAGCTGCAGAGCCTGTGTATGTCATGGTGAGTGTGGTGGCTGGTAAGAAGTAAAAGCAGCTGTAATGTGCAAATATTAATGTGACAACTGATCTATAACTGTGTGTACCTATTCAGCTATTCACAATGGTTATGAGGGGTGAAATGACAGTCACATTTTCTACAGTAAGTACTTCTGTATGGTTTTAATATTGTACTACAACAAGCATAACCACAATTACTATTATAATAAAAATGCACAGAATTCTCTAAATCCCTCGAGTGTGCATCACGATGTTTTTCACTGATAGCACAATGAACTATCAATTAGTCGATTATACATGATAAGGATGATGAGGATGATGGTAGTGGTGGTGGTGGCGATGTGCTTGTGTGCCTGCGTGCCTGTGTGTGTGTGTGTGTGTGTGTGTGTGTGTGTGTGTTCCATGACAGGAGGTATGCACAGATTGGTTTTGTTTATTTCTCTCCAGTTAATTTACAAATATTTCTTAAGCAACTAGATGTGCCAGGTGTGAATGCCAGGGGTTATAATACAGGCTCCACTGTGCTTCTGGAAGCAAGAAAGAGAAATGGGTGGGCAAAGGGGCTCTCACTGAAACTGATACAGCCTGAGAAGTCAACACATTTTCTCTAGGTGACTGAGCCACAGGGTGAGGATGCTAAAGCAGTTATTGCTTTCTCCACAGCTGCCGTATATGGCAAGGTAGCCCCAACATTACAACTGTTACAAAACACTCCTGGACTTCTACACGGCAATAAAAATTCCTCTCAGGGTGGAGATACAGCCCAGTTGGTAGAGTGCTCTGCTAGCATATACAAAGCTCTGGGTTCATCCCCCTCAGCTCCACACACGTGAGACTATCTCAAAAAAAAAAAAAATCCTCAGTCAATTCATCAAAGTTCATCTTTGGGAATTCTGGGTAGAAACTAACAATAATCATAAAAAACAAAATTGTGGGGCCCGAGAGGCAGTTCATCACAAGCCCGACAACCCGAGTTCAATCTCCAGAACCCACATAAAAGAGCCAGATGCAATGACACACATCTGGGATCCCAGAACTCCACAGTGAAATAAAGTGGGCAGACAGAATAGGCTGAAAGTTCACAGGCCAGCCAGCCTGGAGTATGCAGAGCAGCAACAGAAAAGAGAGAGACCTGCTCAGCAAGGAAGGAAAGAACCGGCTCCCAGAAGTTGTCTTCTTCGTACATGTATGGCACCTACACACACACACATGTACACTGCTCTATTAGTTACTTTGCTGTTGCTGTGATAAAATATCATGACCAAAGCAACTTATAAAAGAAGAGGCTTTGTCTTGGCTTATGGTTCCAGAGAGATAAGAGTACATTGTGATGAGGAAGCAGGACAGCACAAAGCAGACCGAGCTCACTGAAAGCAGGGCAAGGTCATATATTCTCAGTCAAGTTCTGCCCACCAATAACACATTTTCTCCAGCAAGGCTATCCCTCCTAAACCTCCACAAATGGCACTACCAACTAGGGACAAACTGTGCCAATATCTGAGCCTATAAGGAACAACATTCTTATTCAAACCACCTATAGATACCAAATAAATAAGTAAAGCAATACTATAGAATAAGAGTATATCAGAGTACAGCATTATGAAGGCCAGGGTCAGAATACAAACTTCACCATACTTCTTGAAGGAAGAGAGACAGCCATGCAAACCCCTTCTGGCTTTTCTAGTGACAGGTTGAGATTAGAGTCAACAGGCATTCTTATATGGGTATTATGAATGGTAAGGGATAAATGTGCCCTTCGAGTACTTAATAAATATTCCATTAAAATGTGTTTCTCGGGGCTAGAGAGATGGCTCAGCAGTTAAGAACGCTGGCCATTCTTCCAGAGGACTCCCGGTTCAATTCCCAGCACCCACATGGCATCTCACAACTGTCTGTAACTCCAGTCCCAGAGGATCCAACACCCTCATACAGACAAAGAAGCAGGCAAAACACCAATGCACTTGAAATAGAAATAAATGCGAATTTTGCCTAAAGAATTGATAACAGTGGTGGAGACACCAGTGTTTTAAGCCAGAACATGGAAGTTTCCAAAAGTTCTCAAAGCATTTATTTCGCTTGCCTGTGATGATAAATATCTGTCCTAAATATGTCACAGGCCTGAGCTGATTCGTGGCCAAGTGTCTGAAGCAGGCAGCTTTACACTAACGTCGTATGTCTGTTGTTTCAGGACTGTCTGTTTCACAGCAGCATCACCAGTGACTTGAAGGCCTTCACAGACAAGTTTGGTTTCGATGTCCTCATCCTGATCGCGAATCACACGTCAGAGGAGCAGCACAGACAACAGATTGCGGTGTACTCCCAGAACCTGGAACTGTGCAGCCAGGTGAGACTCCTCACACCTGCTTTACGCGGTAAGAGATGTGAATAGACTGCTGCTTCGCAAGAAATAGGCCCAAGAGGTAGAGTCCTGCGGTTGGACTTGTAGGAGAAATTGGGGTATAATGCACATTGTTTCATTTTTAGAAAGGTTATTTTAGTCCATTTTGTGTTGCTGACAGAAATAGCGGAGTCTGGGTGCTTTATAAAGAAGAGAGGTTTGTTTAGATTTATCCGTTTATTTGGCGCGCACTTCTAGGGATCCGAGAGCATGGCGGTGGCTTGCGCGCTGCTGTGGTGAGGGCTTTCTGGTGGATGGTATCACAGAGAGAAGCCGGAAACAAAAGACCAGACTTGTTCCGTAACCACCCATTCCCATGGCAGTTAATACAGTCCCTGGAAGCCTTCGTTCATCTGCCTGAAGAAAGGGCCCTTGTGACAAAACAACCTTCTGTTGGCCCCGCCTCCGAAAAGTTCCACCTCATCAACGCTATCCCCACCACACCGGGAGCCAAGCTTTCACATGCATTAGGCCATAGCAGAGCCACACTGCCATTCCCCTTCTAGCCTTGAACCCATAAAGAAAAATATGGCCGTGTTCTCACCCAGATAAAGGCAATTTCTTCTTTTCCATGGTGTTTTCTTTTGCGACTGTTCCCCTGTGATAACTAACCTAGTCACTGTCTCCATATCCACGTGGTGTCCAGTATTTAGGTACAAGTTATCTAATGCCTTAGCAAGTGCAGTCTACTGGTGCTGAGATAACAACTAGGTAATCAGCTGGATCATGTGAGATGGTAGTTGAGCCTTTTAACACAGTGCCAAAAAATAAGGAGGCAGACGAAAAGAAGGAGGAATAGGAGGAGGAGGAGGAGGAAGAATCACAACAGGTCACTGGATATATGAGCCAAGCTAGTTATTCTACTTACTAACCAGCACTGAGATAGAAATAGATATGGATACAGTGATTGGTTAGTGTGAACCTCGCTAGTGAGTCCTCAGCTACCACAGGTGGCAACGTCTCCACCCCCATACCTCTCTTTCCTGCACCCCCCCCTTCTGTCCTCTGACAGCTCTATTTAGCTTCTCTATGTTAACATGACCCTGTCTATCTACTCTCTAGTTCTCTCTCTCTCTGCTTTCTCAAGTTCAGAGAAAAACATGGTGGCCCTGCCCCAGGTGCATTTTGCCTCTTCTCCTCTGGCCCACCTACCTGTGTGTGTCTAATCACCAGCCGTGGCTTTTCTGGTGCTAATGAATTATGCATTTGGATCCAAAGGTGCACTAGTTACTTTTCTTGTCACAGTGTCAGAGCAGATGACAGAAGCAACCAAATAGGGGATGGGGTTTATTTCGGCTCACATTTCAGAGCTGCTGTCCATCACGGCAGAGAAGGCATGGCAGCTGCCATCTGTCCCAAGCAAGAGCTTGTGGTGTGGTTCATCACACTGTGGTGGATCCACTGTGGTGGATCAGCATAGGGCTAGTTAAGAAACAGGGCTGACCTGCAGCCTCCTAGGCTGAACCTACAGGCCCATGTCCACCAGCTAGGATCCAGGGCTAAAAAGTTTTGTAGCTTCCCCCATAACAGCACCAGTAGCTGGGGACCAAGGATTCAAATGCATGAGCCAGTGAGGGGACATTTTACAGCCAAACCATAAGAAAAAGTAGATTTTACCCTTTTTGCTTATTAACTTCCTGGAGACGAGATGTAAGTTGTCCAAGCTTCCACTGTTATAGTTTTCAAATCATTTTTGGGGCAGGTTCCCCGTTTTCAAACAGATCTGAAAATGCTCTTATTTAAGCAGACCGAGTGGTCTGTCGCCCTGGAGCCCACAGTTCCCCTTCTCTCTTCACCCCACTGGCAGGATCCAAAGGCAAACCGCCTGGCTCCACAGAGGGCACAGGCTCTGCACCAGTGCATCCTGCTTTGTCTTGTGGTCACACAGTAAAGAGTCCACCTCTGCAGCCTGATTGCTGTGGGTTCCCACAGACTCAAAGAGCTGCTGTGAGATTATGATTGTGACTCTGTGCTGGTGTGGGTAAGCACTCAGTGAACACCACTGTCATTACCGCCAAGGCCATTTCCATGACTTATGTGGCTATTATTCCCAACATCACTTTTAACCTCTGTTAATCCTCTACGGCCTTTTCAAAAGCTCTGCATGGCAAAGCACTCCTGATGTTCCCTAAATGTTCAAGTGCTGCAGCCCAGGCCTGGCCTGGAACTGGCTGTCTAGTTCGGTACTCTGCCTCCCAGGTACCTTTGTCTGTTAGTATTTCCATGTTTCTGCAATCCTCCCTCCACCCAGAACAAGAATGAAGAGAAGGGGTCTGGGTACCATAGGGAAGCTCAACCTATGGCCCCTTCCCCTCTTCCATCTTTTCCTTTGCCTTGACACTCTATCAGGACTAGGCCAGGTCTGGCTTCTTCTCTTATTCCAACACTTTGTCAACATCCAGGGGTTCTGCAAACTTGAACTTCACACCTGTTGGAAGACGGCGCTATGTTACATCTAGGAAAGGCTTTCAGTGGTTTTAAAGATCTTTACTAGTCACTTCCAGAACCAGTGAAATGGAACAGCTGAAGAATCTAAATTTTAAGTTAAATGAGCAGTTTGATGGGATCGGAGGAAGAGCTGGTGGGAGGCTAAGCAGAGTGACTGTGGCACCTGGGTCTCAGCTGTTTAAGGCCTTCTTTGTAGGTGGATGGACACCGTTTGATTTTTGTATTAAGAAAAAATAGCAGGCTGCAGATACAGCTCAGTCAATAGACTGCTTGCGCAGACTGTATAAAGCCCTGGTTCAATCACATGCACCACATCAGCCCACACTTCTGATAGACCCAGCACTGAAGAGGTAAAAGCAATGTCTTACCTTTCTGCTGCTCTGATAAAACACCACGATCAAGACGACACACATGAGAAAGAGCTTATGTTGGCTTATGGTTCCAGGGGAGTTAGAATCGATAATGGAAGAGATGTATAGCAGCAAGCCGCAGGCATAGCAGCTGGAGCAGAAATCTTGCAGCTCAAGTTCTTTACCATGAAGCAGACATAGAGCAAACTGGAAGTGGCCCAAGGCTTTTAATCTCAAAGTCTAGCCAGTAAGGTACTTCTTCCTGCAAGGCTGTACCACCCAAACCTCCCCAAACAGCACCACCAACTGGGGACCACGTGTTCAAATACCCAAGTCTGAGGTGTACTGGGGGATTCTCACTCAAAGCACCACAGGCAAGGATCTCAAAAGTTCAAGGTTATCCACACTGAAATAGTTTGAGACCAGCCTGAATTACAGTAGACATTGACTCAGAATAAATGCAAAAAACAAAAACAACAAAAAGGGAGGGATTGGGGAGTTGACTGAGCTGGTAAAGTATTTGCCTCACTGAAAGCTGGGCATGCAACAGCTTATAATCCTAGCATTAGGGTCACATGGAGAGGAGGGTCCCCAAGGCCTGCTAGCCAGCCAGTCTAGCCTAATTGGTAGGCTCTGGGTCACTGAGAGATCTAAAAGGAAGTAGAGTCCATTTCTGAGATGGACTCCGAAGTTGTCCTAGTCTTCAAAAGAAAGCATACCATAGGGGCATGAACATACACAGACACAGACAAATAAGTAAATTAGTTATTTTAACTGCACCTTTCCCAAGCCCCAGGTGTGGTCCCACTTGCATGTCCTCTATGCCAGTCTAGTCTGACCAGCTTTCCTGACTTCAGCCCTCCAGTGTCACCTCCGACCTCCAAGCCTTACCCACAGTGCTCATCCTGCGCCCAGGTCCAGTCTGTGTCTTTTACTCGTCTTCAAAGAAACTTTTTTTCATAACAGAGACCATTATAGAAAGCCACAGCTGGTCAAAACGCAGACAAGAACTGCTTGTGGAGTGCCCATCTAGAGCACCACCCCTCCACCTTGGGATCAGGGAACATTGTGAAGTAGAAGGTGGCTAAGAAGATTGCAAGAGCTGGAGGGGCCAGAATGTCTGCGATTATGTTTTCTGTATACAACAGGGCAGCTCCGCCCGTGAAATTTCAACAACGTGGTTGCCTAAATAAGACCCATAGCATGACTGCACCAGTCAACATGCGGATGTGCACGGGAGAAAGTTCACGAGACCCCACCCCCAGATGAAGCGATAGATGGCTACTGAGACAGGGAGCATCAGTGACTCAGGGTTCCGACTGCTGTGATGAAACACCAGGACCCAAAAGCAAGCTGGGGAGTGGAAGGTGGGAAGGAAGAGTAGACTTGGCTTATGCTTCCACATCACAGTTCATCACTGAAGGAAATCAGTTCAGAAACTCAAGCAGAGAAGGAACCTGGGGGCAGGAGTTGATGCAGAGGCCATGGAGGGGTGCTGCTTGCTGGCTTGCTCCACGTGGCTTGCTCAGCCTGCTTACTTATAGAGCCCAGGACCACCAAGCCCAGGGATGGCCCCACCCACAATGGGCTGGGTCCTTCTCTATCAATCGCTAATTAAGAAAATGCCTTACAGCTGGATCTTATGAAGGAATTTACCTCCTTTCAGACAACTCTAGCTTGTATTGAGTTGACATAAACCTACCCAGGATAAGTCTTCCTCAGGGATGAGCCTCCTAATTAGTTATCTAACACCAAGTGATCATCCCTACAAACATACATATGAGCAACATTAAACAGATTTAGCAAATTAGATTTATATATTTGTTCATATATATTGTATATTGTTTGTGATAATAATAAATTTTAAAAGGCCATTAATTTGAGAGGGAGTTTGGTAGGGGGTATGAAAGAAGCTGGAGGGAGAAAAAGAAGGTGGAAAATGAGAGAGAAATGTAGCATACTAATATGAAAATACACAAAATTTTACAGGAAAGTTAAGACAAGACTCAGGGGCTCTCTGCAGACTCACACAAGCTGCTGTGCCTTCCCCACAGATTTGCTGTGAACTGGAAGAAAGTCAGAATCCTTGCCTGGAACTGGAGCCCTTCGAGTGTGGCTGTGATGAGATCCTGGTGTACCAGCAGGAGGACCCATCTGTGACCTGTGACCAGGTGTTTCTTCTTGTCAAGGAGGTCATCAACAGGAGGTGTGCAGAGATGGTCTCTAACAGTCGGACATCTTCAACAGAAGCTGTGGCAGGCAGCGCCCCCCTGTCCCAGGGCTCTTCTGGGATCATGGAATTGTATGGTTCTGACATCGAGCCTCAGCCCTGCTCTGTGAACTTCATAGATAACCCTCCGGAGCTCAGTGATTCTAACCAAGCTCAGGCGGATGTCAATATAGACCTTGTTAGCCCCGACAGTGGGTTGGCCACCATCAGGAGCAGCCGTTCATCCAAGGAGAGCTCGGTGTTCCTCAGTGATGACAGTCCAGTGGGAGAGGGCGCTGGGCCTCACCACAGCCTTCTCCCAGGATTTGACTCCTACAGCCCCATTCCTGAGGGGATCATTGCCGAGGAGCATGCACGTTCTGGGGAACACAGTGAACACTTTGACCTCTTCAACTTTGACCCAGCACCTATGGCTTCCGAACAGTCCCAGCCATCTTCCCATTCTGCAGACTACTCGCCAGAAGATGACTTCCCCAACAGTGACTCCTCAGAAGGAAACCTCTCTGCTGGGCCGAAAGGGCTTGGTGAGATGGGGATCAGCATGTCCAATTACTCCTCCAGTTCACTTTTGTCAGAGACTGGCAAAGACAGTCTTGTAGAATTTGATGAAGAGTTTGTCCAGAGGCAAGAAAGCTCTGGAGATAACTCTGAAAGAAATTTAAGCCTGTCGTGTTTTGTGGGAGATGAACTTTCTTCCCCCGAAAGGCTGAAGAATATTGGGAAGAGGATCCCGCCAACACCTATGAATAGCTTTGTTGAGGTCTCACCATCAACTGAAAAGCCATCTCCACTCTATCCAGAAGACATAATCCAAAATGTAACTGACACAGGGCATCTGGGGCCACCTCAGACCCGTGCACGGTGCAGAAGCTGGTGGGGTGGCTTAGAAATTGAGTCTAAAACTATTGAAGATGCGTGGAGCTCCAGTGAACAAGAGGCCGTGTTCCAGAGCCCTGGACCGTGGAAAGAGCATACACCTGGGCCGGTTGAGAAGAGAGCCTCCGAGTCCACATTCCAACCAAAGAGTCTTGGATTCCCAAAGGCAGATCCCTGGGAATCGGAATTTGGTCAGCCTGAGCTCGGAAGCAAAGATACCCAGGATGAGAAGGAGGAAAGCTTGGAAGGTCAGCACCCACCCACAGAGAGGCCCCATTTGACAGATGCCTCTCCCCAAGGGACAAACCATCTGATAGAGGACTTTGCTGCCTTGTGGCATTCAAGTCACTCACCAACAACAATGCCTGAGCCCTGGGGAAATCCCACCGATGCTGTGAAAGCCCCAGTTATGGTGTCCTTCCCCACGTGGGGTGCATTTGATGAAGAAGATAATGCCGCCGACACTTTAAAAAATACTTGGAATCTTCATCCCACTAACAATGAAATGCCTTCTGTGCAGGACCCAAATGAGTGGGCTACAGCCCAAAGTGAGTTTTCTTTCCCTGCAGCAGATCTACTGGACAATTCCCTCACTGAGGTAAATGAAGATGCAGTTCCACAAGTCTGGGGCAAGAAGAGCAATGGCTCCAAGGATAATATTCCTACATCTGGAAGTCCCATTTCTGATCTGGGTCAAACATGGAATAATGCTAAGCTACCAAGGGAAGACCAGAATGGCATGGATCCTAAAGCCAAAGGGAAGGTATATGAAAAGGAAGGTTCCTGGAACCTCTTTGAAGAGAGTGTTATGAAAAGAGGGTCTGATGTGTTAGCTCCTTGGGAAGATTCCTTCTTGTCATATAAGTGCTCTGACTATAGCGCATCCAACATAGGAGAAGATTCAGTCCCATCCCCCTTAGACACCAACTACTCCACCTCTGACTCTTACACATCGCCAACATATGCTGGAGAAGAAAAAGAAACAGAAAACAAGCCGCTTGCTAAAGAGAACAGTTTTGAGACAAAAGATGCTGAGTTTCCCAAAGAGGGGGCTGAAATTCCTGCAACATCGCCACAGCAGCCTCAAAGAAATCGAATCGGTTCTGGGCCTGGGAACCTAGACATGTGGGCATCACCTCACACGGAGGATAAGCCTGAAGGGAATGACACACACCACCCAGTTAAAGATTTACTCAAGGTAGAGGGTGCAGAAGATGAGCATACTTCCATCGAGGATGATGCGGGGGACAGCAGTCCATCCAGTTATGACAACCCCAGCATGATGCTACTGTACAATGAGGCAAACCGACAGCTCACCCTCCTACACAGCAGCACCAACTCACGCCAGACAGCCCCTGATGGCCTCGACACATGGAACCGAGTGATTCTGGAGGACACGCAGTCCACGGCGACCATCTCAGACATGGATAACGACTTGGACTGGGATGACTGCAGTGGAGGTGTGGCAATCACTGGTGATGGTCAAGCAGAAGGTTACGGAGCTGCAAACCCTGAACCGGAAACCCGGTTCTCAGTGAAGCAGCTGGAACCATGGGGCACAGAACATCAGGAAGCAAATCAGGTGGACTGGGATCTCTCTGCCTCTGCAGAGCCCACGGGGGACACCGATTCCAGTGAATACCATATCCTGAATGAGAAAAGTGGGCAGTTAATTGCAAATAGTATTTGGGATTCTGTCATGAGAGATAAAGATATGCCATCATTCAGATTACCAAGCCCACCCAATACTGCAGAACAAATCCCTTGGCCTTCTGGAAGTCCCAGGCTCTCAGTAAATGGTAAAGATGGTCACATGTTAGAAGCCTCTGGACTTGGTGAGTCAGCAGTGCTAGCATCTCAGCCTGACAACCAGGACACTCAGACAGAGTCCCAAGGTGACACAGCATCCTCAGTGACCAGGATGGAGAGTCCAGAACATTTTGCACACTCAGATTCATGGACAGGCTATACTTATGGACAGAGTGAGAGTGAGATTGAAGGCCTGGAAGCCTCTGGCAGTATGCATCTTGACAAGGAGGCAGCGGTGGGCTCTGGGGTGGATAGAGCCTCTCTGGTTTCTAGAGAAGAGCCCACTGACCAGGAACTCTCTTCAGCTGCATTTGAACACCAAGAAATCTTCAGCGCATCAGGCGTAATCAGATCTCCTTCTGTCACCTCCAGTCCTCAGACTGAGGAACAAGAGGAAGCCTTAGACGTTGAGAAGGAACTTTCCACTGAAAAGGAGCCTTACAATCTCTTTGCTCTGCAAGCAGAGACATCCATGAGTGATTTTCAGACAGAGGAGATGCGTGAAGAATCTCTTGCAGATCCCAGCAATTCAGGGGAAGCCAGCTCAACTTCGGGTAGGATTATTAACCTCATAAAGAACATGCCTGTATCTGAAATGGAACTAGAGAAACCTGAAGACCATAACATTCTAGAGCCAGAAAGAGCAAGTGAAAAGCTGCTTTATGAATCTTCCCATACCTTTGGCGTTTGGGATGGCCCTATAGATAACGACGTATGGGATAGTCACATAAGTTATGAGGCAGCCATGACTCCTGTAGGTGAGACCACTGAGAACAGGTCTCTAGAAGCTCTTTCGACAGGAAATTATGACAGGGACAGCCTCTCTAGTGAGTATACTCATTCAAGTGTATCGAGTCCCGACCTAAATGATTCTTCGGCCGCTTTGTTGTCCTGGACTTGTGGACCCAGTACTGAACATCAGAAAGACTATTCAGATGACAGGAGCAAACAGAGCCACCAAGAATCAGAACTGCTTAGTACTGAAGCCCAAGTAGGAGAGATTACTGACATGAAGAACCTTGCGAAAAACAGAAAGGATAGCATTGGAAAGATGTCTGATTACGAGGAGCCTAAGTTGCTCGAGATTCCAAGCGATTCCGCCAATGGGGATTCCTCATCCTCTTCATCCAGCCCCGGAACAGATAAGTATTCTGAACAGGCTCATGCATGTCAGGAAGGAAATCTAATGATTAACTGTCAAGGGGAAAATGAACTTGACTCTGTGAAGATTGTGCAGCCAGAGGACACGAGGGACATATCCACAAGCTCTGATTCCGGTGATGACAGTGAGGGTGAGGAAGAGTTTCTGGAGAAGGAGCTCCATTTGGCCACAGGCCAAGCTGCTCAGAGCAAATCTGGAGCTTGTGATACATTGCATGAACCAGAGTTCTTGGCCACAGGGCATCCCGAGTCTGAGTTTTCTGTCTTTGTAGGTGGTTCAGAGCCAATAGAGAAAGAGAACAGGGTGAACCCATTCTATGACAGTCACCAAAGCAGCCCTGCCCAGTGGATTTTGTCACCGCTCATGCAGACAGACACACAGGACAAGTCTATGCAGAAGGAGGCCAGAGCTGAAGAAACAGGGAAGATGGGAGATGGCACGTGGCAGGTATCTCCCAGGGCTGAGCCTAAGAACAGAGAGCCTGCTAAATCGGACTTGCTCGGCTTCTCAGCTGACAGCAGTGAGTGGTGGAACACCCCTCCATGGGAAGGGAGGCCAACTGCAGATGTATCCGCAGAGTTGTCTAACTCAGATCCTGAGGCAGAGACGAGCTCTCCAGTCTTCCAGAATGCAGGCCCGTGGGGCGTGCCGGATCTGCATGATAGTGAACTCGGAGACACGGGCAGTACTAATCCTTTCTGTGACAGTAATGGTGGGACGCCCCAGGAGAAACTTTGGAACATTCAACCGAAGCAGCTGGATTCAGATGCCAGTCAGTTTAGCCAGCTTGTAATATTGGACCACATTAAAGACGAAGCCTCTAGACATCAAACCGCTGTGTCTTCGGCCTCTGGTGACCTTCCTCCTGAAACCCCCACCCAAGAGCAATGTCAGGAGTCTACGCTGTCCGCCTGGGACCGTGTGGACCCAGCATCTACCCACAGGGATGAAAATGAATGCATCAGCACCGGGGTTTCACCTGCCGAGGGCCACGAAGAGAACTGGTGGGAGCCAGAAAGAGCGTATTTCAGCCAGGTGACACACTCAAGCCCTGCCCCAGAAAATCTCCCTGCCGCCAGCGCTCCCCCACAGCCGATAAAGAAGTCAGGCTCCGAACGGGACAGGCCCGGCCCCGGGGAGCCCCAGCATAACTTTGTTCCAGATATTTTACATGGCAACTTCGAAGAGGGCCGGCAGCGGGCCTCCGCTTCGCCCGATCTGTGGATGGATGTCAAGCAACCTTTCGCTTTTGAAGCAGATGCTGAGAACCCCGACCTACTGACTTATTGTGACCCTGACAGCAACACTCAGGCCTCCGACAGCCCTGACCTGTGTCATGATTCTGAAGGAAAGCAAGAGACGGAAAGGCACAGTGGTGTCCACCTGGGCCCTGAAGTGGAACCCGGTGAGCTTTACCTCACCGAGCCGAAGATGAATGCTGACCCTGCTGAGGAGCCTGGGCTGGAGTGTGTCCCACACAGTTCAGAAGTCCATGCCGCACGGGCAATGCCACTGCCCCCGCTCAACAGTCAGACAGGTACAAACAACTCCTCTAAGCCCGCCTCTTCCACACAGTCCCCGGAGCCTTCTGATATGCATGAAGATGGCAATACGAGTTTAACATCCTTAGAGGAAGGCACCAACCCAGAGGTGGAGGCAGTGGACAGGGCCACCCCAGGCGCTGGAAATGCAGACACTGACACTTTTGAAACTCAGCACGGGGTCACTGTAGAAGAAGGCAACGGCTCTTGGGTGTCAGAAGACCTTTGTCCTGGAAGTCACACGGGCACAAGAGCCTTGCTTGGCTGCGAGCAGCCTTTTGCTTCTGAGAGCCCTGCCGTACTTACTGACGTCTTGCTAGCCTCAGACACCTGCCTGGATGTGAGCGAAGCTGCCTTTGACCACAGTTTCAGCGACGCCTCGGGCCTCAACACATCCACAGGCACGATAGACGATGTGAGTAAGCTAACGCTGTCAGAAGGCCGTTCCGGAACACCAGTGGACGACGGAGACGCAGGGAAGCAAGACATCTGCTCCTCTGAAGCTTCCTGGGGTGATTTTGAATATGATGTAATGGGCCAGAATATTGACGAAGATCTGATGAGAGAGCCTGAACATTTCCTCTACGGTGGTGATCTGCCGTTGGAGGAAGGCGCTCTGAAGCAGTCTCTGGCACCCTACACTCCCCCCTTTGACTTGTCCTACCTCACAGAACCTGCTGGCGGCGCTGAAACAGCCCAGGAGGCTGGGTCTCCAGATGACGCGTCTCTCGGGAGTGACGCGGCAGAGATGCTGCTCTCTGCTCTACCTGATGAGGGGGAGGAAAGCCAGACTGAGGCCAACAGCAGGCAGCCCAGACGCCAAATGACTGTGTTGCATATTCACGAAGACCCTGAGGCTCTTTCCTCACCTGTGGGAGGAACAGGTTCCAACCTAGAGTCCTCTCCATCCAACATTGACTGGGAAATAGAAACAGATAATTCAGATTCACCAGCAGGTGGCGACATGAGACCACCAAACGGTAAGCATTAGCCCCTCGCTCCCCCAAACACACACACACACACACACACACACACACCTTTAAGAAGCCAATGTTAACTAAATTAATGCATTTGTTAAAGCATTGCCACCAATACAGGCAGAGAAAGCAACTTATTTCCAGTCCATTGTCTAACCAGCTTCAAAGTATGTAAATGTAGTGGCTATATTATGAAACTTCTATGTATGAGAAAATTAATCAGGTCCACAAATTGAAAACATCTATTAGCTTGTTTCTTTTCATTGCTCGTTTGCAAAGATCCCAGATCATGTAGCGTGTTGATTAACCCTGCTCATTGCTTTTCACCTTCATATTCCAGGCAAGGAGATACTGGAGTTAGAAGAAGAGAAAGTAATTCCCACAACAGGGCCTGAGCAGACAAAATTAGAATACAAGGAAGACAAACAGGCAGAGAAAATAGAAGACCACCAGGTACTAGCTGTGGATTACATACTCGTAAGCCACGAAAAAGATTTGCCATTGAAACCAGAGGCCTGGGAAGCAAGAGAAAATGCCACTGAATTAGAACCCGTGGGTTCTGGAGAAACAGAACTACCAGAAACTCAGTTAGCAGGCATCTCAAACACTTTTCAGCCTGGGTCTCTACATGATGTCAAAGTGTGTTCTGCAGAGGCAATTTCTTCCCACCACAAGGGGGCATCTCCTAAAAGCCCCGCACAGGACCAGAGTTGGCTGGTCTTGGGTCACAGTGAGGCTGGTGACCCATCTGCAGACACCAGGACCTCGGGGCCTGGGTCTCCTGGCAGAACTGTGGAGCAGTGCTTGAGTCTCGGCTCCGACAAAGTACCCCAGTCCCAAGTTCTGGGAAGAAATAAGCCTGTAGACTCTTTAGCACTAGAGGAAGTTGCTGGTTTGAGCAGCCAATCAAGGAAGAGCAAGAGACCAGATCAAGCTGGTCTAGACGTAGTTCCAACACAAGCTGCCACTCACGAAAATGAATGGGAAATGCTTTCACCACAGCTCTCCCAGGAAAACAGGATCCCTCCACAGGAAGCGGAAGAAGAGACAGAGTTCCTTGAGCCTGGACCCAGAAAGCCGAGACCAGATGGGTAAGCAAAACACTATTTATTTTTCATGAAGATTATTTTATTTAGAAACCTGAGAAACAGTGAGTGGTTGTGAAACATGAGTGTACCAGACTGACAAGATCTTTTCTGACATTTATTATATATAAGTCATGTCATCAGCAAAAGCAATTGCTAGACAATCGTCAGCAAAATGATTTACAGCCAGTCTGCACCCGCGCTGCTGACTTCAGGACCTATGTAACTCTGAAACAGGCAAATGGAACTAGAATAGCTAGTATTAATTAGCATCTCTCCAGGTCCTTCTCTGTGTAGGACAGCTTGCATTCATCAGCTCACATGACCCTTACATTCTCGGGACTGGGGAAGTAGGATGGGATAGGGGAGGAGGAATCCAAAGTTCAGGGTGTCTCTAATTGTCTCAGATTCATCTTAAATAAACAGAGTGGATGCTCTGGGCTCCCAAGCTTTCTGAATCCAAAGCCTTTGCCTTTCTTGTTGGCATACTGACTTCTGTACAGAAAAACTTTTCTGTGACTTTACACAAACACGTAGCTTTCATGTGGGACTATCGGGAGACTCCAAAGCAGGCTCAAAATCAGTGGGCAATGCACCTGCCCTAACTGGCGAAGAGTTATAAAACGGCCATCATTCAGTGATCCACTCTCCCAGTGTAGGGCTTATAAGATTTTTTTTTTCCTATGGCCTGTTTGTGGGACGCCAAAGGGCACAGAGCAAGAAACAGAATGCCATTGCTGCCCTTGGGATCTGAGATCTGCTCATAATGTTTAAGATTTTCCTTTCTCTCATTTACCCTTAAAAATAGTGAGAAGTTAAGTAGAAAGGAAGGTATCTTTTTGCATTAAAATGTAGTGTGATATACACCATGAAAGGTGTGCGCCTGCCCTCCCCCTCCCAACAACAACAAAAAAATCAATGCAATTAAAAGATTGTGTAACTTTGGTGTGGGAAAAAAGTACCTTCTGCTTTCTACTCAGTTTAGGAGCATGGATGACTCTACACAGCATAGGTCCTGTGAATCAAGGTATTTGGAACCCAGCCTAGCTCTCCCCTGGCTATTTACATATTTAAAGATTAAACATCAAGCTTAAGTTCCTCATCTACAAAATTAGTGGGCTAGGCTAGATGATTTCAAGCCTTCCTTCTACAAAATTAAATTCTATGAACTTAATTTGTATGGGAACAATGTGTGTCCAAAAAGAAAAAGTTTCACAAATTGCATTTTGTTGTTGAAAATAAAGACTGACTAGGAGGAGAAAGTTTTCTAGAAAATCCCAAGGAGTTTTTAAATCGAGGCATTTCAGTTAGCCTAACCTTTTTGTTTTTCCTGTCAAGCTACTTTTGTCTAGAGAGACCCCAGATCAGTTAATAGAAAAGAGTAGCTAACGGACCCTAGCACACTTTCCCTCCACACGTCACCCTTTCCACTTAGCCTCTGACTTGCTACTGTTGCTGCCTTTACATAGTCATTTTGCTGATAGATGTTGAGCAAACATACTTGTCTGTAACAGGGTAGGAAGTACAGCGAAGTGTCTGAGCCTTTGTTTCATAGGCCTGAGACCCTGGGTTGAATCACTAATACCACAATGCAACACAAGACAAAGCAAAAGGCCCATATTGGTTGCCTAGATGGTGACCTAAGACCAAAAGCTACGGAGCACCTGTCAACAAAAAAATTTTTATTTTTGTTCTCATCATTGAATATCTTGTTTTCTCCATCTATGAGGACTGAGAGTTTTGCTGGGTATAGTATCCTGGGCTGACACTGTGTTCTTTTAGGGTCTACATGATATCCATCCAGGCCCTTCTGGCTTTCATAGTCTCTGTTGAGTAGTCAGGTGTGATTCTGATGGGTTTGCCATTATATGTTACTTGGCCTTTTTCCCTTGCAGCTTTTAGTATTTTTTCTTTGTTCTGTATATTTACTGTTTTGATTATTATGTGGTGGAAAGATTTTCTTTTCTGGTCTAATTTTTTAGGTGTTCTGTAGGCCTCATATACTTATAGGCCTCTCCTTTAAGTTGGGGAAATTTTCTTCTATGATTTTGTTGAAAATATTTTCTGGGCCTTGGAGATGAGAGTCTTCTTTTTCCTCTATTCCTATTATTCTTAGGTTTTGTCTTTTCATGTTGTCTTGGATTTCTTGGATGGTTTGTGTCAGGAATTTTTTAGATCTAACATTTTCTTTGGAGGATACATCGATTTCTTCCATTGTATCTTCCACACCTCAGATTCTTCCTTCCATCTCTTGTAGTCTGTTAGTTATGCTTACCTCTGTAGTTCCTGTTTTCTTCCCTAAGTTCTTCCTCTCCATGATTTTCTCCGTTCGTGTTTTCTTTAATTTTTCCAATTCTATCTTAAGATCTTGAGCTGTTTTGTTGATTTCCTTCACCTGTCTGTCTGCATTTTCCTTCAATTCCATCACCTGTTTGAGCATTCCTCTGTTTGTTTTCGTTCTTTCAGTGACTTAATCATTTCCTCTCTGAAAGCCACAAACTGTTTGGCTGCATCTTCCTGTATTTCTTTACAGATGTCCATAATCTGATTGACTTTATCTTCTTCTAATTCTTTATGCATTTTATTTGAAACAAACAAACAAACAAAGCTGCCTTCAGGCGCCACCAGCAGTCTTCAGAATTTCTTCCCTGAGAGTCAGATCTGTTTGAGAACTGTTCTTTGAAGTCACATTTTTAGACTTGAAGATGTTTAGTATCCTGCTAAAGAGTGAGACATATACAACAGTGCAAATAAGAGTGACCAGTGTTAGTTCAAATGTACAGAGTTGTGTCTGTGTGCATTTGCTGTCAACCAGCAACTAGGCACTGCATATTTGGTCTCAGTTTGTGTGTCATGCCAACTGGACACAAGCTAGACTCATTTTGGAAGAATGAACCTCGGTTGAGAAAGTGTGTCTGCTACATTAGCCTGTGTACAAACAGCCTGTGTGTGATACATTTTATTTTTTTAAGATTTATTTTTATGTCCCTTGATGTTTTGCCTGCATGTATGTCTGTATGAGGTTCCTGGATCTTTGGGAACTGGAGTTACATACAGTTGTGAGATTCCATGTGAGTACTGAAAATTGAACCCTGGTCCCCTGGAAGAGCAACCAGTGCTCTTAACCACCAAGCCATCTCTCCAGCCTGTGATACATTTTCTTGATTGATGACCGATATGGGAGGGCAAAGCCGATTGTGGGTGTTCCCACCCCTGGGCTGGTGGTTCCAGGTACTATCTGAAAGCGGGCTGAGCCAGCAATTAGAAACAAGCCAGTAAACAGAATTTCTGAATGGCCTCTGCATCAGCTCCTGCTTCTCTAGGCTTGAGTTCCTGCCTTGGCATTCCTCAGAGATGGGCAGTAATGTGGAAGTATAAAGTAAGTAAATCCTTTCTTCCACAAGTTGCTTTTGGCTATGGTATTCTAACGCAGCAATTGCAACCCTAACTATGACACTTGCCAGTGGCAGTGTGTGAGTATAGGAGTCTTAGACTAGACCAAGCAGAGGATCAAATACAAGTTCCCAGAGGCATAGCACACAGTGACAGTGAGCCTGATCCTTTCTATGTGGTCATAGAACACATCTGCAGAAAATTGGGCAGCATATGAATCTCTCTCCTTCTCCTTCCCCCATCCCTTTGTGATAAGAATTGAGCCCACATCTTGATGAATGCCAAGCAAGACCTCTAGCACTGAGACTTCCTGCCCGTATCCTAAAATGAAGAGACAGAATGATCAGAGGGGATGGCATGTAAACAGAGGGACAACGAGCAAAACATTCCTACATATAAAGTAAACCAAGAAATCTTTTTTTAAAAGCCTGTTCTATCCACCATCCCAACTACATAAAACTATTATAATTGATTCAGAAATACATTGACTTTCAGGGGTGTAGAAAGTGATAAAAGGAAATAATTTTCAACAATACTGAGCAAAAACGGCAATTACTTGAGCAGTCTTTTGGAGGCACGTGCATGCAGAGGAGAGGCAATGAGAGGAGAGGAGATGGCTTTCCTCTTGTCTTGTGTGTCTCTGGAGTATCCAGGAGCAGCTGGCCTTTGCATTTGTTTCTTTCTTCTGAAAAGGGAGGTATTCAGTGCTCCCAAAAACACGGATGACATTTAAATGCAATGTATCTCACCTGCCTCTCTCTGCATTCTGTCTTTTCAAACTACCTTTCTTCTCGTCTGATAAAACCCATGCTTGAGAAGAAGTCATCTGTGAGTGACACTGTTAGACCTTTCCTTGTTTCCTTGTTTTTCATGAGACCTTCAGAAACCAGGCTTCCTAGGTACTAATACATCCATTTTCCCGCTCTTTCAAAATATACTTCTTTTCATTACTTGCCAATTTTGTATTTGTGTATATGTGAATGCGGGGTGCCTACAGAGGTCAGAGGCATCAGAATCCCCTGTTGTTGAATTACAGGCAGTTATTCTCTCTCTCTCTGGAAGAACAGTGCCTACGCCCCATCTCTCCAGCCCTACATTTGGTTCTCTTTATTCACTTGGATGTCAACAGTGATGGTGTTAGGTGGTGGAGGCACAGAGGATCCTGACTGGCTGGTAGTAAATATCCTGTGAATTGCAATTTCTTTCCCTTCTTCTTCCCCCAGTTTTGAAAATTGCCCCCCCCCAATCTGTATCTTCCTGGCCAGACACATGAGGGCAGACCTTCTGAAATAAGGGATCACAAGTTAACAAGTGTGTCATTTTCTTTAATGTACTTAGTTGCCATTTGAGACAGGACACGAGCCTGGCTGGTCCAATTTCCTGGCTTGATGGGGTGAACTGAGTGAACAGGCTGCTAATGTCACTCAAAAAAATGAGGAAAGGGTAAAGTTTAGACTGAACTTCTATCTCTCATTTCCAGCCCAGTGCTAGTCAATAAAACACAGCCACTGAAAGATGTACTTTCTTGAAATACTGTAGTTGGATACATTTATTTTGATTCCTCCATTGCCCACTGAAAGTCATAAATGTCTTAAGACTCCGTTTTCAGTGAGATAATGTGAAATGGGCTGAGTCAGATCTTGCTCCTGACATTTCAGTCTTACCACCCCGCCCCGCCCCACCCCTCAGTTCTTCAGCCTGAGCACAGATTTCTCATCATAGCAGAGAGGGGCTACTTCCTGTTCAGAGGCTGCTTCCTGCCGAGGCTGTGCGGTTCTAGCTCAAGGGGCTGGAGGACTGAAGGAAACCAAAGCCTTTCAGTGTTCATTTCAGTTTTCCAAATGTCTATAGATGTGGTGTTTTGTGCTCAGGTACCTTCCAACAGAAGCAGTTATTGTACCAAAATGAGGTGGTACCACATGGCTGCTCCGTTGGAGGAGGAGCACAGCAGAGCGCATCTGTGCTGACGGTTTCTAGCACGTGGGAGAGTCCAGAGTGTGCCCCTGGCTGAACTTGAAATGCCAGGATGAGTGACAGAGCTGCCTCCGCAAGAAACGCTGATGGAAAGCGATGGTACTGGGGAAGATGAGACAGCCTGGCTTTCTAAATTATATTTGTTCATGTGTGTCTGTCTGCCTGCCTGCCAGCCTGCCTGCCTGTCTGTGCATACTCACTCATGCATGCCACAATGCACACGTGGAGGTTAGAAGACAACTTTAGGAGAAGGGATTCTCTCCTTCTGCCAGGGGATGCCAAAGGGGGTTGAGCTCATGTTTTTGGGTTTGACAACAAGCCACCCAACATCACAGCTTTCTAAAAGTAGGATGTCTTGTTATATTAGGGCAAAGCAATATATATATATTTATGAAGATGGTAGCAGAGTGTCAGGAGCCCACGGTGAATAATGCAGTGGTCCAGGTGTATTGGTAGTGTAGCTATTAGTGAGTGGCCTGGTTCCAGGGGTGAGGGAGTGGCAGCCAGAACCCGGAAGAATTGAGGGCAGAGAGGGAACAATGAAAAGAAGGCTAACTATTTGAAAGAGTTCAGCTAGTGTGAGTTGTTCCCACATGTTACTGAGTGTTGGGGTCTGGGCCAGCTAGTCCCAGGTTCTTGGCTTCTTTTTCAAAGAACTAAGGCTTTATACAGATTGGAAAACAGCAAACAAAAACAGGGTGACTTTATTTGGAGCATAGCAGCAGTACAGACTACATCAGGGTACGCTATCAAGACTGACAACAGTCTGAATGAGAGGACTCAGGGCCCCGATTTGCAGCCTGGAGTCTCTCCTATGAGATCTAAAAGAAGGAAGGTATAGTTTGAGTAGTTCTCCATTTTGATTGATAGATTTGGTCATATTTTTTTTCTATTGTACATGTCTCTTTCCATAATAAATCTGATTTCAATCCTGTGTACATCCAGTTATGCCCAGTTGTAAGATGGTAAACAAGGGATTCTCCCTGAAGGGTTATTTGAAGGACACACTTTGCCTTACTGTGCATAGATCTAAAACCAGTTCAGGCTGTGTCTATCACTTCCATTTTTCATACATGGATACATCGAAACTCTACTTGAATAGATACTATCTAAATCTGATTGTTTTCAGGGCCTATACTGTTGTTCAAAATTGGCACTACATGAAGTCTGGTGCAAGTGGAGGGGTCAAGGGGCTTCAGGGGTTGCTATGTGCATTATTTGCTGAGGGTATGCTTTAGTCACTGTTCTATTGCTGCGAAGAGACACCAAGGCAATTTACAAAATAAAGCCTTTATCTGAGAGCCGGCTTACAGTTTCAGAGGGTGAGTTTATAACCCTCGTGGTGGAGAACATGACAGCAGGCAGGATCTGACCCATAAGCAGCAGGCAGAGGGAGGGAGGGAGGGAATGAGGGAGAGGAAGGGGGAGAGAGAGATAGAGGCAAACCTTCTCCAATGTGTTAGAGGATCTATTGCCAGGATCTGTTGGAGTCCTTTTGAAACAAAGGCCATCAAAGGTCACTCCAGGATTAGAGAAATCAAATTACTAGTCACAAATCAGCAATGATTTTGTCCCTTCTCTTTTTTGTTTGTTTGTTTTTGTTTTTGTTTTGGTGTGTGTGTGTGTGTGTGTGTGTTTGGTTTTGTTTTTTTTCGAGGCAGGGTTTCTCTGTGTAACCCTGGGTGTCCTGGGATTTGCTCTGTAGACTAGGCTAGCCTTGAACTCAAAGAGATCCCACCTGCCTCTGCCTCCTGAGTGCAAGGGTTAAAGGCACGTGCCACCATGGTGATTTTTGCCCCTTCTATTTGCTAATATCTGGAGACATTAGGCTTGACTGAGGAAGGCAATGCCCTCTTACAGTGGGCAGAGATGGAGGATTCTGTGACATCCCATATCTTCACAGCCTCAGGTATACAGTGGAGAGCATGTTCTATCCCATTGCACTGCTGTCTTCCTACCTCTTGCTTTCCATCTGAAGTGAGCTCCCATTCATTTGTTTTGTTGATTTTGTTTCCATCTCCATCTTCGGGACTGTAACTTCCAGGAAAGCACAAATCTGGTTTGTGTTAGGAAGCACAATACCCCTGGTGCTTAGAATAGGGCCTGCAAAATATTAAGTGCCTTGCAAGTTTGCCAGATTGGACAAACAGAAAACAAACAAAACAGCAAAATAGAACCTCATTTGTCCAACATAATTATTCCCCATTACCTCCTCTCCCCCTCTTTGGTTCTTTTCCTGAGACAGGGTCTCAGTACACAGCCATAGCTGGACTAAAGCTTATAATGCAGACCAAACTGCTCTTGAACTTGAGCGATCCTCCTGCCTCTGCCTCCTGAGCGCTAGGATTACAGGTAAATGCCACCGTGCACAGCTATCATCCTTTGTTTTTTATTTTTATTTTTTAGTCAGATCACATATTTAATGAGTTATACGTATACAACTAGAGTATGACAGTGTACTCACCAAAAACAATTATTAAATTTGTAACACAAATCTAAGGTATGGAGAAAAAAAATTGACTTACATAAAATGAGTGTAGCAATGGAGTATAGTGATACTTTACCGCAGTTCTACATGTGGGAGTCAGTGATGGACGCTGCATAGTTCTAGTAGAACCTTTAGAAAGAGATGAATCTTCATTATCAGCAACAGACACTTTCTAGTATTTTATTTACTCTATATGTATACATAGGTTTTTTAATTTTTTTTATTTTTAATGATACCGTGAAAAATTCTAATGTTTTTTATTCCCTTTCCTAAGGGGATGTCCTATACTTGTGAATAATATGCAGCTTTCTTTTATAAAGTTAAAAAAAATCCTTTCTCTTGTAATTTGAGACCAAAGTTACTTA
>CM053762.1:31619829-31631778 GCA_028658305.1 Pachyuromys duprasi
CACCATAGGAGTTCCGCTCACCTGGCACTCACAATGCTGGCGTTTTAGGTCCCAGAGTTCAGTCTCCTGGTCGCTGCGTTGTTTCTGCTCTCCTACTCCTCAGACACAGTGTTCTCTCGTGGCAGCCATCTTGGATCGCCGATACTTTACCTCCCTCTAGCTTTCTTAAGGTGTGTTTATTCATTTCATTGAACCTCATTGGAAAAAAAAAATAGGTATGCCTGGTTAGGGCATTTCCTGGTCACTTTTGGTCATCTGTTGTCTACTTCATGGCTGTTATAATCTCTTCACCCTAGGTGTGCTTTTCTTTGCTGGAAAAGAACAGTCATTCTACCTATTCATCCTTTATACTTTCAACCCAAGCAGCAGTTGAAACTGTATAATCTTCAAAGACCAGTTGAAAATGTATAATCTTCAAAGACCTTTTACATTTTACCCTTTAAAAGTCAGTTCATTAAATAACCATTGGAAAGTAGCAATTAGGTTCTGAGAAAATAATGCCAACTCTATTGAAGAATATGAGGTCTACTCTGTCTGTTTTGCCAAATATAATACAATAACCAGAATGTTACTTAGTACATTAAGTAGTGATTCTTAAAAACAAAACAAAACAAAAAAAGTAACTGCCTCCATATAAAATTAAGTTAATTCATTAGCTCGAGTGAGTCTGACACAGGACTACTTCACCTTGGCACAGTCTGGGTTTTACACGTATATCCTGCAAGACAGAAAGAAGTGTTGCTAGCAGCAATGGATTAAATGCATTAAATTTTCCATTTAGTGCAGTATTGTGGAACAACTTTAAAGTGTTTATGATTTGACTCATGGCATAAAGATTTTAAATTTTTGAATTGTGTGTATATTATGTGTATGTTCTTGTGTGAACATGTGTACAGGTGACAGCAGAAGCCAGAAGAGGGTGTCAGATCCCCTGGAGCTGAAGTTGCAGGCAGCTGTGAGCCCCCTGAGTTGGGTGCTGGGAACCAACAAGAGCAGCAAGTGTTCTTAACCTCTGGGCCCTTAGCGGGCACCTTCCCAGGGCTTGACAGCCTTCTTCTGTCTCTCGAGATTGTGAGGCTCATCCTGACCTGGGGAATCTACCTGTTCTCTAGCTGAACTTTTGCTACCAAAGAAACCTTTGAATCATAGTGTTGCTACCACTGAATAAGTTACTTGGAAAGTGTTGCTCATAGGTTCTCGTAATTCTAATGACTTTGTTGTTTGTTTGTTTGTTTGTTTGTCTTGTCTCATTTTGAACCAGTCTCACCGTGGGGCTCTGGTTAGCTGGGAGCTTGCTCCGTAGGCCAGGCTGGCCTCCAGCTCACAGAAATCTGCTTGCCTCCATCTCCCAAGTGCTAAGAGTAAAAGTTCCTTTTAAAATTGGTTTTTATGATTATGATCATCCACGTTTTGTTTATCGGATACTATAAATTGAAAAAACATTGAGGCTTTCATAAGCACTTGTTTATGTGTATATGTGGGCCTTGTCTGCAAGAGTTACGTGTACCACTACCATGCTGGCACCCGAGCAGGCCATGAGAGGGTGTCAGAGCCTTTGGAGCTGAAGCTACAGATGTTTGTAAGTCACATGGTGTCACTGCTGGGAACTGAACCTGTGTCCTCTGCAAGAACAGTAATCACAGAGTAATCTCTCCAGGCCCCAAACTAATAGTTTACTTGACTTAGCTACATCAGTATTTCAGCATTTTTATTTTGTTACTTATGTATATTTGGTTTTTTTTTTCTTACTTGCTCATCGATTCATTGATTCATTCATTCATTCATTTGGAGAGGGTCTCCTGTATCGTGGGCTGACTTCACAACTGCTATTTAGCTAAAAATGACCTTGAACTTGTGGTCATTCTGCTTCCACTTGAATGCTGGGATTATAGGCATGCATCACCCTGCCTGGCTTATAAGGATGTT
The DNA here is from genome assembly GCA_028658305.1 of Pachyuromys duprasi. Classification (NCBI taxonomy): domain Eukaryota; kingdom Metazoa; phylum Chordata; class Mammalia; order Rodentia; family Muridae; genus Pachyuromys; species Pachyuromys duprasi. The sequence continues at coordinate 31,621,756 of CM053762.1, forward strand.
GAGTATTAAATCCAAGCGCCCTGTACATATGAGACAAAAGCTTTACCAGGTGAATGACGTTCCCAGTCCCCACTGGCGATCTTAGAATTAATATTAGTGAACATTTGCTGCAAAGTTCTTTTAACCTAGCCCTGCTAAATAGTTTAAATTTGTGTTAAATCAGCATTATTATTGCTATCTGTTTGTGAACTGGTAGACTGAGGCATTGTACTGTTAGTCTCCTGCATACTTGCTAGTAAGAGTAGATTCACACTCAAACCTCTGTCTGTAGCATGTTCAATATGTCACACACCTCTGCTTCCTTACAGTTAAAGCTGTATGACTCTTGGCTAGGAATTATGACTTTTCTAGAACTTTATGACTTTTTCTAGAACTATTTTCCTATGCTTTTTATGGTCCACTGCATTTTCTTAAACATTGGTCAATAAGTGCCACATTGTAGAGCTGTGTGTGTGTGTATGTGTTTGTGTGTTTAAGAGGTTTCCAGGAACTGAATCTCTTTCAAACTTGTGTGTTGAAGAAATTCAAATTCAGCTTCATTGGGGACAGGAGGGGCAGGCAACAGCTTTCGTGAAAATAACATAAAAACCAAGGGGGGGATTTGTGACTCCCTAACCCCGTGAGAGTATTTTATATGCAAATATTGCTCTGCCTCAGCTTTGGCTCTGGCCCCAGGCACAGCAGGCTGGTGCACTAGGAGATCTAGGAGGCAGGTGATCAGCCTTATTTAGATGTGCCAGGGATCATGTGACCAGAAAATGGAGGCGAATCTGTACTTGCTGTTAACTGCTCCAGAAGGGAGATGCTGAAGAGCCAGAATCGCGCATCCATCTGTCCCTCCTGCTAGCAAGCTCCTGTCATCCTCAGAAGGTAGGTGGGTCCTGGTCAGGCTTTTGGAAGATTATGCCGGGCGAGGAAAAATTGCAATGGAGATTGTTTTTCTCAAAGCCTGTCTACTGCTACTGGGAAGTTGGAGGAGGGAGGAGGGTGCGAGAGGAGGCTGGATTCTGCCTGGCCCCTTAACCCCTGACACGGAGAGCTGCAATTCATTCTGACCAGCTCAGAACTAAGGGGCAGGCAAGCTTTTGTTTGCTAGTCCCCTTCCTAGGTGCTGGCAACTATCTAAACGCACCTCTGCATAGCTATAATCAATGTTCATTCTTTTCTATCTAGGATGAATATGCAGATAGAAAATTAGAGGAAGTGGAAATGTTGAGGGAGGATTATTATAATGTCTGGACATTTGCCCTAGGAGCAAGGAGTTTACATTCCGTATCTTCCTAAAAGTTATCAAAGCTAGTGTAACACCATCCACGCCTCTGTATTTTCCTGATGAATCTTGGAACACTTAGGTTTACAAACCTGCCTGATTTTTAGGCTACAGAAATAGGTCACACTCAAAAATGGACCTCTGTTGTTCACATTGTCCCTTCAAAATCAAGAGACAGAGGCACGATTTTTATATATGAAATGTATTCATTATTTCACTGAAAAACTAAGTTGTGTGAGGAGTTTAAAACGCCCCTGGCCGCTTTAGGTAATAACACTAGATTTCTACCTGGCAGAGGTGATGTGAGGCAGATTCCTGACTGGGAATAGAGCACTGGCCATGGTTTAAGGGAGAGAGCCATGCTTTCATCAATTGCCCACCTCTCTGCAGATTGGTCACAGATAACTGACTATGTGAGCAATTTCCAGACCCACGTCCAACCAATGGAGTGCCTTGTGCCTGGCTCTGGTCCCAGGTCCACCCCATCCCCCACCCAACCTGCCCAGCCCCAGCCCTGAACCAACCCCCACCCAGCTCAGCCCTCACCCCCTAAGCCTGCCCCAGAGGAGGATAGGAGCTACTTCTGAAGGAGCCATTTCAAACTCTTTATTTGATGAAAGTTTTCTTGCCATTATAATTGGTAATCTGCCCAGAACATAAAATCTAGGATAATTAAATTTAAATAGTAAAGAATATAGACTGTGGAAGTTCTCTTAATCGTTGAGAAATTTCATATCTGCACACCACAAAAACAAAACAACCAAAAAAAAAAAACCCACTACCCTTATAGAAATATCTCTGTTGGCAAATTAAATGCTTGTAGGATATAGTAAGCACTACTGTTTTAAAATGGCTTGAACCTTCTTGCCCTATACTAAAAGGTTGAGGCTGTTATTTTCACTGAGCTAGCACACCCAAAGATCCCCCAGAGATAATAGGAAGGCAGCTTCTATACCCTAAGCACAGCATGAAGCCTTGCCTGGGCTTCTGGGCCAGCAGCTCACTCACTTCTTCCCATTAAACTAGAAGTTGGGTTAACTTTCCGCAGCAGGTCTCTCTCTTCAGTGCATCCTAGAGAATTTGTTTTCATTCCATTTAGTTTTTCGATCTTCAGTGGCTTTAGGCTTTTAGCAAAATTTAGCCCATGTATTTAAATTTCTCAGGGCTGAGAAAAAAACAAAACAGCTACCACACTTCTATTTTCAGGAGAAAGGTGGCATTTCCTAATTAGTTTATAACCTTTGCACACATTTAGACAATGAAACCTAACTCTTGGAAAATGTGTATTTATTATGAAGAGAATAATGAACTTCCCCAAGGGCTGCATGTGATCCAAAACCAATGAGGATTCACTATCTTCTTTGACCTTTATGGGGAGGAGAAAGAAACAGCAAAGGGAAGAAGTCAGTTCAGTGAGCAGGACAACTGAGGGGCTCTGGGTGCTTCGAGGTAAGAGATCGGGCTGCTCCAGTACCTTCATGGCAGAGGACAAGGACAAGGTTCGTGGATAAGGTAGAGTTGGGAATAGGGTAGATTACCAGGTTGTGTGTGTGTGTGGGGGGGGGGGGTTTCAGGTGGAAAGAATTTGATAAGTCAAGTGTAGTCAAGAGAGCCTTCAGGAACACTTGGAAGACTAAGAGAATTTGATTGTGCACGGAGAATGGAGTAGTTAAGAGAGATGGGGAAAATCACATAAATGGTTGAGTCCTGAGACTTGAACAACAACAACCTTTGCACTAAATGTGTTATGTTGGCTGTGAAAAGCCAATGCTTTTTGAGTTAGGACTGCCTTGGTGGTGTGGGAACAGTCAGAGCCGATACGGCAGCAGGAGAAAATCTGACTGTACATTATCGGGATGGGATCTGAGCCTGGGAAAAGAACGATGGAGGCAGTTTCAGAAAGGGGGTAAAAAAAACTGTAGCTTGGAAATAGAAGACAGTGAGGACTCACGGGATTGTTGCTCAGCAACACAGCTAGCTTGAGGTCGGACATCTGTCCATTCATCAAGACAGAGTTTACCGTTTTCGTGAGTTGCTTGATGTAAGTTCATAGAAGCAAGAAGCAAGGCTAACAAGGTACAACTCTCCTCTTTAGAGCAAGATGACCCAGCTCAGGCAGGGGCACCGGCTGAAAGTGAAAATCCAGGTCTGTCTTCAGCCTGCCATGTCCCCAAAGGGCACCCTCGTCTCTATAGTCTCTATATGCTTCCTGCCGACTCCCGCATATGCTCTGGTGTAGTAGTGGGGAAGGATATGACGAACAAGGGGAGATTTTTTTTTCCTTTGGTCATCTCTACTCCTGGGCAATGGCTATGTGAGTCATCTTAGAATAACCAGCTGGAACACAGGGATCAGGCCAAACACCACCCATGACAAGCTCTAGAGAATGACTCATGGGTTGTAGCAACAGAGTGAGTCTTGATGGTTGCCATAGGGGCCAGGGAGAACAGAGGAGGAGAGGAAAGCTGTTTTATGGTTTTATTGCTTCCCTGCTCTACCAGCAATATCAATGGTCTGCTCTTATCTGGAGAGCTTAGCTTGATCATTGCACACCTGTCACTAGAGACAGACTCCTGTCTTTCCATTTCCTGTGCTGCTTTGTGTGGCTTTGTCTGTCTTTTCCCTTTGGTCTCCTTGAGTTTTAGATTCGCAGAGAACAGATGTGTTTCTGATCCATTTCATTTGCTTCTGTAATCCCCTCTCCCAGACGAGTTTAACACTTCCGTATGTGGCCAACATTCAAATGTTTGTTGAACTTTTTACCAGAACAGTCTGAGAGGCAAGCAGTGAGCATCAGGGAGAAGCCACATCTGTCAGGGCTTATGGGAAGCTGGTTTGGAAGCCATGATGATTCAAGTATATTTTTGCCTATAAACATATTTTTCTCCCCCCAAAATAGCTTTCAGGTGAAAAAGTAATAATCAAATACATTCTTCCCATACTGCTCTGAAAAGCAAGGTTTCATGTTATCCAAACCCAGCTTTCGAGTCCCAGTCCTAAAGCCAGCCAGCACTACCCATGAACAAGAGAATCATGAAGCACGGGAGTAAGAATGTCACCCCGTTGGCAAGCACATTTGCCCACCTCCCATCCCAGAAATGTTTTAGAAAGGTCGATGAAAGGGAAAGTCCTAGAAGTAGCCAGTTCATTCTAAAATAAAAAAAACAAGAGCTAAACACACACATATTATGATCCCAAGAGTGCAGGGGAGCAGGAAACAGATCAGGCAGGTAAAACAGATGAAGGGCGCGCGTCGATATTACTGAACTAAGGAAAGAGTGGTAGCGGTGACGGAGAGAATCAGGCTGGGGATCGACAGAGACAAGCCCTCTCCAGGGCACAAGGATGCTTTCTTTGTGCGTTAGTCTAAGTTAGAGGCAATTAAGCTTCTTTTGTTACTTCATTCATTGCAGCCAGAGACTATCTCCTTGAAGAGGAGCCTTTCGTGATGTTTTGTGTGTTTGCCGGCTTGACCTTAGCTCAAGCCTGAGTCTAGCTAGCCCGGTGAGTGTACACTGATCATTAGCTACTTAGTTGATTTCCCATGGCTAACTTTAAAAGCATACATATTTATTTGTATGTGTGTGTGTGTGTGTGTGAGTGAGTCTATGTACACGTACTGTGTGCATACAGGAGCCTGTGGAGGCCAGAAGAGGGCATAGGGTCCTCTGGCACTGGTTGTTATAAGTGTATACTTGCCAGTTTGAGTTTAGCTCAAGCTTGATTCTCACTAGCTCGATGAGTGTGCACTGATCTTTAGCTATTAAGTTTAGCCATTGAAGGAGTTCTGGGAACTGTACCTAGGTCCTCTGCATGAGCAGCAAGTTCTTTTCTAAGCCATATTTTCAGCCACACCCTCAGTAGTATTATCTACCACCAGGGACCTGGTAACTAGAAAATTTATGAGACAGGGTTGCAAAATCCCATTTAATATGGTAACCCTGTGAGCACTGTGTAAAAGCACGAGTAGTTTCTCCATGAAAAGCTTTCTGCATTTGCACAGTGAAGACAGACCAATGAAAACAAAATCACGAAATGAATCCATCTCTTTACGAGGTCAACGCTCCTGTGTGCTTACTGAATGCCTCCCTTGGGGAAGTAGGAAATTAATCAAGGCTTATAAATTAGGTTTGTAGACTATGATTAAACCATACAGTGGGGCACATGTAAGTAAAGGTTTCTCTCCATATGAGGGCTTACCTCTGGGTGTGTGTCTCTCTGGGTCTGACATCTGAGAGGACACGGACTGAGGGACTAACGTGCTCCTTCTAAAATGTTCTCCTTTGCTGCATGGTGATTTGTTTTCAGAGGAGATCATGTCTCCATGTTAGTTTGCTGGGACTCCTTTAGCACAGTCCTGCAAACAGAGTGACTAATACAATGAAACTATGTTTTATCACAGCTCCGAAGGCAGAATTTGAATTCTAAGTGGTAGCTGGGTTGGTTTCCTTTGAGTTCTCTTGCCTTGGCTTACATATGGCTGCCTAAGCATGGTCTATGTCTGTGTGTGTCCAAATCCCCTCATCTTACAAGGACACCAGTTAGGTTAGACTAGGACCCTCCCCAATCACCTTCTTTTAATTAATTCTTCAAAACCTTCTCATGTTCTTACTGCTCTTCCAGAGGACCCTGGTTCAATTCCTAGCACCCACATGGCAGCTCACAACTGTCTGGTCTGTAATTCAAATTCCAGGGAATCTGACTCCCTCATGCACACATATATATGCCAAACACCAACATGTATAGAAAAATAAATAAGTTAAAATAAAAAAAACTTCCCATGTTTTCCTCTTTTGTTGAGTCTGGGTCCGCCACTCACTTTTACAGGGAGTCATTACTTTTTAGTTCATCGTATCTCAGATTCTGGGGGTTGGGTCTTCAATATATGGGTTTGGGGAAACATAATTCAACCTATACTATATACTTTAAGAGTTGACAATGGATCTATAAAGCAAGTTCTCAGAGTTCCATCATTGGTGACAGGTCCCCTGCTTCCAGAAATTTCAGTGATGACTCTTAGATTTGTTTCTGGGTTCCATGACCAACTTCAAGACTCACAGTAATGGGCAATGGATTTAAATGAATTTGCAAAAGCCTACCTGGCATTTGCAAGGCCCTGAATTCAGTCCTTATCACTGCGTCAAACTAAACAGTGTACTCCATACTCTAATTCCATCATTTGCAAGGTAGATGTGAGAGGATCGTGAATTTAAGGTTATTTTCAGCTACACCTTAAGTTTGAGGATAGCATGGGCTATTCAAGACCCTGTCTCCAAATAATGATAATGCAAATAAATTTCATAGTCACTGCAGAATGCTTAGTTAACTCCAAGTCCTCTCAGAGCAGAAATAATGATAATAGTAATATAGTAGATCCTTTGTCAAATACTTCAATCATCTATTTGAAATGTGCATTAATCATTTGTTTTACTAAAATACTCAAGAGAAACAACGTAGGAGAGAGGAGATTTATTTGAGCTCAAAGTTTCAGAGGTGACAGTCCATCGTGGTGTGGAAGGTGTGACGTTCATCATGGATGACCAGAATACCTAAGCTCTGCTGGCTTGCTCTGCACTCTGCCCCCCCTCTTCCTTCCCCATTCTATTTGGTCAGGTCCCCCAGCATATAGAACAGTGTTGCCTACATTCCCAGCGGGTTCTCCCCACTTGCTGATTCCTCTCTGAAAAAAATCCCCTCACAGGTACTCCATAAGTATCTAGTTATGCCTTAGCAATTAAAATAACCAGAAAGTAAACTATGTACATAACAATTAAAATATAGCTATTAATTAGCAATTAAAAAAAATAGCACCGTATCTGGCAGACATAGACCTTTGAAGGTTGTGTCCGCCAGTTTTCAGCCATGCTTTCTGCTTCCTTGTCCACTATGAGGTGAATTGCCTCTGCCACTCGCTCCCATACCTTGTTCCTGTATGACATCCCCTCAGAGTGATGTGTCCAGATGCTTTCATCCAGCAAATGCGTCAGTCATCAATTCCAAGGACTGTCACTCAGGAGCTTTCTAGGAGAGCTCACCCCATGTTCATAAATAGAAATATATACATGTAAACTCAACTTGTTTCGCCACTATTACATTCATAGGACCCTTAACTGCCTCCAGGCCATAGTAGCAAACTGACAAATGTTTGTGGAATAAGTAGAAGGAGAGAAACAAAGACATCTGTGGATTTACATATCCCCCCTCCCCCAATATGTTTGATCTCTCACACCAACTTTGAGTGTCTGGTGGCAAAAGTCTAACTTAACCCTGGCTTAGGTTAATACAGAACATTAGTTAATATGTACTATAAAGAATTCAGGAACTAATCTGATTCTAGGAAGGAGGGGATAGAGAAGCTCAAATCACAGTCAGGGATTTTCTTTTTGTTCCTTCCTTCCCCCCACCCCCTTTTCTGATGTCTCTTTTCTCAGCTCTTGGGCTATTTTTGCTGCGTGCACCGAGGTTTCCGTGACTGTCAGCTAGCATTCCCCATAGATAGCACTTATTTCTTCCAACTGCCAGCAGTGTCTGCGGTGAGTCTAACTGCAACAGTTTGGAGCATATGCTTCCCCTAGCACCGGTCATGAGCAGAAGCTAGGGACTGTGTTGGTTGGGGTAGACTGGCCTCATTATCCCCGAAAGCAGAAGAATTAACCTCAGCTTACCAGTCCTTGTCCTTGGCATGAGGGAAATCTGGTTCTTCTAGAGAAAATATGGTTCTTCAGTATCAAAAATGAAGAAATCTAGGCAGAAACACTGTTACATCTAAATGTAGTCACCCCTAAAGAAATGTTTTTGCTAACTGCTGTTGCAAATTACCTGTGGCCAACGAACCATGATTCAAAAGCATTAAGTGCCAAATTGCATAAATAAACAAATCATAACTTTTTTTAAACGAAATAAAATGCAGTATGTATTAAAGCTGCTACCAGATCTTACAAGGTCTCTCCCCACTCCTCCCCCCAGCATCAGCCAGGGTTATTTGGGGTTCACCACAGGACTCCCTTGGTCAAGATAGTTCACGTCATTTGAGGCTATTGGGAAAGATGTCGTTTCCCTGATTTGTTTCTCGGTTCCTTTGTTATTTGTATATAGGAGGGCTACTGATTTTTTTTTTTTTCAGTTACTCATGTATCCAGGCACTTCACTGAAAATTTTATCATCTGTAAGAGTTCTCTGGTGGAATTTTTAGAGTTATTATGTATACTATCATATCATCTGCAAATAAAGATACTTTGACTTCTTCCTTTCCATTTTGTATCCCCTTGATCTTCTTTAGTTGCTTATTGCTCTAGCTAAAACCTCAAGTCTTGAATAGATATGGACAGAGTGCATAGTCTTGTCCTGTTCCTGATTTTAGTGGAATTGATTTGAGTCTCTCCCCACTTAATTTGACGTTGGCTATAGGCTTGCTGTAAATTGCCTTTATTATGTTTAAGTATGTCCCTTAATCCCTAATCTTTTCAGGATTTTTATCATAAAACGGTTGTTGGATTTTGTCAAAGGCCTTTTCTGCACCTAATGATCATATGGTTTCTTCTTTAATTTTGTTTATGTGGTAGATTACATTTCCTGATTTTCATATACTGAACTATCCCTGCATCTGAAGTCTGTTTGATCATGTTGGATGGTCTTTTTGATGTGTTCTCTGATTCAGTTTACAAGTATTTTATTGAGTATTTTTTTCATCTGTATTCATGAGGGAAAATGGTCTGCAATTCTCTTTCTTTGCTGAGTCTTTATGTAGTTTGGATATCAGGGTAACCATGGCCTCATAAAATGAATTTGACAATGTTCCTTCTGTTTTTATTTTTGTGGAATAATTTGAGTAGTACTGTTACTAACTCGTCTATGAAAGTTTAGTAGACTTCTGAGGTAAACTCGTCTGGCCCTGAATTTTTTTAATAGGGAGACTTTTAACAACTATTTCTATTTCATCTGGGATTATCGGTCTATTTAAATTGTTTATCTGATCTTGGTTTAACTTTGTTAAGTGGTAACTACCGAGAAAAGTATTCAGTTCTTTTAGCTTTTGCAGTTTGGTGGAACACAAGTTTTTAAAGTATGTCTTTATGATTCTCTAGATTTCCTCAGTGCCTGTTGTTACGTCACCCCCATTCACCTCTGACTTTGTTAATTTGGATATTATCGCTCTGTCTTTTATTTAGTTTGGATAAGGTTTGTCTGTCGTGTTGATCTTTTTCAAAGAACCAAGTCTTCATTTCATTGATTCTTTTGTTCTCTTTTATGAATTTTAGACCCCACTTTGATTATTTCTTGCAAGCTACTCCTTTTGGGTGTACTCCTTTTTGTTCTAGGGCTTTCAGGTGTGCTGTTAAGTTGCTCAGATAAGATCTCTCTCTCTCTCTCTCTCTCTCTCTCTCTCTCTCTCTCTCTCTCTCATGAACTTTCTATGAACTTTCCTCAGCACCACTTTCATTGTGTCCCATAAGTTTGGATATACTATGTAATCATTTTCATTGAATTCTAGAAAATCTTTAATTTCTTTCTTATTTCCGTCTTGACCCATTTTTTTATTCAGTAGAGAGTTGTTCAGTTTCCATGAGTTTGTTGTGTCTATTGCTGTTGACATTCAGCTTTAATCCATGGTTGTCTGATAGGATGCAGGGAGTTATTTCTATATTCTTTTTTTAAATGTAATTTATTTATTTTTATATCAATCACAGGTTAGGTACTTTGCATCCCAGCCATAGCCCCCTCCCTCATTCCCTCCCACTCTCCCCATCCCTCCC